>CM040757.1:7278475-7651151 GCA_022829145.1 Albula goreensis | reverse complement strand
ATTAAAGGGCAGAAAATGCAAATAATCCCTTGTGCCCGAAACTGAAAAAAACGTAAGCTCCGGACCTGAAAAAAGTGAGAAAAATCGGACCCTCATGAATTCTTGATTTTTCTGCTCAAAATGATTGAATACAACCTGCTGATAGTGGATACGAAGGTTAAAAGTCACCAGACATGAATTAAAGGAAAGAAAAGGCAAGTCATCCCTTGTGTTCAATACCGAAAAAAACGTAAGCTCCGGACCTGAAAAAAGTGAGAAAAATCGGACCCTCATGAATTCTTGATTTTTCTGCTTAAAATGATTGAATACAACCTGCTGATAGTGGATACGAAGGTTAAAAGTCACCAGACATGGATTAAAGGGCAGAAAATGCAAGTCATCCCTTGTGTTCAATACCGAAAAAACGTAAGCTCCGGACCTGAAAAAAGTGAGAAAAATCGAACCCTCATGAATTCTTGATTTTTCTGCTTAAAATGATTGAATACAACCTGCTGATAGTGGATACGAAGGTTTAAAGTCACCAGACATGGATTAAAGAGCAGAAAATGCAAGGAATCCCTTGTGTTCAATGCCGAAAAAAACGTAAGCTCCGGACCTGAAAAAAGTGAGAAAATCGGACCCTCATGAATTCTTGATTTTTCTGCTTAAAATGATTGAATACAACCTGCTGATAGTGAATACGAAGGTTAAAAGTCACCAGACATGGATTAAAGGGCAGAAAATGCGAGGAATCCTTGTGTTCAATACCGAAAAAAACGTAAGCTCCGGACCTGAAAAAAGTGAGAAAAATCGACCCTCATGAATTCTTGATTTTTCTGCTTAAAATGATTGAAAACAACCTGCTGATAGTGGATACGAAGGTTAAAAGTCACCAGACATGGATTAAAGGGGTTAAAAATGCAAGAAATCCCTTGTGCCTGAAACTGAAAAAAACGTAAGCTCCGGACCTGAAAAAAGTGAGAAAAATCGGACCCTCATGAATTCTTGATTTTCTGCTTAAAATGATTGAATACAACTTGCTGATAGTGGATACGAAGGTTAAAAGTCACCAGACATGGATTAAAGGGCAGAAAATGCAAGTCATCCCTTGTGTTCAATACCGAAAAAAACGTAAGCTCCGGACCTGAAAAAAGTGAGAAAAATCGAACCCTCATGAATTCTTGATTTGTCTGCTTAAAATGATTGAATACAACCTGCTGATAGTGGATACGAAGGTTAAAAGTCACCAGACATGGATTAAAGGGCAGAAAATGCAAGTAATCCCTTGTGCCCAAAACTGAAAAAAAACGTAAGCTCCGGACCTGAAAAAGTGAGAAAATCGGACCCTCATAAATTCTTGATTTTTCTGCTCAAAATATTGAATACAACCTGCTGATAGTGGATACGAAGGTTAAAAGTCACCAGACATGGATTAAAGGGCAGAAAATGCAAGGAATCCCTTCTGTTCAATACCGAAAAAAAACGTAAGCTCCGGACCTGAAAAAAGTGAGAAAATCGGACCCTCATGAATTCTTGATTTTTCTGCTTAAAATGATTGAATACAACCTGCTGATAGTGGATACGAAGGTTAAAAGTCACCAGACATGGATTAAAGGGCAGAAAATGCGAGGAATCCCTTGTGTTGTATTCCAAAAAAAAAAAAACGTAAGCTCCGGACCTGAAAAAAGTGATAAAAATCGGACCCTCATGAATTCCTGATTTTTCTGCTTAAAATTACTTAATACAACCTGCTGATAGTGGATACGAAGGTTAAAAGTTACCAGACATGGATTAAAGGGCAGAAAATGCAAGGAATCCCTTGTGTTCCAAACCGAAAAATATGTAAGCTCCGGCTCTGAAAAAGCTAACTGGTCAAATCCTCACACTCAGCTAACTTCTGCAGCTGGGGTTTTGTCATGTATCAAAACTTTCAGCGAGAAGGTGCTGCAGCTGCTCCTCTGCACCAGCCAACACCAGCCTCATCGTAGCCACCGCAGAGACAATGCGCCCACCACACTGCTCACAAATACAAGGGAAAATGCGACCCTCTGTTTCAGGGGTGCTGCTTCCGCGGATAGCCACACCACTTGCACAACTGGACCTATGCCCAACACAATCTGCACTCGCAAGTGAGGTGTCCCCCCAGGACACCAACCCACCCCAGCTGGCCAGGTGAAATCACAGATGCTGGAAAGAAACCACCACACCATCATGCAAGTTACACTGCAATCACAGTTCCTAGTGTGCACTCCAGAAACTGATGCCCTTCACTGGGCATAAAACTTGAGGTGCAACTGCACCCCAGAATTTGCAACACCTGTTGGCAACACAAATTCCTGCAACCAGCAAGCGGTTCCTAAATGCCACACCAACTACGCCACACGCCACACCACACATTGTATTTTAATTCAAAGAATATTACAAAGCTACACCTAGCCTTGCCTACACAATGGCTGCCTGTAGCAAGACACTCAAACCCTACCAAGCTACAGCTATGCTCAATTAGCACCAGCTAGTTAGCTAACGAGGCGAAGCAGCTGCTCCCCTCAAACCAAGCAAATGTTCCTGTAACCCCAGGTGCATGTACGGCTCGGCTACTCGGAGTCTTGGGCGAGCACACCTGAGGAAACCTACCTAACCTGGCGATGTGCCCCCTTTAGCAGGCCAATAAACCCCAGTACTGCTAACCCTGCGCACAGGAATAGTTTGCTTGCAAAATGCTAGGCCTAACTTCTAACACTCCTTATAAATACTAAGAGAATGAAGGGTAATAGCTATCAAACACAGACTTTGAATGCTTAATTGTAAATCAGTTTTAAAATGGATTATATAATTTGTGCTTATTGATTGTAAACTGAACTACTAGGGATCTAGCGGTTAGCCACAATGCTAACTTGCGGTAAGCCACAGTGCTAACTTGCTGTTAGCCACAGTGCTAACTTGCGGTTAGCCACAATGCTAACTTGCGGTTAGCCACAATGCTAACTTGCGGTTAGCCACAATGCTAACTTGCGGTTACACTCGCAAATCCCGACACTGATTTACAATATCATGTAAATCCACAGAGCTGGGATCCCGGGCGATCCTCTAATTGTTACAGGCGCGTATAGGAAGTCAACTGTTAGCCCACCGCAGTTATAGGCCTCCGTTTGCTCGGGGTAAACCTCCCATGCAACGCCCTAACATTCCCTGCACACCTCTCCTAGACCCCAGAAAGATATCCCCCAAGATTTTATCCTGGACTTGAGATGGCAGCCAACAAAGTCAAAGGTGCTTACCATGTCCAGGCGCCACAAACCCCTCAGCACGTATCTCTCGGGTCCTCGGCCAACTCCAGCATGCAGTCTTCCACTTAGACGGGCCAGCTCAGTCTGTGGTTTTTTTCTGTTCAGAAGTTTTGGATTTTCCTAAAAGTTAGCTGCAGTCCTTTCTCCACAGTTGGTCCACAGTTGGTCTCCATGTGGTGGCAAATCAAGTGCTGGCACTCTGTTTTCTCTTTTCTTCTCCTTTCTGCTTCTCGAGACTACCGTTTTCCACCAACTTTATACCTGCCAGCACTCAATCACTCCACCCCCTTCCCATGAGACCCAACCAGCACTTAAAGGGACAGGTGCACCTTTGCATGACTCCATCTCAAGCCCAAGGATAAGTACCTTCACCAAAATATTCTGCCGCTAACCACTAAATACCTATTTATTTATCTTTAATTATAACAAATTTAAAACACACCTAATACATGACTTAAGGAGGCAACCCTACATGTGCACACGTGATCCAGAGCGGCGACAATGGCCATAACAGTGTATGTTTCACCTAAGCACCACCTGCTATGTTGTGAACACGTGTAAAGATACCTATAGGTTTGCTGCCAGGAATTCTGGGTATAAATCTTGCTTGGGTTTTCGGTACAATAGACATTCAGTGTGGCTTACCACAAAGACTTGAAATTGGCAACATTACATGAGAGAATGATATAAAATGAATTAATTCCGATTTCACATCAGAACAACTCCACATGGTTTTTTTCCATTGCACAGACAATGTGGATTCATCTTAAAATAAAAACAGCTACAGTGAATCTCATCTTTTGCCATGAAGAAATCAAAAGATGCATTCTATTTCCATAAAGAATGTTCAGAATTGCAAGACAAATACACTAAAACTGAATGTTTTTTTTTTTTTTAAAAAAAAGACTCCTTATATATAAATATTTGTTCAGATGTTGGCTCAAAGAAATGATGATAAAATCTCTGGTTGACTTAATGTATTCTGGTTTGTTTAGTACTGTCTTTTTGGTGTTTTAATCAAAATCAATATAGGAAGGGTCCCAGAGGAATAAATAAGGAAAGGTTGAAAAGGCAAAAAGCACACTGCAGCTATTATGTTTTTGCATTACTCTGCATGCTGAGGCAACAGTTTGCATGGATCTTTTTGATTTGTATTAACTTGCTTTATGTCTATGCTGAGTTAACATACCTCATCCATGCAAACTGTTGCCTTTTTCTTTAAGTTTTGCAAACACATCATTTTTCCAGTGTATGCAATTTTCTCTACTGTAATCACTGAACTGAGAACATGTACCATGTTGTTTGCAAGTATTATATGGCCATTTAAAAAAAAAATTATATCCAGCTTGCCACACACTGACATGGCCATTCTAATCATGAATGCCAGTCACTGATCAATATTTATGGATATGTAAAAGTGTGCAGTGCATGTGAAATTTGTCTCTCAATTTACTCATAACCTTTAATCAAGTACCTTAGATTTCAATATCATGGGTTTAATTACACAAACCTTACATTGCAGGTTTAGTCAATCAATTTTTAATTCAGAGATCACTTTCTTCAATTAATTCTTTGCTGTGCTATTTTGCAATATGTAGATAAAAATAGTTCAATTCGCACAGTAGTCAAAACAAAAAAACAAATCTCATAATTTTAACTTGATCAAATACATGAATACCTAAAGCCTTTAGTATAGGCCACCTCACCCTCTCATGCACATGAAGAGGGGGCAGATTTACCTGACCAGGTCAGGTAAATATAAATTTGTCTGGCAGCGTGCCAGGAATTGAAATTATCTTGACCTCACTGATATACTGAGACACAGCATTGTTCTTTCACTGGTGTCATTATTCCATGGTTATGACTGTTATCTCAATCTACCAAACAGAAGCACACAGCAGAGTGGAAACACCCACACCAATTATAGAAGTGAATAAAATGTATTATTAATAAAATTGTATTACTCATTAAAAGAAGAAGGCATGTTTTAGGAATATGTGAGAGAAAACTATGGCCAAGATTCAGTTAACATCTGTCATTGACTTTGGCTAACAATTAAATACATTAATGTTCATTTTTATCTTCAATCACGAGCATAGTTTTTGTGGGTTCAGCAATAACAAAGATTTGACAAACTCATCCTGTAGAGAAAAGTATAACATTCTTATTCAATTGAAAATAATATGTAAGAGCAATTGTTGATTGAATTCATGCCATTATCCTTGTGTATAGATCATATCATATACTGTATATACTGTGTCTTTCATAACATGATATTTTGGAGATGGTATAGTAAAAGAAAACATAATGTACACAAATTATACTTTGTGTGTCATACTTTCAGTTATAAATGTAATATGTATGCATTTTCCTAAACATATATTACAAGTTAATACATTGTGCATGGAATTGTTACATTACAGTCATTTAGCTGATGATTTTATCCAAAGTGACTTACAGTTAATTATGCTAGCCTAGGGCCGATTCTGCCTGTGAGCAATGTGTGGTTAAGGGCCTTGCTCAAGGGCCCAACAGCAGTGGTGTTCTTGTTGCGGCTAGACTGGGGCTTGAGCCACCAACCTCAAAGGGTCCCAGTCGTGTATCTTAGACACTAGACTACAGGCTGCCCCCAGCCTGTAGTTTTTGGTATAGGCACACTTTGAGCCTGAGATGTCATTGGTCACATTCCATCACATGACCTTTTAATGTGCCAGTATGGACATCCTCCTATAAACATGGTTTACAGTGTGACACAGTGGCAGGTGTGGCCACTGTGCCGAGTGGTGAGTGGAAGAAAACACAACAAAGGTTGAACCAAAAACAAGGGCCAAAGGCCATTTATTCACCCCTTGTAGGGGAAAAGGAAAACTACACAAAGGGTCTTAACATAAAAAAACACAAAACCAGCACAGCCATCCCAAACTCAAAAAGTCCAAATGTTCAAAAAGTCCCTGCAGCCTCTCAGGCTGTGCTTAAATAGATGGGCTAATTGGAGGCAAGTGCTCATAGCTGAGTTGATTAGGAATCACTCTCAGGTCAGCCTGCCTGTTTGTGACGCCTCTGCTGTTTCAGCTCCAGTTTCTCTTCAGGCTGAGGGAGGGAACCAGGAGACTGACAGCAGTACAGTGGGAGGAGCTGAGGCGCTCGCTCCTCCCTCCACCTCTCCCGGCGCCACAACAGGCACAACACATAAATGTAATCCAGTTTCATACTGTGGAATAGGACTTTATATTTCTTTTATCTCATGTCAATAAGCCCAGACTGCCAAATTCTTGGATTGGAACCCATGGTTTTGCTAAAAACTGAAATTAGCCCATGCTGTACAAACCAAGGAAAAGCGAAAATATCACCACATTCCTTGTATATCGTTGGTTTCCTTGCACATATAGTGTGAATGTCCTTGACATCTATGTGAGGAATCGCTACCACACTCGCATATGTCTTCAAGTGGGAGTATATGCCTCTTCGGGCAATCAAAATGTGCAATTTGGTGTTTTATAACCAAGAGGAAAGCTGTATTAGAAAAAAAATCAATAAAAACAACCTGCAGCTGGCCTCTCTGCTTCCCGGCTATTTCTGCTCTTGTGGCTCGTTTAAACTTGGGGCAGATTTACAGCTAATCAAACACTCGGCTGTTTGTCGTCAGACTTTATTTTTGTTTATTTGGCATGCACTAGCGATAAATAAAGTCAGAGGCCAAGGCACATGAATATTGGCAATAGACCATGGCTGCAAGCACTTAACCCCTTTTGTTGGATATACATAATCTGATATTCAGATTTTTTTTTAATGAAAGGATTAACAAGGATTTAAGGTGGTTAAAACCACTGCACCATAACACAGGAAAACCATAAAACATATGCCTTTGAAGCTGATGATTCAATCATGAAATGTTTTTTTTATTTGTCCATAAATTTCTTTCATTTTTTGTCTCCCAATATGGACAGCCAGATGTGCTGTCCTCCACTGTGTGTTGTCAATCATCAAATCCTTTCACTCCACAAGCAAAGGCTGCCCATATTTCTTACCACTATATACACCCCTGCTCTGGCAGATCAAAATGCCATGTACAGCTTTACTGCCCAGTCAAGATAAATGAATGAATAAACATCATATCATTCCCATCTACTGGACATGATTCATGTTCAAATATAAGACTGCAAATCATGATATAATGTAGATGGCTACTGCCTTCATCTGTTACACTAATTTCCACAGCTCTACCGTATGTGCCATAGAAACTAGTTTCATCGATATGAAGTTGGTGCTGTATTTGTGTGTGGAGGGGACTGAGGAACACACAGGGAAAGAAGGTGGCAACCTCAGCACAGGCCCCTCCCCCCACCCTTGTTTTCCAATAGGGGGAGGGAGATGGGGATTCATGGGGCCCAGACCCAAGTTCAGAGAAGATTTGTTGTAGAGGCTGAAGCATTTGTGTGGGAAGCTTTGTGCTCCCCAGTGATGGGTGGGGGAGGATGTAGCTGGAAAGGGCAACTGGTACCCTACACCTAGCAGAATGTCTCAGGGAAGGTGATTTTCATTGAAGATACAAAATTAAAGTCATATAAGCAGTGAATGAAGTGTGAATAAGAGCCAACATAATATACGTGTGTTTCCATAGGTACAGTAATATCTCTCTTTCAGAACATGAGATGTGAAATGTACTTTACTTTGGCCTTCAGGACTCTTATTTCAACAAGCTCAGACTATGTTCTGACAATTACACTTTTTGTGGATGCAATGTGCTGTTCATCACATACATATGGCATAAATGTAAACATAAACATCTCCATGACAAACTGCAATAAATGCAGTGGATAAATTCTTACTTTCCAGAGAAAAAGCATCTGGAAGGCCTATTACAGCTGTTTACTCAGGATGAGTGTGTGTGTGTGTGTGTGTGTGTGTGTGTGTGTGTGTGTGTGTGTGTGTGTGTGTGTGTGTGTGTGTGTGTGTGTGTGTGTGTGAGCCATCACTGAGTCAATGCCTGATGGATCTCTCACAGGTCTGATGTCTTCACAGAAAGCATCTGTTTTGGTGAGTTACCACCCTGCACAAAGACAAAGAAACGACCTACTCAGCAGTAACAGATGAGGGATGCTTTGAAACCTTCACATACTGTTTAAAAGCCAAAGAATAAAAGCCTGTGCAACAACTGCATAGCCCTGTGTTCCCTCCTCATGCATGCACCGAATAAAAAATGAGCAAGACTCTTCTCTCTCAGTATTGTGCTACTTCCCTGCAAAGAGTGACCAGGATTCTCAAATTTTCTATGATATAAATCCTGGTAAGGATTCATATCGATGAGATGAGGAAAGAAACCTTTTAGAAGACGCACAATGTTACATGGGAAGGTATGTAGTTGCTTCATCAACCTCTGCAAACATTAGCTTCCTGCAGGTGTATTTCCTGTGTTTCCTGAGGGTCTACCACACATGGTGCTTAGCAATGAACAGGACCACCCTACCTCGTCTTTGTCCAAGAGGCATGTGGTGCTGCGGATTCAGAAGCACCATGGCATGTGTTTTGCAGGACCAACATCAACTGCGGCTTCGGTGGTCAACTGCAGGTTTGCTGGTCAACCTCTCTGACACCGTACATGAGGCCACACAATGGATCAAAACACATCAGTCTAAACCTCCTCCCCCCATCCAGAGTTAAAAACCATTAACAGCATTTCTTTTTCCTTATCTTAGCCATTAAGGTATTGTTCTAATTCACTGCAGTGCTTATCGGAGGACTAAGCTAATAGCTAAGATAAGGGAAAGGAAATGCTATTGACAGTTTTTACCACTGGACTGGGGGAGGAAGGTTAGAGTAATGTGTGTGGATGAGGGATGGCAGGAAATAACTGAAGTATACTAGAATAATGGTGATATGACATATCTCATGGGACAGTCTCAGGCATTGTAATACAAACACAGGCTGCGCTAGTGATGGGATTTATTACTGATTATGGTTTATGATCAGGGTTAGTGGTTAAGTTACTTCATATTGTACATCCAGTAACCTCTGCTGTGGGGGTCATTTTGCCATTAAATCGAAGATGAATCATTGCAAGTGAGGTCAGCATTCATTATGAACTCCCCACATTTTGTAATAGATTAGTTTGTCACAGTTTAATTATACATTTATAAGAAATTCATGCGGGTTCTGCAGAGCTCTGTCAAAAATCGAGATCTGAGGCACATTAAAATATGACAAGGGCACAGGAGTCACACCTAAAGGCTTGATATTTGTTAAACACATCCTATGGTTTTTTTGGCCATTTTCAAAAATGCATTATGAAGTGAGGACTAAATGGATTTAGTGTCTCAGAGAGCTGGCATAACATTCCCATAACACGAAATGGATGAATACAACTTTAAAATACATTGAGCTCTGGAGTCAGGCCTTCCATACATCTTTCAGACTATGGTGCCAGGAGACTCTTGCGAGGAATTAAATATTTAGGTAAACATGTATATATTCAAAAAATATTTTTTATATGTGACGTCAGACCACTTTAGCACATGTAGCGATGTCTGCGAGTTTATTTCAGAAAACAGATTTCCGGATCATGAGAGTATTTGTTCGTTACTTTATCATGAAGATGCAGTCTGCCCAGTAGGAGCGTAGCATGAATCTTTTCTATGTTTCATGTCTCCTTCTGTTTGAACATGCAGCGGATCGCATTGGCGGCGCGCTCACATGTGGGGCAGGAAGAAACATCATTAATGATGCATGGGCTGTGGTCCTCCTGCGGCCAGCGGAGTGGCCTGGAAAGAAAGGAAGTCTTTGGCTATATTTCACCCGCTTCAGTTCAAACACGCCTGCACCGTACAGGGGCCCCTGACTGAGCAAAAAGAACCTGCATGTCTGCTGATGAATTAATGCAATAAGTCCCCCCACTCTCCAGGAAACCTGGCACATCACCCGACCTCTGCTTAGCCCACATTATAGCATATAAAAGACTGGAGTGACTTGTTTTATTTAGATACTGCTGGATTCAAGCTTATTGGGTGGTGGCTTTTTATGAATGTTTTATTCATGGGTAGCAAAGATTTATGTTGGATTTGATCAAGATATAAACAGTGCTTATTCTGTAACAATTCTTTTGTAAACAATTCTCATTCTATATCAATTCCACGGCAAAATGTCTGAAGTAGTCTAAAAATAACTGTAGTAGCCTTCTGAATAGTCAAACTATCCCTTAAGTAAAGCAGCTCTCTTTACAATTATTTTTGGCCTATTTTCAAATTTCAAGTAGGGCAGAAGAGGAAAAACTGCATATCCATTTTGAGCATCCATATGTAACTTTAGTCTACATACACAATTACCTGGATAAACTTCTACTTCCTTGAGGACTGTGCTTTTGATTGTGCCCTACAAATAATAATAGCATTTTGTCAAATTCGTTGCACTGGCTAGTTGCCAGTGTCTTGTTAGTGATTTGACCAACTGAATAAAAAGAAAAGTTAGCTCTCCAGATATTTAGCATTAGCCATTGACGTGAAGCTAGAAAAGTAAACTAAGAAAGTAAGCAGCAAGCTAAAACTGGATCAATAAATCCAGTCCTTATGTGATGTAAAGTCCCTTGTGTGGAATTCCTTAACTCACATTTTGATCCCTTAGCGATATAAATCTACCCGGAGTATTGTTGTCAGTAACATATAGGTAAATCTGCCTATATGTAAACCAGTAACTCCTTGTGCTAATGGAACCAAACTAAGACAGCTGACACACTTCCTGACATAAGTGGCTCAACTTGCGTAAGTCATGTAAATAAAACATACCGATTAGCTAGCAGTATCTGACTCGTGCATAGAGAACATATCATATCATGTCATAATCATAACCATGCACTTCAAATTCAAGGCACATTTTCACTTATACCCAGTGTTGAAGAGAGGACAAACTCCTGTCTCTTGTAGTTTTTGAGTGCTTCATATTTTGGCAAATAGATGCCTCTCTCCAATAATCTCTGGGTCAAATAATATTGAGGTTTCTGCAGATAAAACTTGCTAAACCATTTAAAAGGGCATAGACTCACTTTCCTCTCTCAAAACGGATAAAAGCCTGATTATGGTGCAGTGAAATGGATAAGAAAATGTTAGGAGAGCCCCAAAACATTAAAAAATATTACTCATAAAAAGTTGCTACAGGGAGTACTTTTTGATTGAAATTAATCCCATTGCACCTAAGCTTGAAGAACTAGAAGAACCCAACTCTCATGGTCTTAAGTGTTAGATTGCTGGTTAAATGATTGAGTGAGTTAATTTCCGAGTTAACTCGGAGGCATGATTTGGTCATCCCAATCCCAGGTTAATTTAGAGCAATTAGCTTTATTAGCACGATGATTCTACATTCATTTTCACCAAAGAATTAAACTAAATCTCTATCTCATCCTCACAGCCTCTCACTGAGCAGTTACTGTGAGACAAAGACGAGATTGCTTGCTATGGGCTACTGTATTTTAACAAAGAAAATGGGAGACATTCTGGGAACTTAATAGGCAAATCTTGTATATAATATAGACTGTTCAGATGGATTTTTCCATACCCAAATTCATCATTAAGGATATTAAGAAGAGACATAACAAAAAAATAGGGAAAACAAGAACAAACCAGGTGATGTTGCATTTTTCCAGTCCCAATTCCATGTTAATATGTAAAAATGACCATCTCAGTTTCCAGGTAACAAACCATGGGTTTAACTGGGATATTAGGAAGGGACTAGTGGAAACTACTAGTATCAGAAGCTACTACCAGTAAGGACAGGTAACTCAATTAATTACAAACTAATTTCCATGAAATTAAATAGATATTACCCTGTTATTACCCACCCATAATGTAAAGTACTAATTTGTAGGAGTGGAGGAAAGACTATAGTCTTATGTCTTTTCTTGATTTTGGTTGACACTATTTCCATTTATTTCCATTGGAAGCATTTCTGATAACTATTTTTAAGATGACATTTTTTCATTTTCAGATGAAATACACTTTTCACTCTTACTTTCCTTGGAAACATTTCTGATGACTGTTTCTACCATAAATAGTAAATACACATGATTTTCTCTCATTTTAAGAAAAACTTAGGAGGCATCCTATTTTTTCCCACTTTTTGTAAGTAAGACTATAGTCTTATGTTTTTTTCTTGATTTTCAGTGAAATACCCTTTTTTCTTTTACTTCACTTGGAGACATTTCTAATGAGTTTGTCTATCATAATTCCTAAATGCACTTGGTTTTCTATCATTTCAAGACAAAAAAACACAAAATGTGGAAGAAATCACTCCATCATCACCTGTTTATCTTTAATTCTACTGTCATTTCCCTTTCTAATTCAATGATTCCATGTTATTTTGTCCAAATGACATCTGTGTTTCCAGGTCAAAACCATGCAGTTAGTTGGGATATTAGGAACAGTAGAACTAAAGAGAAACATGAAATGTTGCTATTTTTAGTTGGGATTTTAGGAAGAGACCCAGGGAAACTACATCAGTAACTACATCTATCAACTACACATATCTCATATCAATTACATAAGTATTACACTGTTATTACCAATCTGCAATGTAAAGTTCTGCCAAATTAATTTTGACACCCAAGAATGGTATGTGTGAACATGTGCCTATCATTATTGTACTAGTTCTGTATGATCTATATAATCTGTATATTTTGCTGCACGTAGACATGTCTGTTTAGTTATATTTAGCTGCATATCATTTTCTGTTTCCTCCAACATTGTGAATAAACATAGTTAAAACTAAGTACACACTCCACCAAGGAAATTTTGTACTTGCAGCAAATCTCCATTTACCCTGATTGTAAAAGAAATCACAAAGGCAAAGCAGGCTGCGGACTGAACGGTCGGCCTTGATTATGTATTATCAGTCATGACAGATATTCCCAGAAAAACTATGCAATTTCGCCATGACATTAGTATCATGGATGCCGCTGAAATAATGGCCTGAAACTATAATAACATATTTCATTGTCTCATAATAACTGTAGGGAAATTGGATGCGAAGGATTGATTGGCATTCTTTTTCAATGCAAGGCCTAACATTCTGCCAGGCTTACCACCCTGTGAAATTGCTGACACTGGGGAGCATTTTATGTCCTCATAGAAAAAGTGCTGTCCTCTGGATGTGTTAATGATGAAAGATCGGGAGAGGGAAATTAGCCATGCCATACATGGTCATTCATGGGACTGGATTTGTACATGTCATGTTTATAATGTGGAAAGGCATGGTTATTACCTTAGTCATTATCTTAATGTCCTCTCTCTCTGCTCTGTGCTCTCTTCTTCCACCTCTGTCTTTTACTCACACACATACATCCGCATGAGCAGAAATCCATACACACACAAGCATACAGGCAGGCACACATACACACACATGAACACATGTGCATGCATACACATGCATATGCACAGGCAAACACATCCATACAAGCACATGCAAGCACATCCACACCCACCTGAGGGCACACACACATACATGCAAGCATGCACACACATACACACAATATACATGTACTTAAATGCACCACAAACCCAAGATCATAGTCATATCCACAAGGACCACTTAACCTTGAAAGTGCCCTCCCATGTTTTGAACAGCCGATGGGAGTTACTGAGGTGAATTTCTTTCACTATTATTTCTCTTTTCAAATAACAGATTACATTGGATTTTCTCCAGGTGTAATTTAGGTCTGCCAGAGGGGGGCTCTCTGTTAAAATGCCCAAAGCCATTCAGTGAGTCCAAGCCCATAATAAACACATCACTCAAACCACCCTGTTGGGTGACCTCAGTATTAATCAACACAGCACATAGCACAAGAGATTACCCGCTTACCCTTCATAAGGTCAACAAGGATGCCACACCTTAATGTGTGATTAAGCACTGATAGATATCCCCATTAATATGGGTATAAATATAACCGTGACTATTAAGATAACTAATGAATTGTAGCATGGGCGCTGATTGGTATCACCCTTCATCCCATATTGCACATCTCTCACACTTAAAAGATCATTTTTGAAACTTGGAGCCATCGTTAACTCTGAAGCAGATTCTAATTACTTTGGGGACAATTTTGCAATCATTTTTTTTTGAGTGTAGACATTTGCACATAAGTTTATATACATTCCTATGAATTTTTGTGTGGACATTCACATCCAGGTAGACATGGGTATCATGTTGATCCTGGGCTGATTTGATGAAACACTGAAAAGTATCAGTGTTCAATCACAAGGAATGTCTTAACAAACAGCTGAACCTTCTATACACAAGCTGTCCACACTGTGGAATATTTCAAAGGGAAAAGAGAGAAAAGTTATACCTTTATTGCACCTGGGAAAAAAATGCCTCGTGTTCCAATGAAAAGGAATCCGACATGGATTACTTTTGTTTTTTATTTTTTATAAATGTAAATGGTAAGGCTTTGTATGAACCCTACAGCATATAAAATAATAAATGCAGTCAAATTTAGAGCTTTTAGTCAAATTATGAATTCTCGGCTGCATTCGCCACAGCAGACCATCGGGACTTATCCCCAACCCTGGCACTCTTTTCAGAATCTGATCATAAATGGTTCAGTTCATGTTTTTCTGGCCGATCATATCCGCTAAACTGGGGTAGCTCTGCCTTCAAAGTCACGTGGCCTCCTGCCAGGTGTCCCCCATGGATCGGTTATTGGTCCACTACCGTTCTCGTTGCACACAAAACCTCTTGGCTCACCATTATCCTGTGGCTTTTCCTACCACTGGCATCAATTCACAATTAGATGTGGTAAAAGTGCTGATGAATTTCCCATTGCAACACTACACTTAATTACGCTTCGGCCTGTAAGGGTGCCAGCCACTGAGGGCACTGCCATATTCTAGATTCAAAATCATTAAGGAATGGTACTCAAAGCCCTGGTCTTCAGTTCAAAAACTGGCAGTCTCATGGGAAAATTTAGAAATAAACAAATGATGTCCACGATTTTTCCATTTGACTCTCCAATCTGGACTGCCTGATTATCACCACTGTATGACCTACAACCACACAAGACTGTACCGAAGAGCCTACTGGCTATTACTGGGGAGTGAGGCTTCACTGACCCAAAAATGGGAGAATTTTCCTTACAGTTACCCTGACTAAATGATGTGGAGCAATGATTGCATTAGCTATGGGGAAAAATGCTTGATTGGTCTAGAGAAGGCAATGATTGACAGATAAGTATAGTTCCACCCTGATGAGGTGCAAGAAACCTAATTTCAGCCAACTCTCCTGCAGCCTTCTGATGCACTTGCCTGTACGCCAAGAATGATTCCAGTTCTAGAGGAGAGCAGGTACTGATTAGAGCTTGGCTGATGAGACCCCTCCTTAATTCTCGTTAAATCATGTAATGACAAAGCTGTGGGTCAAACCTTTGACTGCTGGACCTCACCTGTATTCACAGTGAGTGGCTTTAGTATCTCAGACTGTGAGAATCCCATGGCCCTTTTTCCATAGCATTTGGTCAAGTTCCAATCAGATCACATTCACTTGCAGGTGGCTTTGTTCTTCGGGAAATTTACTCCTGGGTCCCTGAAAGGACTTAAAAAAACCACAGCGCTCCCATCGGAATCGAATGACAACCTTCATTTCATCTAATGAATTGCAGATTGAATGAGGGGGCAAAGGAAGTCAATACTTAAAGTATTACGAAACCATTTCAAAGTGGGCAAATCTGCATTATTGGATTTTATTTTGCGGCCCCCGTCACCATAGAAATTCACTTTATGGTCGTATATTACTAAATTATTAAAGTCATTCGCAATGAATGCTTCCATAATTCATTTTTCATTACATTAATACAATCACATAATTGCATGCATCAGGATGAATTATGGATGAGGGCTGCCTTTGTTGCCACTGGACTGCGGGGCCTGTGTGAAGTTCCTGCAGCTCGGCCTGCTGTTGCCGCCACAGTTTCATTTGTCACAGTGAACTCTTTATGGACTGACTATCTGTGATCCAGCAGGGAATATAGGGATGGCAATTATTCATGCCCATAAGAACATATTATCAGGACCTTGCTTTGGTAAAATAACAGTCCCAGTTGCCTTATGGGTACATTCAGACATGGAACACCAATGGATATGTGGTGACCTGCAAAACGTTTAAATAAGGTTTAGAACACTGACATATTATTGACCTCAGAGTAATTGGCTTGATACCAGTACAAAGATTTTTCACCTTGATAATTACAAAATACATTGATTTAGTACATCTGAGCAAATAGTAATGTTTATGTGAATCCAAGGTGTCTTTTGTGATCAAAAGGACACTCTTGGTCAGTAAAATAGGTGGAAAGTTCAGAAGTAGAATTTTGATAAATCTTCTGACATTATTTTATTTATACATAAAACCATTTTTCAATATCAGGCCCTGTAAGGTCCTTTAAGGCCACCTGAGTTGAATCCTCAATCATGTCTAGTTTGGCTTTCATTAAGAAAAACCACACTTTTCCCACACTATCTCTGTAATTTTCAGTCCAGGAGATTTTTGGTCAGGGGTACCCAATAAGCTACAGGTAGCGATAATTTTAATTTATGCACCATATAGGACCCTGGGCAAGGCACAGCTCTCACTCTTTAATGAGACCTCCCAGTATCCCCAGCCCATATCTTCAGCACCAGGAGTTCTAATCAAAAGAAGCTGGTCCACATACTGACAGAGGGAGGGGGTAGAACGGTCTGGAGGCAGAAGACATTTCCTGCAGGAGGGCCGTGGGTGGTGGTGATTCAACCCTGCTATCTGCCCTGGCGATCAATGAATCAATCATGCTGGTATGAACCTCACACATAGGGGGGTCTCCAGAGAGGGCAATCAAGGCCTCACACACCGTCAATAGTGTCCTACAGTCAGCTACAACGTAATAAGTCAACAATCACTCTGTGAAACAAGATGGCACATCCCATAATTCCCTCTGTCCCCAAATAGTATGTATAGTATATGTACTTTGCCTTGCAGGAATACATAAATATGACATAAAATATTACCATAATGTGTAGTACTTAAAATTATTCAAATTCCATAGGGAATTTGATGAAGGGTATACAGACAATCACACAGAGTTGTCAACACAATGTCTTGCATAACACGTTTTCAAAGGCTCAATTTGCACAAAGAGAGGCCATATGTACACCTCATCAGGGGACAATAATGCATGCAGAGAATACCCAATGACACATTTACATTTTCATTTCTGTCATTTAGTAGAACACTTTAATGAATTAAAATTAATGCATCAATGAGTGTAATAGCAAAATATCCATTTGCAAAAGACCACATGCACTGTAACAGACAAAAAATATCAGTCATGCATATTATTTTTCTATATTATCAGTACAGAGGGAAAGTGTGGCTCTGGAAGCAGGTCCAAGCTATAGTCTGCAGCAAAGGTTTTCAGTCTGCAGCAAAATTTGTGGCCCTAAAACAGGCATATTCTCACCCTACACCATAAACTATTCAAACAGTGCATACTGATATGCACACTGGATTACTGTGAGCAACCAGTCACAAAGAAGAAATTCAACCAGCCATGCTGCTCTGCAGCCAATAGGAAATCACTCTGAGAAAACTGAAAAGCATATAATTTATATTTTTCATGTGGAATATTAATGTAAATGTCTCATTCTGTGAATTAGACTTGTTGCTGCTTTTCCTAAGCATTTAATTACATAATGACTATAATTATTGCTTGTTAAACTCAATTTAAAATCTTGAAATTCTGAATGAATGGGTAAACAGAAATTTGTCACATAACCCACTCAGGGTAACTGCATTTAAATATCAATTATTTTGAAAGAAATCACATGGAATTAACGTCTTTATTTTGTTCATGAAATGTTCCTGATTGCAGTTCATTTCCAATTTGAATGTACAATCATAAGCCTCTACAAATGCACTCAAATACTACCATACTGCATACAGCCTATACACACAGTTTTTAGGTTTCTGTTATACATGTCCAGTTCTCTGTCATAATTACACTGTATATACTGCATAGAAGTATCCGTAGTAACAGTGATAAGTGACACTGAGGGTGGGGGATTCACTGGGTCTGCCTCAGGGTCAGGTGACGTAGAGGAGTGACAAAGTGGATTTCAAAGGCGCTGTGATCAGGATACTGTTCTGAGGGCCAGCTAAGGCTTCAATGCATTGCTATTCATGGTGAATGTGCTCGAGATCGCTGACAGAATTTATGAGAGGACTTGTAATAATATATTGGGCTTGAAAAGGAGAGTGGAGGCGTGTGTTAAGAAAACAAATCTTCGGTAGCCAGATGCTACCTAGGTACCTTAAATTGAATGTTCACTCTCTGGCATTTTAAAAACCAATAGATCCAAGACCAGTGGGCCAAGACTACTGCTCATGATTACTTTTTACCTATGGGGCAGGTCTAATCTCCAGCTAATGGTTTTTGAGTCTAATCCCATTGATTCCCCTGCTGATGCATATAATCACAATTCTGATACCCCGATGGCAAGGCTTCAAGTTAGCAAAATATTATGCCAGAACCTTTAAAATGTATGTGCTCGCCAAGAGGTGGAGAGTTAAAAATTCTGGTCATTCGGAATCTGTACTTGTATGCTAACCACTCAAAACAGGGGTACACCTTGATTAAGTACAACTCTGTTGTGTGAAAATCTGATGTTAAGATAATACATCAACAACAACAGCAACAACACTGGCACCAGCTAACCCTTGTGAATTCTGATTTATGTTTTGAATTTCAATTTTAAATTATTCAGAATACAAATGTTTTCTGAACCTGTGAAATCTCATTAGGTTTATATTTTTGACAAACGTAATGTATAGGTCCACTTGAGTCATACTGATGATTTTAGCCATGTATCACCTGTACTTTTACAACTGAATTGCACAAAGACCAACATTTTAGTGGTGTTACCCAATGAACCATAAAAAATGTCTGACTTCCTGCTAAAACTATTTCCCATAATGATGTATGCTTTTGCATTTGCTATTATAGTGATATAGATATCCTGTTCATAAACATACAAAGCAAATGAATGGCCATTTTCTTGTTCAGCAAAGTACTACATCATCACTCCTTGATTATGTCCGAAATCACATTTTAATACATATTTACAGTAAATGAGGTTCTAGAAATTCATTATGCAGTCAGCAGCACTCTCAGATTACAGGTACCATCAGAGACACCCACCAAACACACATTATGTCACAGTATATTACTGAAGATCTAATTTACTTCACATTTGATTTAGTTAATTTAAAAATGCCATCATTGCATCAGTATACAATATGAATATGACTGCATGAAGATTTAGGTTTTCCTACTTGCACCCTGGCATACATGATTATTTCATATTGTTTCATAGGCATGTTTACACACATAGTGATCCAAGCATTGCATATAATTAGGTAGTAATAATAATAAACACATTGGGTATGTTTATTGATACATTTATCAAACATGAGTTCACCTGGGTCCTAATTGATGTCTGGGAAACCTGGGTTCTATAATGCATCCAAGGCTTCCAGTAAATTAGCTTTAAAGAGGAGCAATGTTGGCATGGGATTGGGGGTGGAATCATTTCAGCACACGCCGGGGTAAAATAACCCATGGCCCCATTTTGTGTAGGTTTGTGTTAACAACTTCAGTGCCTAAGCTCTCAATGCTCATAAATGTCAAATATATTAGTACCCACATCAAGCTTACATTTAATGGGTCAATTTCCTTTTTGCACAGTGTGTTTTAGCTAACATTAAAATCTCATTAAAAACAAATTAATATTGTTCATTTGCATGGGAGAGGAAACAGCTGCGGACCTTGTTGTCTCATGTATTCTGGTTTATCTTCAGGTTACAAAAGCTGTCGGTGTGAGAATGTGTAATGGGAAGATTTGGTTTGGTCTTGCGTGGTGAAGTTGGGACAGGAAGTCACCTCAGACTGAGCTGAAGCTATAGTTTGCCTTTGCTTTGTTATTGTCCATCTGGCATGATGGGACCCAGTTGGGTCCATTCCAAAGGTGAGTTTCAGTTGGCCAGGATTGGGGCTTTTCTTTCAGAATTGATTAATCTGTAATTACATAACATAACATTGATAAGTCATGTGTATCTCGATTTGTTTGGCCTGATGCAGCTAAATAACATGATTGTTTTTGTTTCAGATATTTAGTGTGGGCTTATTTCGGAATAAATGCCAAAATCCTTTGAGCTTATGTTCCACTGAAGCAATGATCCTCTAGTAAATGACGTTTTTTCAACAACAATGAACATACGAGATGCCTGAGTTTGCCAATAGCCCATAATTAGAAAACCCAGGAATAGGATCCATCAGAGAGGTTTGCTTTGTTTCTTCAACAGGAAAAAATATTAAATGCTGTGGAGTCTAATCCTTACTGTGGTTCAATATTAAACAGGATTGATTTTTCTCTGCATCAAGCACCTGTAAGTAATATAAATTTGTGGCTGTCTTCAAGGAGCCTCCAGCCTCAAAGCATGAACAAAGGAGCTTTCAAAGTTGTCAATGGACAGGAGGGTGCAATTTTGATGCCTTTGAGAAAAAGTATGTATCAATATCTCAATATGTGAGAAAAGATTTTTGTCAAATGTAACTTCAGGCTTCAAACTCATACATCTCTGTCTTGGAATTTGATTATTGAGAAAGACATATTATTGATTAAATATTTTTCAGGCTTCCATTACCCCTTATTTATTCCCTGGATTTACATTGATGTTGAAATCCTGATGTAATTGTTTAGTCATTTGAAATGAAGCAATTATATCATCCTAATTGTTTTCAATCAAATAACTTGTTGGTGAAATCATAATTTCTGCACTGTGAGAACCAGGTTCAGCTGTTAATGAGAAAGCTTTAAACAATAACTATTTTCATTATTCCCTTGCTTTGTGCTTCCATGACCTGATGCTTAGAGCACTGATATATCTGCAGTTGAAACAAATAATTAAAATTGAATTTTACATCAAAGAACACAATCAAGAAGACAATTCCTGACAATTGTTATGTAGTCATATTGATCAGTAAATTAGTTTATTTCTGGGGGAGTTGAGCATTTCTTAAATATATCAATGCGTATGCACGAATAAAACAAAGCTTTCAGTTCATTTCATGAATGTTGACATGTCTTCGCTTCACAACTCCTTATGCATGATTTGTTACATATGTATATAGTTAATCATGGTTCATTGCTTGTAGGCTACCACCAATTTACGCAACCAAAAACATATGACAATCCCTTCCACTGTATTGAGCTTTTATATCTCTCTACAGTGCTACCGTATGCTCCTGTTCAGAAGGACAGATAAGGGCCCATTTACATGGTATCACAGATGCTGTTCATTACCGTATCCCTGCCTTTCAGAGCCATGGCTGAGAAAATAAACTGGCTCTGGGCAAAAAAACAAGCCTCTGTGTTCCACTGCAGTATCACACAACAGACACTCAAAGCGTTCATTAAGAACTCTTGCCTTCTCCCCTACAGTCATGGAAACGCTATCTGGCACTGAGCATGCATGCTCAATGCGAGGGGGCGGGATTCATTTCGAAACGGGTTTCCCCCTCCACCTCACGCTAACTCAGACTGTCCTACATGAACCTGCACGTCAACAGAACACTGAAAGTTTCATATTTTTCGCCTCTCTCCTCTGGTAAGACTAAGAAAAGGGATTTTGTATGGGGGAGGACATGTCTTTAGACAGGACATCTGCATTGCATTTGGGTGCTACCACACAATTTGAGAGTTCATACAATCTCATGGACTCCTGTGGATCGGTGTGCCTGGAGACGACTTTGCTCGGCTGTGCCCAAAGCTGGCCCTGACCCTCGATGAGATATCCCACTAATTGGCCTCAGGGGGCCTGGAGGGGCATCCGCTACAAGACCAACAGAGGCCTGCTAACATACCGCTCTTCCATTATTCATACATGAAATAAGCACAGGGCAATAGACCACATCTGCCACCGATCAAAATATTTGCAGTGGCTATTAAATTAGGTAAACAACTCTTCTCACCATATTAAGAGGCCAGTGCTTACGTGGTACTCCACTGCGAGAGACTGCAGAGGTTATAAAAAGTCAAACTGCATATGACAAGAATCTGTTCCTTAGCACAGAACCAATAACTGGTTGTGGGCCCCTGTCATCACCTCAATAGAAGTCTTAAGGAATGTGAGAAATTTCAAGGCATAGACCTCACTTACTGCTAACTCCAGCTTTCTGGAAATGGTGGAAATGGGGAGGGGGAGGGGGTAAAGGGGGCTTATGGTGCTTAAGGCAACCCTCTAAGACCTCTTAGACAGGTTGAAGGTGATAACTGGGCCATTTCATTCCAATAACGGCCATTTTGCAGACCATAAGGGTGAGTGCAAGACCGGGTCAGTTTATTGTGATGTGAAAGGACTGAAGGTGACAGGATAACCCTTTTTTCCACTTCTCTTTTGGATCTTTGTTCAGCTCCATTGAACCTCGGAACAAAGAACTGTCTTTCACTAAATGTCTGAAGGGGATGTATCTTTGATTTTTTTTTACTGCTAAATATTCACAGGAAACAGTTTTTTTTCTCCATATCCTTTGACTAGGTTGTAACAGTGACACCCTGATTTTTTTAACATTGAAGCAAAATTTCAAACTATATAATAAAAACTCTGAAATGAAAGGGAAGTTTATTGGCTTTTGATTGAAGTTTGTGGGGCATGTTGGAAGCTCAATTCATCGGCTGTGATTACTTTGCTGACCTTTTCCTGTTACTGCCGGTTGCCCATGAGGGAGCTACTACTGAGATTGTTTCTCCCGGCCAGAAGAACACAGAGAGTTCAAATGGAGAAAACTCACTGTATTGTTTGGTGACCAGTGTTAATGTTGTATTATACTTGTCAGTGTCCTGATAATATAGTGTGCAGAGCTGAACACAATGTTGGAGGCATATTGCTTTATCCTTTATGGTCAACAGGACTTTGGAATCCATCAAGATTGACAGTCCCATTTACAATTTTATTTCACTAATTTTCCAGGGGGGATTTATCATTTGGCTGGTAGGAGTACAGGTAAAGGGAAATAATGATTTCCCAGAGTACTGGTACATAAATTGAGCTTTGGGCAAAGGGTCGAACTGAAGCTGAATGGGACCTTCATACCGCTGAAGAAGTCTAGGATAATTGTATGCTATATTTCATCATTTCACCCAATAAACAGCTTGTAAATGTGATATAAGTTCGACAGAAAAACATTTTCTTAATCATAGTTTCCCAAAGATAGGAAGCTTAAAGAAATCACTCATAAAGAGATGCAAGCAGTCAAAATATGGTCAATAAAACTAAAGCTTTAGTTTGCTTTGCATAGTGCTACTTATTGAACAGTTTTATATTATACAGTAATTGTGTGGAGTCTCTATTTCTGTTACATTTTCAGTTATTTTGACCTCCTTCTATCTTGCTAATCATGAAAACCCCAAGTACTGCTTCTCTCTCCTGTGGAATGCCTTTCTTCTTTAAAACATCATTTGCTTCAGGTCAGGCTTTGGAAACAGGAAGTATGCTACTTCAGAAAACTATAATACTTCAGGTTGTTTCCTGAATACCATGGGATGAAAACTAAACTCCAAACTTTTAAATAAAGCAGTTTAAGGACATGGGTTTCACCCCCGTCACTGTAAAACTGCGGACACAAATGAGCGCTCATTAGATGACAAACAAGCGGCAGCCGCCTGTACAGCACTTGAAGGAGGTCACTTCATTGCCCCTGCAGCAAAGCCATTAGCGGCCTAAATGCAAAGGTGACCGCAACTATTACCGACAATTCCTGTGTTCTTTTTTAAAAGATCTTTTAAGGAAAGATTAAGACTTTTTAAGAAGCATAATTGCTGCCCTGACCAAGAGAAGTGACTGTCACTGATGTCTGCGAGATGCTTCTGTGAGAGGAGTCTCACAGAAATGACTCTTATTATTTCATACACCACATTGGGGTGCAACACATGCTGTCAGTTACATATACAGTCAACAGCCAATTCATCATGCAGCCATACCAATAGTATGAGCTATTATAAATATTGTGACAGTTATCATAATTGTAATAATTATTAATCATTTTAGAATTCATACTATAATACTACTCTCTTCAATGGCTGAGACCTGAGCCTTCAGTTTTCTTTACAAAGAACTAGGTCCTTAACCATTTCTAGAATATTTACTTCCTTTTTACAATGCTAACTGCTATAGCTGGTGGAACTTGGATTGAAGCGAGAGGATTGAAGCTATTCTCTCGAGTGCTTTGTTTTTGGACTCCAATACCCAGAAATCCCTTTTCAGCATCAATTAAATTACAGGTGTGCATGCTCAGCCAATTTGTTATCTTCAACCTGAACAATATGTACATCACAATCTTAGTAAAAGCAAGCCTGATACATTGTTTTAATTTGTGCTAAATACACTATGACTGGACTAATACACTGTGACTTGGCCAGCAGATCTGAAAACAAACTATTTTACTACATTAGTGATTATGTGTCAGCAGCTACAGCAGAAGACTGATGATAAGCTTGCTAGTGCGTCATACCTGACCACCATTCATATTGGATAGATTGTTGTTTTCTTATGCAGTCCCTCTTCATGATTCGTACAAAAAAATGCATGTATTTTCTAATGGAAATCTTACAAAATGCTGCTTTAATGGGAGGAAAAATAGCAAAACTGGCAAACCATGTACAAATTGCATAAACGACTGGACTGAACAATATATAATACAGGTAAAACTTTGGAGAGGGGGACCAAAGAAAACTTCAACCTTCCTCACTTTCTATTCAATAAACACTTCTGTTCTGATTAAAGAGATGCTCCAATGCCTAAATTCAAACTTGACTGAGTTGTCATAAAGTGCATTCAGAAACAGTTGTATCACACTGTCTGCCTATTCAGTACCCCACTGCAAAACTACCAAGCCACAAATTTTGAAATGGAGAATTGGGCTTTCATATTTATAGATATCACCAGGGGTGTAGCCATTATTTACGGCATTGAGGAGACAGAATGTTTCAAACCTGTAGCAATAATTGCCTGCTTGCACCATTTGAAAACAAAACAGAGCCCGAATATGGCTCTAATGCTCTCATTAACGTCTGCCCTCGTTGCAGTATTTCTCGAGCATAAAACAACTGTATGTGTTCTACCACATTGAGGGTACTTACTGCCAAGTTTTTCAACAGCGGCACTGTATCAGGAGTCTGGTCCTTCAGTCGAAACAAAATCGCTTTTTCGCATCAGCAGGATATGTTATGCATTTGAGAATCTCCTCCAAGGAGCTGATTTACTAAGCATCTAATACATGCAAAACTTTTTTTGCTGGTGGAAAACCGTTAGAAAGCATGTGATTGAGGTAGTTTGTTTGCTCCACTAGCATATTATGTCACATATTAAATGTGGAAAAATCGTAACATGTCCCAAAGGCTTTGCTAAATCTGGAATGTAGAGTTTTTCTGAATTTGTTTATACAGATACACTTGAATCTTGGATGCTTGTAAGGGATTAAACCAAATTATTATTACTAAGGAAAAGCAGTGTTTACAAGGACTTGTACTCCTAGGTTATAAATTTCTGCTGCAGTGTTGTTGTGCATGGGAATTTAAAAAAATATATTACCCGGGGTCGATACAGTTTTGTTTTAGCATTCATTTCAGCAAGGCAAGCAATACAACCATTTTTTTTTGATGAACCGTTATTCCATTATGTGTATATCCTAATCAGCTGATGCTGGAGTAATTTTAAAGACCCAATAGACTGTGGCTGTTCAAGAAATTGTAATCAGAGCTCAGTCCCAGCATGCATTCCATGTTGTTTCCAGTTTTCGATAGCTGAGCTGCATACTGAAAGGGTTTAATGTGATATGCGGACAAAGCATAACATAAGCACCTGTCATTTTGAAGATTTTTGAAAATTAACGGTGCGAGAAGTGTTAGAGACAGCAGTATTTCAAGCATATGAACACAATTATTAGCAGTACTGCACATTATTTTGATTGTATGCATCCTAACACATTTTTACAGATGTCTGTTACAATATTGTAAGGTAGTAGGATTTGGGCTTCAGTAAATAAGCACTGAGAGTGATTTCAATGCAACTAATGAAACATGGACAAATTCCAAGTGCAGATCTGATACAGTTATCATGGGGAATGGTCAAACAGAGAACGATGCAATGTACTCCTGCTGTATATTCCAGGCCTAACGAAACTTCATGTCACCTCTGTTAACGATACGGGTTTGCTTAGAAGTTTGGCAGAGCTCAGTCACCAAAGGCTACAGAAATGGAAAATGGCAAGATCACTTTGTCCTAATGTCAAAGTTCTGCAGGTTTAAATTCATGGCAGGAACTGTGACTGATTTTTCCTTCCCCGGGCTACTCACAACCTTCCACTGGCTTGGCACCTTGTTAAATGCTCTCCCTAATGAGCTGATCACCTTCAAATATAAGTGAGAAAGTGTTCCCAAACATGTCCACTAGCCCTGCAGGGGGAGCTGATAGATCCATTAAGGATATATAGAAATTTGATTGGGTGGGAAGGTCAAGGCAGTCACGGAGGTGAAAACCAGGAAGAGACCTGAAATTATACTGTGGTACATGCTGATGGAAAAACATTATGTTGTCTATGGAAAACCATGTAAAATTATGCTTCTTAGATAAATAAAACCTCGCTCATATTTTGAACCTCACAATATTTTAAACCACATTGTGACATTGGCATGCCTCTTGGGTGTGATAAGGCACGAGGCCACAGGCCTGACTGGTTATGAGATGTGAATATATCTGTGCATTGGCCTTGGGCTGTGAGTGACACCCCCCACACACACACATAAACACACATAGATATTACTGTATCATCTTCTTTTGTGTGTTTGTGTGTGTGATTAAATGGAAAATGTTTGTGTGAATCTAAATCATGGGACATAAAAAGGAATATAATACAACATTTCATACAACATAAGCGTATGGTAGGAGGTATAATTATCAAAAAAGCAAGACGGCGCACTACTAAGTGCCTCATTCATGCTTCACAGCTTTTCCACAACTCAGCAAAGCAGCATATATTCTTTTTTGTTGTAACTGTGTTCCCTTTGTGTTTCTGTGTGTTATTTATGCTGAGCTGTGGAGACATATATCCTCCTTTGAAGAACAAGAGGAAATTCTGAATCTTGAATGTAATTTTTATAAGGAGTATATGTGAGTTGCAACACAGGTTTTTGTGTTTTTCTTCCTCCATTTTATAGTATGTTTTCTGAGTATTCAGATTCAAATTTCTGGCTTTCTATGTGGAATTCAATAAAAGACTAATTTTATGATAAAAATACACACAAAAATGCAAGATTAACTTTGTTGGGCTTCACTTTCCATATTAGTCCTAGATACCGCATATGGATTTTATTTTTGTCATAAAACTGGTCTTATATTCCATTCCAAGCACATGCATAACCATGGAGCATACCAGTTTACTGGCTGCTTGCACTTGCTTAGGTGATTATTTCCTAAGACTTGAGGTAATGGGGTAACAAATGGCAACTGTGTCACTTTCAAAAATCAAAGATCAGCGCTTGCATAGTATTTGTGTGTCTCGGAATTGGCGAGTAAACGTGTAGTAGGCTACTTTGCTCAGAGCAATTCACAACCCAGTGCAGTTACGCAAGGACATTCATCACACTCGTAAAACAATTCATCAATAATAAATCAAATACATTAACATACAACTTTTTAAGGAACCATGGACACCAAGCTTTCGATGGATGGGAAATGACGATGAATCCTAGAATCCAATTTAATTCATAAATGTAAGGTGTCTGTGTTCTGGTTATGTTCAACGTCAAGTAAAATGCACATCCCATCATGTAGAGGTTCATTCACCTGTTAATACAACATGACACTTGGGCTGCTGATTGGATATTGTAACATTGCAGTTGTTAAATTATGTGTTATTTATATTCTTATCAATTTGTAATTAATGATTTTTCTCTCCTTCCCTTTGAAATACCAGTTTTGATACTGGGAGGAATTCATACTTTCAGTGTAGTCCACTTTAGGTAAAAAAAAATCATTCTGAATCTTGTTTTTCGTTGTCCTTGGGCAAGTAAAGCTCTCTGGGGTCTCTTGGTTCATTCTTCTGCAAGGAGAGACAATTCCTCTGTGTTTTCAATTTAAGAGACAACACAGGCTGGGACAGAACATGGAATGTGTCACTTTTCATTGGGCTCTATGGTTTATAAGACACGGCTCAGATAAAAAAGCCTTGTTTGTAGAGACCTATGTGGTCTTATTTTTTTGATGTTCTTGTGGATCTAAAGGTTTGCCAATTTAAATTGCCACAAGTTGTTTGTCATGTTTGTGTCATGAATGTAACATTGTCAATTTTTCATCTCTACTTTTGTGTTTTGGGCATTACCTAGAGTGATAGCGAGGACAGTCCAGTGAAGATGAATTTGATGGGGTCAGAGCCCAGTCTGCCAGTGGTCTCTTGAGCTATCGCTGTAATGTACACATATGTGAAGCCCTCTGCTTGGTTATTTGTCATGGGGTGCAATGTTCCAACTGTTCTCATAATTCCACTGGATTCGGACACCAAGTTGTTCCCCTTGCGTCGATTAGTCAAGTGCAATGTTGTCATGATACCCCAGCAGACCCAACCAGAGAAAACTAAGAAAATAAAAACAAATGAAAACATGGTTGTTTGCTACAAGAGAAAAAAAGAGTATACAAATAAAATGTGCAACCAGAAAAAACTGAAAAATGTCCCACAATCCAAATGTGACTTCTCTATAAAATTAACAAAAATCTTGGTGTTTTTCCTAAACATTTATCAGACCAAATTCCAAATCCCAGTACACCTCTCAAACGCTGGCAGTGGAGGATATAAGATGTTCACTGAGCAGTTAGTGGTTACTAAACATATGAAAGATTTCTCACCCTCAAGTTTGATTACTGTCCTCCTCTGACCTGTGGCACGTAATGCAGAACCGTTATGAGTGGGAGCGATGACCTTGTGCCAAATGTATAATCCATCTGCGATATTCAACATTCAGCCACCTTGTTATTAGTCTTGCCTTCAAACGTGTCGTCTCTTTAATGCATTTGCTTCATTTATCACAGAGATAGTCTCTGCCTTTTTAACTTTCCTGCTATGAAGATTGTTTGAACCTTGAGTCACCTGATGAAAAGCTCTCACCTTTTGAGGATATGTTATCATCGCTGGAAGCGACGCCCTTTTCTTCATGTTATTTCTACTCTGCGGTCTTTTTTGACTGGTCCTTTCCCACCCTTTCTTCTTAAAGGCCACTATAGATAGGACCGCTGGGAAGAAAGCTGCTGAATGGCCTTTTTTTGGTATGCTAGAATCTCTTTAGGTTTTAATAGAAAAAGCTGAGCTGCATTCAGCGATAACCAGTCCTAGAAATTTTATACAAAAGTAGAGCTCTGTGTATGTGTGTGTGTGTGTGTGTGTGTGTGTGTGTGTGTGTGAGAGAAAGAGAGAGAGAGAGTGCGTGTGTGTGTGTGAGTGTGTGTGTGTGTGTGTGCATGTGCATCTGCGTGCATGCAGGCATGTTTTCACATTGTGCGTAGGCCAGTTCCTTAGAAGCAATCTTTGAGGGCCAAATGCTGCATGCACTAAATTAGCACAATTTTCTGCAGTGTGTTTTGGAACACACAATTTGTGCCACAGAGCCTCAGCAAACAAGTGGTGTGTTAAGCCCACTGCAGAAGCAGGCTGGAACCCATGCTAAGCAGTCTCTTTCTCAAAAAAATCAGGGATGCAAACCAATAGCAGTCTGTGAAGTTTGTTTAGGGACTCCAAAATTTAATTAATCAGGAGAAGGGGGATAAGAATCAGCCCCCCATCTCTCTCTGCAGGTCTGTTATTCCATTACACCTCCTGATTTATAACCCCCCCCAAAAAAAAAACCGTAATGACTAAAGATGCCTTAGAGCTCGATGGCATCGCTCACCCACAAGGTCCTCTCCAGGTAAAAGGTGTCAGAGCGAAGATGAGGGGACGAGGTGTGCTGAGAGTTTCATTACTGGAGATTGATTACCTGGGTCATTATCATATACCTTTGCTGGGGTGAGGAAATGACTTGGAATCTGGCAATGAGAAGTTAAGTGGAGATGGAGACAGAGATGTGTGAGACCAATAACGCCAAGCTGGGTTCTTCTTTTCTCCCTTTAGCCTGCTAGGAAATCACCATACAGTCATAAGATACCTTGTATATACCTCTGTTAGATGTAATTTAGTCTTTCCCATTTTTAAAAAGTATAACAAACTGATATTACAATGTAGTACATTGTAATAAACAGTGCCATTTTCGAGATTGTTTACCCTTACTTGCTTCTCAAAGTATAGTTGATGAGTGTACCAGTGAGCCATTCACGGATCGTAAGAATCACAGACCCAATTAAAAAGCATTTCTCATTGAAGAGAGTGGAAGGATGGGAGGTACGCAATGAAGCAGAGGTCAGAGGTCATGTAAAGAACAATGGAGGACTTAATGTCACCCTTAAGAGATGGCCAAATGGTGCACGCATCCTTCATACTAAAAACTGACACCAGCCTCCTTCCAAACCAATTCCAAAAAATGAAACATCTGAGTGATCAAAAGGAGTCAAAAGTAGCCTAACATAATGTCTGTGAGTGTTAGATATTGAAGTGGAGTCATTTGTTTAATAACAATAAGAAAAGCTCAGAAATAGTCTCTCTCAATAATACAAGATATTTAAATAATGCACTAATACATGCAGTATATTTTGTCATTTTTGTAATATGACTAACAACAAGCAAAATAATACATGAGATATGAGACTGCTTGCAGTGTTTTCCTTTTTTTTGCACTTAGCGTAGCCTCATTTTGTGTTTTGACCATAAGGATCTGTTCCAGACATAGCTCCATTAAACATTAATATGTTTAATAAAGTTTCTATTCACTCTTCAATGAACATGTAAAAAGTAGACAATCTTCTGGCATTTTTTGTACATAAATCCCTTATTTTTTACACAGGAAAGTCTGAGGAGGGAAGGATTTTGACAAACACACACAACAACCAATTGTCGGAGCCTGTCAAATGTTTTCCAGTTTGCGTAAGCAGAGCGGCTGACCTCAGAGTAACCTTATCTAGTGTTTTATTTTTTCTGGTTCTCTTTGGGAAAATGAATCTCTGCACTGACTCATACCGAAATGCTTCTCAGGCTCCAAACAAAATATTCAATGTATGTACTGTATTGAAATAATCCTAAGTAGGTGTAGTGGAGATTGTTTCCTGAATTGCTTTTCCTCTATATAGCTGCTTCTGAAACATCTCATGAGGGGGAGAGTACCCAATGCTATTTCAGAATTTTGTTGGGAATTTCATCCATGTCAATCCAGAAGGTTTCTAGCACGAGTATGAAGAGTACTCTGTGTGAGTAGATACCCTTTTTAATTAAGTGAAATGTTTAATAAACATTATATTGCCTCGTGAAATCTGCAACATTTCCACTGTTGTGTTTTATTATGCTTTTGCAACAATGGTAGAATGGTTGGTAAACATGTACAAGAGTATTTTCCTTTTTCTTGTCCTTGTCAGACTTTCAAAGTGAGTGTTGGTATTTTCTAGAGGCAGTCTTGTTCCTCTAATGTTGTTCTAATCTTTGAGTACAGTACTGCAGCACTGTACATCTTGACTTGAGTTACCAGCTCTATATTGCCTGTGTAATTGGATGCACTAGTCAGAGGTCTGTGTAAGGGTATGTTAGCCATAAATAATGAAAAAAAAAACATTTTATAAAACTAATAGTGTCCACAAAAGTGCAATATAGAGTCTAAAATATGAGTTAATATTGTTTATTTTCTCCAAAGGGAACTATCATGGATTCACAGTCCTTGTTTTTCATAATTAGTTTTATTTTTTACTGTACCAGAATAGAATAATGATTGGAAATTGACAGGTTGAAGCATTTTCCTGAACTAGGAATGTTAAATACAAAAGTTTTTTTATTCATGTTTATTTTGCCATTGTCAACCTTTTGCTTTTTATGTATTTTGAGTTCCCAATTGAAATTATAAACCTTTAACATTACTTAAAGGTTATTTGACCCAACCATTGCTTCTGTCACTGCACAGAAGTTGTCTGTGCCAGATATCTCACAGAAGTATGTTTCTTGTTCAGCTGGGCCAGAGGGAATATTGCCATCTGAAACTTTCACTTCCTGAAGCAACTATATAACTAATATTAAATCTGACGCTCCTTGTTTTCATGATAGTTATGTTTACATTACAATTAAAATGAGTAATGTTGGATTTCTGTGGTTCCCATTGAATATTTTCTCTCTCAGTCTGGTATAATTTCCACTCACAGGGAGTGCAAAGTAAATTATGATTAGTTTCACAAGAGTTAGACTAGATGTGAAATTAATTGAACAGGGTTATATGCTTTTGTGCGAACCTGAAGTATAAAAATTAAATTTACAAAATGGTTTCATTTCATGAGACTTGTAGCACCTCATTTATCAGAAGCTTGGCATTTCAAAAAATTATATTTTTAGGGAAGTCATAATTCACTGTCAGTGTTCTCCCTCTCTCCGTGCTGAAAACGTGCTGGATATTGATCGCACATTTTGAGATCTCTTCACCTTGATGGAATTGGGAAGCGTCTCTGAATAAAAATTTCACTGATGTGAGCTGACAAAGAATGTATTTCTGCACAAACGTCAGTACAGTAAAATCTCTAAAAACAAAATGAATAAAAATACAAACACCACAGCCCTGTTGCCAGAACATTAGGGCAAATAATCAGGACATAGATTTTGTCCAGTTTTCTGTGTTCCTTGAACCTTATTTAACTGGAATGTTTTCCTGTTACCTTGACCAAACTTTTTTTGAATGAGGTAATGTTCTTAGAACATCTGAGGAATGTGCACATTTTTACATTGTCAAACCACAGTGACAATATGACCTACATTTTCAGACCCAATGCTTGACAACTCCACAATTTCTTTTTAAAATTCAGCTTCTTGATTGAGTTAAAATGTATAATTAAATTACAAGAGCATCTATATTCTTATAGTCTCTCAGGCTGACTATATGAATTTGTTCTCCTTCAGTTTATAAAACTGCTGACTTTCCCAAATTTATTGTTCAGCTGTAATGCAAATTTGTGGCTTTTTTGTCTTATTTTGGTAGCATGATATTTCAAGATTTTTATCAATGTAAAAGTAGGACTTTTTTTTTTTTGATCCTCACAGTTTTATACCTGCTTAGTCAGTCCACAGCTTGGAGGATCATATCTCTGGAGTTTCTATATCAGCTGTATTTTTCCTACCTGACACTTTCATAACTTCATATTATTTATTTTCCTGCCAGGGACACAAGGTCACGATTGTTACCCAACAAAAGTATGTGTAATCTGTAATAGTAAGAAAATGAATTGAGTTCTAAAAAGGTCATTATCCAAGGTGTAGCTCATATGAACATCCTGTCAGTACATACAACATTGAACACTATGTTAAGTTAAGCTGAGGTTGCTTATGGCACATTTATTTGGTGGGGGGTACTCCCCATCCCCTGCAAATTATGTCATGTCATTATCTATGGATGTAAATTAAGCAAAAACTAATTTGTTAAGGGGTAATTTCCATCATCTGATTTTTGCCTCATCCAATTATCAAAGCCAAGTATTGTGACCTCCCAAATTGTAAGGCTGTTCAAACTTACCCAGCTAGTATCTGAATGCATTATGCATTACAATGTAAAATCAGATATTCAGAGAGAATCCATGGCGGTATTACTTGGAACCCTGGATTTCCCTAGTGCTGCTTCACCTCACAGTCCAGTGGGCCATATCCAGTTAGCACAAAGTGGATATGGCCCCAGAGGGCCGCAGAAGAAGCTCTAGCAAACACCCAAGACCAAACCCTTCATTGTTTAATTATTTGATGGTGACCCCTGAACCCCACAGAGTGGTGTGGGCTGGTTAATCTATCCATCATTCACCATGAGCTCCTCATGCACAATGAGCTCCCCATCATTCTTTTGTGTTTTGTGCCCTTTTTTGTCTGTTTGTCTGAATCGTGACATGCGAATCGATGTGTGTGTCCGGCATATGTCTTTTCCCCAACGTATGACAGTGGAGATGGTGGTGGGGGTGTTTGTGCACGTTGAAAACCTCCATTGGATTAGCAAAGAACATGTGTGGTGTATGTTTTCTGCCTTGTTTTGCTGTGAGACGTATGCACGGTGTCACGTGAGATTTTGTTTGTGTGTTTTGTGGCATTTGGGGCACGCTTGCTTATGGTGTGATCACCTGTGTGCCAGCTAGAGTCCAGGACCATGATGGGTTCAGAAAGGGAGAAAGAAAAGGGAACAAACCCTGTTCACTGTGTCTTTGATGTTATATTTTATATATTTATGATAATACAGTGCTTATATTCACCAGGTCTGTGTGCTGTTGGGAGAATGCAATTTATGAAAAACAGATGGGCTGGTTTAAAGAAAGATTGGCACACTCCTGCAGGCCATGCCTGCCAAACCGTGACCCCGCATCCATATCTTTCTGTGTCTGTATCGGGTTTATTTTTCCCTCTTTCCGCACTTACACATAATGGCATTCCTATGTGTATCTAAAGAAAATGGAAGAGCCTCTAAAGTATCTCTCCAAGGCATTGAGACATAATTGACTGTTTCACAACAATGCCTTTGATTTTATGTTCTCACGCTTAGACCAGCCTAAGATTGACAACTAATGAGGGGATATTACTGAATCTCCCACTCTATTGCAGATGAAAGCTTATTTTCTTATGCAGTAAAATATCTGATTCACACAACGATCAGCTTGTGATTGTTGCAGTGTGCTATTTGCTGTATTTATTCTTTTTTTTTTTATTAAAGAGATGCCTTCATGTCTAGTCTGGAAGTTTTTTTTACAGGACATGAAATCAAGAATAATAGACAAGCTCGGACGTTATGCTATGGACCTGAGGCTATATAATTGAGTGCATGCCTATGTCACATATCTTTGCACAAAAGGACAATAATACAAGATTTATGTGTGCTTGCAGGTAAATTAATAATTCTATAACCCCTCATGGGGACATGCTATATCTGTCTATCCCAAAGTGTGTGAACATTTATTAGAAGTTCATTAAAAGAAACATCCATTGCAATTTTGGGAAATCAAAACGTGATACAAGAAATAACAATCTTTCAACCGCACTGTTGCACACGTTGATTTAGCCATTAATTTAGCACATTTTTAGTTTCATGAGAATATTGTGACATTCAAGAAGGTGTTCAAGAATCCCTGTTGACTGGGGAAATGAGATGTGTGACACCCTTGAGAGTTCCCACAATGCAGTGGAATTTGACACACGGATAGAGTGCAGTAATTGGCCACAGCAGGGTGTGACACTAATGACTGTGAGATATACATAGTCCCAGCTCTCGCTAGAGCGCCAAGGGGGTGGGAGGCGGGGGAGGGGGAGGGATCAGACAGGTTTCAGTGTGGAAGAAAACAGAACGTCATTCGTCAGGTCGGTCAGGGATTCAGACTCGTGAACGGCATTGAAAACTCAGTAAAGCATTGATTTACAAGGTTGCAAGAAGAGTGAGTTAAAAGTAGCTGCCTTCGAAAATGGAAAAATGGATTCTCAGATGAGAGTTTGTGCTAATTACGCTAATGAAGGGCACCGCGTTATCTACGATCCCACTGTCCTCTGTAGGGGTCAGTGAATTAGAAATAGGTGGGGAAGTGGCAAGTGTAAATGAATTTGCATTCTGAAAATGCTTTGAAAAGAGCACCCTGTTTTTAGACAAGAATTCCAGAGTCTGGAAAATAGTCAAAACAGTCTGTAGTCTGTTGTTTAACTGAACTATAAATTTACCCAAGTTTATATTTTATACAGCAAAAGATTAAGTGAATAAAAATGAATTTACACGGAAAAGGTAGAAAGAAAATATTTGGTGTGTTTGAATTAATAGCTCATCATTACTGAAAGCAGAGCGGTATCTGAACCATAATAGCATAAACGTACATTGGGTTTGAATTGACTAGTCTAAAAATGGAAATGTACATCTCCAGTAATACTTGATTAAAGTCACATCCCAGAAGTGAGTGTAAAAGCAATCCAATTGGCATTTACCATTTAATGGGAATTTGAGGCAGAACCAGATCGTGATCCTTTCCAGGAACAGATTCATCATTTTTCTAATAGGATCCTTCTGGAATACAGCAAGTTCCCTTAGGTATGGATGACACTGTATGTTCTTCTATTACAGGAAATGATTTCTGTCGTACATTCGAAAGCTAGGGAATACTGATCTGTCGCTAGTCTGTTCTTAATTACTAAAACAGCAGGGTCTGAGCGAAGCAAAAAACTAATATGTCCATACCCCTGCCGTCTTTGGTGAGAGCGATGCAGTTCTGCCAGTGTAGGTTTCCCTGGAATTCTGTATGTGATCTGTAAGAACTCAAAGGAATTATGTGAATACATGAGTGAGTCTTTATTTTAGTTTATCCGGGCCATTCGCCTAATCTCCAAAGGCGGGAATTTTCTCAGTTGTTTCCCTTGTGTCTGCATTGAATAAACTGATCCCATTCTCAAGAGCTTCACCTCCACAAAATGAATATTGTGCACTACAGTAATGCAGCGTCTACAGCCACAGCTAAATCTCCACAGCATCCAATACAGCTTTAAAATGCACTCAACCTTCTGTACAAATGCCTCAAATACTTTTTCATAAATCTTTTTTTTTTGCATTTCAGCATTATAGTTTATGTATCAGTTTTGTCATTTAAATATATCCATTATTCTCATATCATAAATCTAAATGTTACAGCTGTCAACATGCACAGCAAATACAGATTGATTCCATTTGACAACACTGGTCAGATTCATACCTGCACATCTGCTAGCTCCAAAGAAAACACACACAGCACCATTTTGATAAGTGACAACAATTTAACTACATGGCACTGACAAACTTATATTCCTGAGATCAACCATGGAATGTTTGCGTAGGTGGCGTTTTAGTTTTATGTTTTGTTGTCTTTCTACTAAGCACCTTCATTTGCTGGTGGTGTTAAATAAATAGTCTCTCTCCAACTGTGGTATAAGGACGGTGATTATCACTTCTTTCAGTATATTTCTTGATTATCAGAATGTTCTGTACAGGAGGGAAAACATCTCCCCAACCCAAAAGCAAATTCATCCTGCTAGATCAGACAGAAAAGAATGCTGATATGTGATATTCTGCTATAGCTGTTTATTTTATTTATTTGCTGCTCTTTTTACATGTTTAATGGTACACAATCATGGCTAAGCACTGTGTTCTAGCCCCCCTGGATTGGATGGTAGCCAGCAGATTTAACTGGGTGATGGTGGTGTTTGGTATTTAACTAGAGGAGGAGTGACTGAAGATGACAAAATTAAATCAGCGTTATATAATCAGTATTCAGCCTGTTAAAGATGACATCATGACATGGGGTATCCTGCTACTACATCGGTTTTCATAATCCAGGTTCTTCAAATCACAACTGCTGAAGGTAACTTTCAAACTGGTGTTTCTAACTGGAGTTACTTATAACTGGCAGTGTTACATGGTCCATGGGAGTCACATCTGCAGTGTGTGTTGCAGTCAGAATTACAGACACGTTACTGTGAAATTATGTGTGACCCGACACGAGCAAATCTCCACATTGCGGCCAGGTCAACCTTACAGGAGAGCACAAAAACCGCGGGCTGGCAGTATTTTGTCAAAAATGAGATAGCAGTGGATTTGAATTCCTTAAGTGCTTATGTATCATCTCCCTTCTTGTTAAAACTGAAAATGATTTGTAAGTATGAACATTTTTATTAAATATCAAGGCAAGTTGGTCCTCCAAGAACTGACAAGGGAGGAAACATCATCAACTCATCAACATTGTACTATCAAACCAAGTGATCGCATATCATATGGGTCCGTCTTCTGGTCACATTAGCTCTGGTGTCAATTTGCAATACTAAACAATTTTTATAAAAAAGTAACTGAAATAATCCTTGATTTATGACTGAAACCATTTTACATGATGCTGTTTTACATATTATGTGCAGAGGGATGGACCATCGTCACACCTCAGGTGTCAAACTCAGCAATAGCCATTGCTGGGGAAACCGTGTTCTTAGCTACGTTGCTCAGAGGTGCAGAATGCATTTAAAACACTGCAACATTGTGCAATTTGTCCTGTAGAAAGTTCTACAAAACAGACGAAGGGCAAGTTGCAAATTGGGGTGTCTAGTTTTGAAGTAAAGGAGTGTGTGCTGATGGTGGCCAAAAGGGCTTTTTTGGGAAAAATCTTTTACCTGGGAGTGACTTAGTGCAGAGGCAAATGAGGGGATATAGGGGCACGATATCTGACAACTTTGCGTTGTTTTCTGTTCTTCTAAAGCCTTGCAAGAATGGGACTACTCTTCTTCCTGCAAGATGTAACAACCGCCATTAACTAAAGGTTCAGTAGAATGAATTTTCAGACAACATTGAATGTGCTTTGAAGGAGTTTATTGTGATGTGGCAAGTTACATAACAGTACAGGCATTTGATCTTGGGCTTGGTGTCCAAGGGGGTAGCGTCATACCTCACAATTTTGGGTTAGGTGAACCCCCACCGGACTATTAGAAGAGAGGGTGAAATACAGAAGAAAGAGAAGTAGACATGAAGGTGGAGATGGGGAGGGGGAGGGATGCCAGAAGCAGAGTGTGTGATGGGAGATAAGGTACATGGCAATTTAGTACCTGTGGAGAAACACGGATTGGATGGATAGAGGTGTTTGAATGAGGGGTTGTCTGAAAATACTTGTATTATACTTGTGTTGTACTTTGTTTTAATAAACTTCACTTTAACAAAAAGGTAAGTAATGATTATAAAGTTTATCTAAGATTGCATAAATTGTTAGAAAAGGAACACACAAACCACTTTGCACAGAATTAAAGGGTGTCCAATGATGTGAAACTCTTCCAAAAATAAGTAGGCAACTGAGTGTTCCCATTTTCAGCACATTTTGTTAATGACCATAAAGTATTCTTGCCATACTTCACACAATATGTGCTTACCATGGATTGTGCAAACAGTCTTTCAAATTTATCAACTTTAGAAGAAAGGGCACAGCTATGTATGTGTGTATGATGAGTGTTTTAATGAAAATAAAGTAAAAGTCCTAGTCTGAGTCATCAGAAGTACTCGTACTCGCCCTATTTTTTCCTGTGATTATTCCAAAATTGTGTCTTCTACCCAGGAAAGTGTTCAAGAGTGCTTTTTCTGAAATGTGGGTCATGCATAACAAACCACTCTGAAATCATTCAACCAAGCTTATGGAACAGCTCGTATGAACCTGTTTGCAGGGTAGACAATATCTTACATCAAGCCACTCTTGGACAGACAAACACATTTCTTCGGTCTTTCCCTTTCAAGCCCACTGGCCTAATTTTCAGGAGTTTCTCTTTTCTGAGCAAACACACATATATACGCGCACACACACAGGAACTCGTACTCTCTATGCTGCTGCTGCTCAACATTTTCTTGCATGACCTTTACACCAACCACGCAAATAATTTCTCTGTTTCAAATGTGGTTGAACCCTCCTGTATTCTTGCTCTTCAGACACCAGGATAAATATAAGGGTATTTCAAACCAACAGGATAGTAGCCCTGGTTTAAAGCCCTCAGCATGTCTGAGACCGGGTCATTTAAGTATTTGAGCACCATTGCATTCTTCTCGCCACAAACAATTGCGAGCTGGTGGCTGGAGACAGATCTGTCAATAAACCAAATTAAAAAGCTTTAGTCATTTATGTGCTAATGAGCCAAACAGGCAAAATCCCATGTTTGAAGTAGTGCCAAATCAAAGGCAACAGTTTCACATTGATTTAGCCTGTATTGTAGAATTAATTCATATATAGGAGAAGTCCACTGAAGTTACAGGATCATCAATGTTATTAATTTTCTTTCTACTGCCACCGGTTTTGAGAAATGGGACATACAACTGAAACCTCACCAAATTTAACAGGTTTGAAGAGAATAATTAGATCCCTCCGAGGAAGCTCATGGGTCATATGGTTGGATTATAAAATGCAATATGACCAGCGCACACTCCAATTACCCCAGCTTTTGTCCAGATTTTTGCTTGACCAGGCTTCAGGTTTTCATTTTTATGGTTCATACCTTACGGGATTTTTGGCCGTTTGGAAAACGTGCATAATAGGTAAATGACTCCTGTGATCACCAATGACCTCCCTGGCTCAACTCTGTGGGCATTGTTCCTCAAACACCAACTTCAACGGGCATATTCATGCTAAAAAATAGCTTGGCCTTCATCCCAATGAATGCATCAGACAACAGTGGTAAAGCTAATATAAAAACCAGTGCCAGGGCCCACTGGGATGGCAGGGACTCACGGGAATAAAAGCTTTTGAGCTGGTCGTTCTTCATCCAATTCCATGAGTAGTTCTAGAAATTGAGGCAAGGTATGTTTTGGGGTAAAGGTGGTTGAGCAGTATTATCCACACAAAAGAGAATGAACTTGCTGTAACTGCTCATATGTCAAATAAACTAGCTTGTCAGTCTCATAAATATGTGCATTTTTATTTAGATTTTGATTTGTTGAGGAGACCGACAAACTACCAGTCACAACCTGAATGTCAACATCTGTTTGTCCTATGTGTGGTTACATTCAGAGTTAATTATTTTTAATGTCACGTTGTACAGCATTCAGTTTATATGAAATGTAACACATGAAACATTCATTAGGTAAACTGTTCTGGCCAACATTTAGCTGGCTAGTGGGTATACAAGTCTATTGGTTAGCTAATTAAACCAATTCTGAAAAGTAAATAGCTAGACAAGTAATTGCTCAAACTTGGCAGTTAGCTTATTTATTAACTTGACTTCAATGGCTATTTATGTAACAGGCTAATGTTCACAAACTGAATCACTACACAATATGCAAATATTTGTTAACTAATAAACAATTTGGCTTCAGAACATTATTTATTAGTCATAATTATTATATTTCTGCAGGAAACACAGAATTTTAATACGCAAATGTAAATGTGTAGTGTTGCCCTCAAATCTCTTGAGTGGTGTATGTGAATTTAGAGCGGGGACTTCTCAATTCTGGGATGAATTTTACAATAAAGTACATGTCCTTTCAAAAATGAATCTTGTCTGCCATTATAGTTATGAATTTGATGGTAGCGCATACTGAATGTGGCAGAATTTGTTTGTGCTGGTCTCTTTCTCTGTGAATATAGTATTTTTAACCAACTTTTACTCAGTCTAATCATCACCCAGTTATGAGTTTCAGAGCTCCTGTCACAGATACTAATATGAATAAAGCAAGGTAGGCACACCCATTGAAAATATTGCATTTCTTCTCATACTTCTTTTAGACAGAGCATGTGAATTTTCAAAGTGGAAGAACAGTAGATTGTTATATTGCCCTCAGAAATGAAATGGGAAATCACAGCCATTTTGGGAAGTGCTTAGATTCAATCCCTTAGACAGTCTAGTTTAAAGTACAATACCCGGGCAGTCAATTATTTCTGTCATGGTCCTGGCTTTTACCACACACAGATAAAAATGTGATTTCCTGACTTTTTCTAAAGTACAAAAAGGAAAGGCCAAGTGACCTGAGAAGAAAGAAAAAAAATGTTTTTTTTTTTTTTTTTTTTTTTTTTTTTTTTTAAACCTGTCTAGACAGCAAGGAACAAGATTTCTAATTCACTCGCAGATGAGAAAGAAAAACTGACTGGCTTTCCTATTTTATTTTTGGTTTTCTGGTTCTGACATCTTTCTCAGGGACTTTTCCCTCTCCTATGATGGGAGGCACAGTTTATGACAAGCTGAGAAGCAATATTAGTAGAAAATTGAAAATAATTCATCCGTGCTGTTTTGAGATGACTTGGACCCAAGTTTATCGTTGGTTTCTCAGAGGTATTAAAACCATGTGCTGCTTTTTCACCTCCTGTAAGCATACACTGGCCATTGCAAAAGTGACCAAACAATGCAATATGGGTTTTGTGTCATCTTTCACTCAACTGCAGTCTTCCTCCTTAAAATTGGCTGTTTCTTTGTTCAGCACCAACTGAGGACACACACACACACACACACACACACACACACACACACACACATGCGTGCCTGTGTTTGCACTCACACACAACCACCACCACCAACAACATCATTATGTTTCATTTCTGCATTTTTATGGGTTTTTATTTATCCTTTTGAGTATAAACCTTATTAGAACAGCTGCATGAGGCAACAATTTCTTCTGTTTTACTTAATTTTATAGTAACTGATTGCTTTTTTCTTTAGACAAGGATGATAATTTAAAAGAGAGCACTGCATACATATTGTGTGAGCACTTGACAATCAACGAGCAGCAAAAAAAACACAAACACAGTTTTCTCAGCATCTACTTATGATCACTTCTTTGACAAATTTTGGAGACTCTGACAGCCTGAGATTCTAGCTTTTTTCAAACCGACAACAGAAAGAGCAGATCAGCATCATCAACAAAAAGAAAGTACTGTACCCTGATTTTGTCTTTTTAGCTCTTGCTGCTATTCACTTTATTTAAAAATGTATTCCAATAATTAATGCTCTTATATGGACTCTTGCGCCACAAAGCCAAGCGCTATGCTCCTTCTCAGAAGTGAGTTGCAAAACTGTTCTTTTCAAGAGGACACCATGAATCTTGAGTGACCCCCTGTCACTTTCCACTCAATGCCAATTCCGTTCTCACAACAGCCTCACAGGAGGCTGAAGCTGGAGTCTATTACAGTATAAACTCATATTTTCCAACTCTCTGTGAGTAATCTCACCCAGATGACACTGATTTATCAAAAATAATGCCCTTCTGTTATGAAATGGGATACTTTTGAATGCCTAAAACATCCAGAAAGCTGCCTGCCTTTTTTATTTCACATAATTTATTTTTATCAATGAAGACATCCATGGCTGTTCATTTTAAATATTGTCAGATTATGAACTTCAGATTATAACACAGAGTTTCCCTCCCTCATAATGAAGACATTTATTGCAAGAGCCATAAAATATTTAACACATTGGCAGATACTGGGAGTGACCTGATTATTATTATATTTTGAATTGAAAACTAAGATGTTCATTCATATTCTCAATGTAAGTAGTGGTTGTAAGGCTTTTCAGCATGAAATTATGTTTCTCTACCAGATTAATATGGAGGGTGAGGCATCACTGTCACCTTGTCACTTGTTGGTGATCAAGTTTGTGTCTGATCTTTTTCTAAGGAGCTTTAAACCATGAGAGCTTCTCACATAATATTATGGTACTTATTCTTGCTTTTGACAGCTTAAATGTTACAAAATGATAATTTCCCATCACCTCTTTATTCTCGTGTCTTTGAGAAATCGTCTGATTCTGCCTTTTTAAAGCCAACAACAGAGAAAGCAAATGAGTGTTCACTTAAACAAAAAGAATGTGCCTTGCACTCGTTACTTTTTTTGTGATCCTGTCTTCTTTTTGTTTTTATTTAATCTATTTGGAATTCAGTGTTTACTACAGTATGACATAACTAATGGAGGTTTTCTTAATATTAATTCAATTGTGAGTTGTATTAAACTAAGGCTGATCCACTAGTTTGCTCAATAAATATCAGTGAATTTGTTAATTTAGCTGATAGTATAATTATAATTTTCACATAAATGCAAATTAAATATTTTACTTGCTAAATGTGGAGTTTTATCACTTTCCGTTTCCTGCATTCAGTATGCAGAGTAACAGAGGTTAAAGAAGGAAAGTAAATTCTACACCTACTGGATGCATGTTGTATGTACCGGAGGCATACAAACCTTACCTTACATCCTTAATTTTTAATCAGATTTCTGCAGGCTATGGAGCATTGGGTAACATCAAGCCTTTATCCTATATCAGTATCAATCTTAAACTGTACATTTCATTTTCCCCACACATTTTTATTGGTATGTAGATATGGGGCAAGCCTCCTGATGCAGAATGAATTTTGACTTGTTTCAATGCATAAAGTGTCAGAAAAAATTGTTTAAAGAAAAAACAACATTTTTCATTTAAGGTATTTCATGTCAGTGACATGTATCTCATTTGCAAATATGACCTCTGAACACCACAAAAATGATTTCAATTACTTCACATTAGTATTCATACATTTCATTAATCATCTTGCCAAAGAATAAATAAATAAATGATTGCGTGTGTTTTACATAGGCCTATCATCCACTTGCCAATAGGGACCCTCGCACATGGCATTTTTCCAGTTTTCTGATGAGTGGGTGTGTGTGTAAGAAGCTCATGAAGGCAGAACATGCCTATCATAGATGTTGAATCAGATATTGGAATATCAGGCAAAGGAAGCAATATTCTTTGATATACTTTTCACATACAGAACCTTGGCTGCCTGCCAATACGGCCCCTTCAAACACAGCAGAAAATTATTCACAGTGGGTATATACAGTACTCTGGGTTCCAGATTCAATATCTCAGCATAATTATGATAAATTGTGATTTTGGTTTGACATACCGACACATCTGTTCATTTAGTGTATTTACGGTATGTAAAACCACGAGAACCACTGTTTTGGTGCAGAAAATTGCATGACTTTGTTGATCAGTGATATTTCTCCATCAGGGACATGACCCAAAATGTAATGCTAATATGTTTGTGTTTTCATCATATATATGTGTAGCAGTAACGAGGTGGGAACATAAGTGAAGTGAAATTCCAAAAACACATTCGCATCACTTTTTCCACATACTTCATTTGTTGATTAATTGTGATTATTATTGTCCCAAATTATGATTCTTTAAGATTATGCTTGAGATGGGTGTATATCATCCACACAGTGTTGGGAAGGGGGAACTACATTTTCATTAAGTAGTCAATCATTTCTACGGTCCCTACCTATATTGCTTCACATGACCGTAAGTTTACATTGACTAGGAAGGTGAAAAAGCATCTAAAAGATTTCAACAGCAGAGATCATTTTCTTCATCATTCTTAGAGATTGTCATTCAATCCATAAAACACTGTTTAGCCTCTGCAATATCCTGATGATAGATGTTAAGCCGATTGTTTTTAACAAATAATTCAAAATAAGTCTGATCTATAGGCCAATAACATCTCAGTGGAGAAATGCTATCATACCACCATTGCAGTGGTGATAGAATGAAATTCCAGCAGGCTGCTATTATTAACAAATCCATTCCATCCACCCACCAATAATTAGCTAATATTTTCAAATCCAGGATGGAGGTCCGTGACAGTTGTATGAAACAGAGGCAGCTTTTAGGGTGCTTTGTGGCATCATTTGTTTTAGATAATGCATTGTGGGATACATTAGGGACCAGTGACTGTCAGCTGAAGAATATCTAAATAATGTGTGAAATTAGCATGCTAGAGCTGCTCCCTGTGGCTCTGTAGTTTTTTTTTTTTTTTTCTTCTGCTGTCTGGATTTTGGCAGGCAGTGGCCGGCGGCAAAAGCTTGGGAGGAATTTGAGGCAGTTGCAGGAATTCAGTATTTATTATCATTTTTCATCATATGATGATACATTAGTTACATCAGATTCCATTCCAGTTGCAGCATTTCGTCTTCTGACACCTCAATCCATTTAAGCCTTCAAAAAAGGTATGCCAAAAACACTCACAAGTCCTGTCCTCAAACTATCAGGCAGGAAACATCCAGAAAGAAAAATAAGACACCTGAAATCATTTCAGGTATCACCATCTCCTGTTTACTCCTGAAAATGCACAAATTACTATGTGAGAATGAGAGAAGTCAAACTCAGCTGTCTGGTAAATACATTTGAGTACTGAACAATAACCTTACAAATATGATACTTACAGATATTTTGAGAGCTCAGTACAGTAACTGGATAGTGTTCAATGGACTACAATAATAATAGTCAGACTCCTACTGTAATAGGGTGGCTGGTGCTTCAACAGGTATTTAGTGTCTGGTATCAAAGAACTAGGCAATACTCAGAGTCAATAGACAGACTTATGACACAACCAATTTACATTCTGCTGAACTGTGGAAGCCAATGCAGAGTCAATGGAGAATAGCCGACATAAGTCTGCTTCTGTAAACAGGATAATACTACAGATGAAAGTGCATTAGGGCTGCGATATCCGGCCCCCCAAATCTTACAGGACTTACAGGTAAGACACCCTAACTCCAAGGTAAGCACATACCAAACACAAACAGTATTGTAACAACATTAGAATTATTTACCTCATGGTTTTTATGTTTTGTTTCTCTTTTTATCTTACCTCCTTCTTGTTTTTTTCCCTGTCATACACCAAAAAAAAAGTATCAAAATGAATATGTGATTGAAATTGATTACAGAGCAGTCTCTGACTTTTTTTATATTGTTTTTGACAAACCTGATTAAGCTACTGTATGTGTGTGGACACAGGAACTATGATGGTGAGGTATGATGTAATTATGAATGTCAACAGTCACTAGAGATCCAATGGCAGAATAAAATGGTCCTGATTAGGGCTTACATAGTAATATAACAGTGTCTAACAATGTCTCTTTCAAAAAATATTTCTCTAGAGGATAAAACCTAATTAACATAGTAAGACACAGCCCTTATGAATGATTTGACTGAGCAAAGTGTTATGAATATTATATCATAATGTTTATAAAAGTAGAAATAGCAGTTTTTGAATATAATCTGTCTGCAATTATATTCAGTCAAGTGAATATATCTTTATAGGCGATGTGTTTCTGCGTCTGCATATGCACGTGCCTGCATTTGTCATGAAATTCTAAGTACGTGTTGTGAATGTGATTTGCATTGCCCCAGATATTAAATTCAGGGTAAATTTTGATTACCAATATTTAAGAGATTCATATATTTGAGGCATTATAAACAGAGTCAAATTAGAATGTAAAAAAGAAAATGAAAAATTATGCAATGGTTATTTAATGGCAGATGGTCGTTAATTCTGCTCAGTAATAACTTTGATTCGGGGACACACACATTAAACAATAACGGCTGGATGATATGTAATTAATCCGTATGTATTTCAAGGGGGGGGGGGGATTTGCAAGCTTGATGATTCGCCTAATATGGCTTACAAATTAGCCCTGAAAAGAAATGGCCATCAATTTTCTGACGAGCAATAGAAGAGGAAGGCTCTTCCACTCGAATCTTACCCATTTTTCTCCACACCCTGACACATCTGCTGGAAGCAGGCAGGCAAGCAAGCATCACAATAATCTCAAATGGTCATAAGCACACTGGAAATCATGCAGTACCTCTGTAAAGGTCAGCCCATAAATCCATCCTCTCTGCTTCCCTAATGGAGGGTCCCCTCTCCCATTCCCAGCTTTCGCTAGTATTGACACCCAGTCATTAAACTTGACGGACGGTTATGGTAAGTCTTTAGCTCCCACCCCCTGCTTTTTTCCTCTCTCTATTTTCCCCTCTAACTTAATACAGTCTTTCATTTCCACCCACATGATCAGAGGATCAGTGTCACTTATCATGAGAAATTGTCCCCATCTTCAGAAGTGAATCTGTGACACCAGTGAAATCCCCCACCCCCACCACCACCCCCCGGCTCCCCGGCCTCCACCATGTTTGTGACAGATTCCCCCCATGAGCACACCCAATGGTACGGTCCGTCTACATACTGCTGGTGCTTTCATGAGCCTGGTTGGCCCCAGAGAAATGCTGAATCATGACACAAGCCATTATGCTCCTGCCTCAAGTACCTGGGAGGTGTTATCTCTTTAGCACGCTCTTCATTAAAAGGGCGTTTCAGTGTGAACTAAAAGCATTTTGTTTCTCGGGCACTAAAGATGCTGAGATATGCTAAATCAACTTTGATTAAACTGACTAATCATTTTTAAAACTCTGCAATGGAGTTCTAATACTCATCCAATTGCTGTTTTAAATTTTGTAGAACATTAACCTCAAAGCGATATATTGTGTTAGCTGTTTGTTCTTTGTTTTCTTCTTTTAATCACACTCAATTTCACATTTATAGTCAAAGATCAAGTGCCTGAGTTAATGAAATGGGTAATGTGGGCAGCGCTAAACTGTGTGTCTTTCTCGTCTCTTCCTCGACTTTGTTTCTGAAATGTATCCCATCGGCTACACCATCCACGCTGGGGCACTTTAAAGAGCTACGCGGAAATTGCATTGTTCATTTTTAAACCTTCAAAATGAATAAGGGTTTCCCAGACGGCAAATAATTTATGTGCCCTCTGATGATTTAAACATTTAAATGGACAGAAACAATGAACCAAATCAAAAAAGAAGAAAAAAAAAACTATTTTGTCTGCAGAGGCAAAAATTTTATAAAGAATATTTCTGTGGGTTTTAAAACATTTTCGGTCATTTGCAGTCCCTGGAAACACATCTTACTATTTATATATTTATTAAAGTGCAGGAGCTCAAATATGAATCAGCTTCCAGAAGCAGCAGGCACTGGTTCCTCCAGGGCAGAAATTTACTGATGTGATTTTCAAACACAGCGAGCTCCTGAAGCCTGCACATACTCAAGACCCCTGTGACATCATGCACCTAGCTCCTGTTCGGCATATACTCGACTTAATAGAGTATTTGCAAATAAAACATGACTTTTGGAATCTCCATTTGGGCATGGGAGAAAAAAAACCCATATTATCATCCCATTCACTAAAATTTCTAAATTTGTCCCTCGAACATATAATTTGTTGAACCAGCCATCGAGTTATTATTCTCGTTGTGTTTGCTCATAGTGGTGTATGGATAATGTTCACGTTATGTTGCAGATTAATTATTTTTTTGTCAGTGTAGAGAATCAGGGAGCAGTGTAGAAAATATGAATCCCAGGATCAGCTTACCCCATTATAATCATAAACCAGCTGACCTCAGGTCAGCAATTACAAATAACACTAACCACAGTTCCATGATAAAATGTGAATTTGGTATGCTGTTTATTTTTTTGTACCACAAGAGATTTTAAACATAGGCATACTGATAAACATTTACAAATGCTGTGTTTTTTGGCTTTAATGTGGGAGTCCAACAAACAAGCAATAGAGTACATGCAAATCTGTTTTGCTGATGCAAGACTGAGAGAGCATGTGATTGGTGGAGGTAGTTTATTTGCTCCAATCACAGATCATGCCATTTGAATTGCACGTGCAGAAATTATACATGTGCTAAAGGCTTTGATAAATCTGGCCCTTTGTCATACACTATTCATGGAGAGCTTTCACAAGACATGCAAGCTAGTATCTGCAAAACGCAGCCACTTTGTCTTGCCCCTCTGTGGCGTGTTTAAAAAATAAATCACAATTCTCTACAAATGAATCTCACAAAGCCTGTGGAGGGGCCTTATGAGAGAGCTCAGTCACATGGAGCTCATCATCATTATTGGATCGCACAAACATCCATTTTAAGAGACGAAACAATGCCATTGTCAATAACCTGTGATATACATAGGACTATTCACAAAATAAAACATAAGACTGTATTCTGAAGTAGACATTAAAATAGTTAATGTGCTCGCCCAAAAAAAAAACCTACGGGTATCAAATCAAATATGGAGGAAGCTAGTGCCAGCGATGGTCTCTAACTTCATAGGGTGGTACGTAATTGGCTGTCTGAGCTCTTCTGGATTCATAGCCGAGGTTACAGGAAGAAGTGCCGTTTCTGAACACAACTGAGTTTTCAAATTGGGAGAAGGAGAAAAAACATTAAACTTGGGTGCTGAATTCTATTTTCATAATTATCGAACGTTGTAGAGCGCTCAGTTAAGATTGATATTGCTATGTGGTAATGCAAAATGCTGTTCGTTCTGTTACTGGAGAATGACATATAAAAGGCGACAAAAATAAAAAAGAAAAGCACTCTTTGCTAGTTTAGAAGCCATAAACTACCTCCTCCATACAGGAAACACGAATACCCACATTTGCACATTTTAAAATCATAAGTGAAAAAAAAAGCACAGAATTTTTATTCACTCCCTTGCATTCTATGAGTAAAAAATGTAGTTTGCTTTCATGAAACGAGCCCCAGTTCCCAACATCAATTGAACTCAATTTCCAATGAGCCCCTTTGTTAAAAGTTCTGTGATGCTTTGGCTTTTGAGTGCGCTGAGCTTTTGATAACGTTCATCACTTAGAACAATTACTCCATAATGATGCGATGGAGACAGCTTGGAGAGTGGAGTTAGTTCGCGCCTTCCCTTCGGAACATCAATTTACCAATAAAATCATCCTTTTATCATTTGAATTGTATTGTTACTATCAATTCATATGACAGAAAGCTAGGGATTATCCTAATTTAAATTCAGTTAACAAAACAAATATTTATAGGGGTGGGGCATGGAGGTTGTGTGAGGTGGGTCCAGGCCCTATCTGAGGAGTCTGTGTTTTATGAGATTATATTACATTACATTACATTACATTACATTATCATCATTTAGCTGATGCTTTTATCCAAGGTGGCTTACAGTTGATTGGGCTAGCCAAGGGCCAATCCCCCTGGGAGCAATGTGGGGTTAGGGCCTTGCTCAAGGGCCCAACAACAATGGTGTTCTTGCTGTGGCTGGACTGGGGCTTGGGCCACCAACCTCTGGGGTCCCACTTGTTTTCCTTAGCCACTAGACTACAGGCTGCCCCCAGCCTGTATAAAGGGTTTGATCATGAAGACTGCGCTGTCTTGGCCTCTTGTTTTTCACTTATAAACACTGTCAAATGACCTGGTCTAACTGAAAATGTAACCAGTGTTTCTCTCTGGAAGACTCAGGCATCATTTCTGCTGAATATAATCCATGAACCTGCCTTCATTGTACAGAACATGCTGTCCTCAGCAATGTGACGGAGGAGGCACACACTCGAAAGAGAAATGCAGTTGAAATAATTTGATAAATTAATAAAATAAGCAAATATATGCACCGTATAAATCAGGAGGTTTCTCGGTGCCTGGACATTTGTTGATGTGTTTTTATTGGGCTGTCAAAAATCGAAATGAAAAATCAGAAAATGTCTCGGCTCAGCAGTCGACAGAAGATCATTTAGAGGATATAAAACTTCAGACCGCAGCATTTCATTTCCATCTTTAAAGTTTTTAGCATTCACAACCCATCTACTGAGAAATGAAATAGTGTCAAGCTCCCCCATTCAGCAAATGCATCTTATCTCCACATTCCAATATAGTTTTCATTGACACTAAAACATCACACATCGTTAACATAACGCTTAGCAATGACCACCCCCGCAAACACTTCCAAAAATCACAATTTTCACAGCTTCATGGATTTAAGACACCTTCTTGAGCTCGAAAACAGATGGGTTCTTTGTTTTTTCTGCTGTGACGTAAATTCTGGATTGACTGGAGACAGAAAGGTTTGTTTTCACTGTTTTTTTCCCTCTCGACAATCTGGTATACCAAGTACGTCACACACTATTCAGCATGACATGACAGGCATAACTGTGCTATGCAAAAACAGTGGTCCTGGTTTAACAAAGGAAGTTTAAAACTGTCACTTTGTCAAACGCTAAAATTACAAACTTGCAATGTACCATGTATCAAACACTGGGGCACCCTAGTCACTTTCACTGTGAATGTACATCCCTGCTTGCCATAGTTCAAAATTCTGCCTAATGGTTGCTCTTTTGCCCAGTTCCCAAAGAAGAATTGTGGGGTACTTTCCTATCACAGGGTCGTCAAACATTGCTGTTCCACAAGTGATCAAAATAAAAATTTATAGAAAACTCACAATTATTCTGCTCATTTAGTTTCTGGAGTGTTTACTAAAGTCACTTTCTGCTAACTGATTTTTTTTTTCATTGTTATTGGGATGCCTTGGTATTTTAGATTTAAATAATAAATGTTACATTGTGATTATCTTTCATTGTCTCTTAAGTACATTGAAAAATGTGGCTCTACTGACTTAATGGACTCCAATGAATGTACCTTAACCTTAACAAGAATGTTCCTTGACCTCATGACATAATCGTTTAAAATTAATCTTTTGATCCACCTCTGAGTTGGATAATAGATCACCGATCTAACCTCACTAAACATAATAGCAGATAAACAGCTGGAGCATCAAGCTTACTTTATTTGTGGAACATTTGTCCTAAACTTTACTCAGAAAATGTTTATTAATTTTCACAATCACTAAACTCACCGAATTGTGTTTGTGTTTGAAATTTCAGATGCTTGCATTTCATTTTAAATCGTAGATAAGGTCAAAGTTTCTTTGAATTCAAGCCTTTAAAAACGAAGAGAGCATCGCTAACCACTACTGGCATGTTGTTTACACGAACGAATGAAAACAAGACATAGAGCATATTTTCAACACACATCCACTTCACAGAAAACAGGGATTTGATGTGTGTTTGACCCTTTACTGAGAGGATTGCACCATTAAAATGCGCGCCATTGATTGGCCACCTTTAATCAAAGAAATGGAGTTTAAAAACCTATCACAATCTATCAATCATCATTCATTATTGTGTAATAATCTTCATGATGCGCATTTGAATTAGAGGGATGTGAAAATTTCTTTGTAATACTCAAAGCTTTCACCAGAATACTTCATATGGCACTCTGAAAATACTAATCTGATGTAACTCATTTTCTTCATCTGTCAAAACCCATTCGCCTAATTCTATCCACATTGATTCAAAACCTTCACATTAGATAATACAAATTTGTACGGTCTGATTGAACCTAGATATTAGGAATGGGTAGCCTGGGGGCTTTGTATGAGAAATCTAACTATAGAATATCTCTAATGCTCTGCCTCCAGCTATATCTTACTTTTTAATATGATGGTCTGTGGTCATTCGACCAAGAACTTATTCTCTCTATTGAACATTGGTGCCTATTTACATGTTTCTCTTCCTGTAGGGTGGATATTTTAAAAAATGTGAGAACGCTGATATTACATAACAGTTCAAATAAAATCATTGATGTGGTAACGCAATAACATACTCTTCAATATTCTCTTTTCATTACATAATTTTCATTTCATATAGTTGTCCATAAACCAGACATTTGAAAATCCTGAATAATTCAGCTGCAGACCTTTTGAAGGAATCATGGAATTTCGCATGTATTTCTTGCAGCGAAATCTATTAGTAACAAGTGAGAATTCCCTCCATGTCTCAGAGGATGAAATTTCAAGCCTCTTTATTGCTGGATGCAATTAGAACTGGAGGGTTTTCTTATTTTTTTCTTCTACAAATGCCCTTCAATTGGGGCCTCATGGAGTTTCATGCTGGGTGGAATCAACATTATTTAGGTAGTTATGTATAATTGAGGCATATTTCGGGCACAAATTTGTTAACACCGTCATCTGTGCAATTTAAGATGCATGAATCACGCGGGAAAATGCAGAGGAAAATGTACGCGAGGCGTTCATTTATTTACCATCATTAGCTTCTGGCGCAGCTCCCAGCGCTCAGGACATGGCGCTGCCGGCGGCCTATGCCAACATCTAATTTGTATTTTTGCAAAATGCCACACAGAATGTGATTTTCAGCCCCTGAATCCCTTTGAGTTTCAATTTTATGGCAGCCCTTCTTTTTCCATCTCTTGTGTTGTTTTCCTATCACTGTCCTCTAATAAAGATGGAGCTTCATGTTTGTGTTTATTCTCTTGTGATATTTCTATAGCTTTGTAGACAGAGAATAAAAAATATAGTGTGTTGTTTTAACATGGAAACTCTAAAAATTCTCTTGCTTCTGAATGATCTATTGGATCTAACAGTGTACTCCAGGTTGTCCATGTGAACAAAGAGATGATTCACTTCTATTGTACATTAAAACATATAAATATAAACATTAATAGTTTTTTTTTATTCTGTGTGCTGTGGCAGCTGCTGTATCCGTACTTAATTTAGTGAAATAATGTGATCAGAGAAGGCTGTCTACTGTTTCCAGTATGAAGACTGTGGTTTTTTGTGAGTACTTTGACCATTGACATTATCCCTCAAGTACACGGTGAAGGAGGAGGTAAAGATGGAGGTAAAAAAAAAAAAAAACTCACATTTCTTAAGGCCGTATTTTATTTTCTAAGTTTGTCCCTGATGACATGTATTTCATATGTATTTCCTGGTATATGGGTCTGTGTAATTTTCTGTAACGTGTTGTTTGGCTGTTCATATCCTCTGTGTGTATATTGTGTTCTGCCCAAGATAACTACAGCACTCCCCTGTCCAACGGTTTGATGATTGTTATTAGCCAGCACCGTGTGAGACTTGGCTCTCCCCTTTTCTGAGGGTTTTTTGTCTTTGTGCGTTTGTGAGTCTTGATCAGGTTATGAACGTTTGTGCTCTCTCCAGGGATTCAGTCTCTCCTGGATTCCCACTTGGATGATTGCAAGAATGGTATCTGTTCTGTGGTTTCCACTCCCTCATAGAAGACCACCAATTTTGCACCAATCACCTGTCTTGAAATGTGTGAAGCAGTAGAAATCATCCAACTGAAAGAGTGAATAGTATTTAACATTAAGTACTGTCTGGTTTTTTAAAGGACAATACTGTTACGAGAAGGAGTGAATAGTTAAGATGGCTACCATTTCAAACCCACTCTCTTCCCTAGCAAAATAATGTGTGTGTGGGTAACAGACAGATTAAAGAAAGAAGAGCTGACATTAAACATGGAGGGGGCAGAGGCTTAGCATGGGTCTCAGGGAGACAGCTCTTCTTTGGGCTTTCAGTTTGGCGGGCCCAGATGGTGCCTCATGAAGGAAAAGCATCTCCCATTAAAGTGGTTTTTGTAAAGGTAGGAACTGGATTCCAAAACAGTTACAAATGGAAAATCTTCAACGGCAGGTCTTTATGAGTTAAGATGGCCTCTCAGGAGTCCATGTGCTCTCGAGACCAAATTCAGTGCCCTCCTTTTCTCTCATGAGTCACATGACTCATCCACTGGCAAGTCACATGATACCTGCTACCTGTAAGCCCTGCCCCCCTTGTCAGCTCAAAGAAGGTGATAGACAGAAAGGAAAGAAAGTGTACCTAGCTCAAATCTAACATCTCTTTATCTCCATGAGTAAAGTTGTGCTGCTCATAGATGCAGAAGTTAATATCATAGTCTTCTTTTAAGGAAATTTATTAAAACTATTTGTCCAAACAGATGAACATAATTACTTATGCTGTGAAGAAAATAGCAGTTACCTGTTCAGTAAAGGAACATTGTATAAGAGATACTCACCTGCAGTCATGTAGAAATGTTTACCTTTCTTATGATGATAGTTCTACCTGTTCACAGTGATAATGACTATACCCTGGTTCTACGTATAATGAAACTAAGTCAGGGGGAATTTTAATATGAATGTTAAGATGTACTTACATGCATGTTTTTATGTTATTTACATTATACCAAAAAGTGATTGCAGCACTGTGGAAATGCAGTTAAGTGAAGCACCATCATGTAGTTGTTTCAGTCACATTGAGACAATTTATTGGACTGTATACAATTTTAAAACAGTGATTGTGAATTGCAGAAGCTACCAGACAGTGCATGCAAGTTAAAAATACTCAAAGAAAAATCGATTCTCATCTACAATAATAAAACCTCCCCAGGAGAGGAGCCACCTTCATACCAAAGTGTGACACAAGCAAAGAAACTATGCTGTAATGTGAAGTATGGTTAGATTAAACCACTTTTGTAAAAAGGTCTTTAATAGACTTGAGGTCATTTGATTGAATCAAGTGGACTGTTTGCAGATAATTATCATGGCTTATCTTGCATTTCATTTTTACTTATTCATATGTTGTAAGTAAATGTATTAGAATTTGACCACTCATTAGCTTAACCCGCGCATAAGCCATAATGCCAACAGAAGTTTCCATACAATATCTGAAAGATATATAATATCTATAAGGGTATGCGCTGCTTCCTTTCCTCATTTTAAGTGCAGCGCAGAGACTGTCTTTCAGACTGGAGCAGCCGTGAATGAACATACCCAATTTTAGCTCAAGGTTAAGTTAAAAAGTTAAAAAGGCCAGCACAGTAGCTTTAGAGTCTGAATTGTGCCCATTCAGTTCTTGCTTTAGAAACCACTGTTTCGTATCGAGCTCGCTTTACTCTCCGCTTGTTGCCCTCGGGTTATGGCATGCTAGTTGTTAAAATTGGCTTTCGCCGTGTTCATCGAATCCCTTCCATGTCATGGAATCGTCTCAGTCGTTCTATTTTTAGCTAACACGTTTCTTGTTGTTTTTATACAGCAGGGCTGTTTTGGTAGGTAAAAAGAAAGAGAGGGGAAAAAGAGGAGGATTCAGTTCTAAAAACGGCAAACTGCAACCCTGTTAGTGGGGATAAATAGAAGCTTGCATTGTTATGGCCTGAAGCTTTGGCCATGCAGTGAAAGGGGTGTATTGTTCATATGTACCGTGTTCATGTTTAGCAATCTGTTCAACATTCCATGAGCACTAAGCATATGGAGGCAGTTTTACTCTTTAGAGGTAGCGTTTCCAGACTGCAAAATGAAATGGTCCAATCCAAAACCCTGATACTCATTCTGTGAATTTAATATCGCTTTAACACAAAGTGTGAAGAATGCCATCTGCTTTATATGTTTAGTCAGCTATTGCCAATTAAACAAACTTCTCCTCTTTAAGGGTTTATGTCATTCAATCAATAAATACTTTTGTCTATTGAGGACATATGCCACTTTATTTCGGGATTATAAGAACACATTCTGAAGAACACGCTCGCATGTCTCGGATAAAATTGAAAATACTCAAATATCTTGGAAAGTCTTGACTGAATTTAATTTGCTCTTGAACTGCTATGATTTGTTTGACTGAATCACAGCATGTACCTGTGAATGATTAAATATTTTCCTTTTTAATTAAGATATAAAAATGTATATATAAAAAATCTGATTATATTTTCCATTTGTATTACTTTAATTTTTGCAAAGCCATTAATTCAACACTTCCCACTGCCACAGAGTTTACTCAGTGTGACTTCTAGTGTACCTTCCATTAGTACTTCCTGCAATTATGTTAGTTCATATTACATTATATGTAATTTGTTGAAATTCACATTTTTGTCTGCTTTCTGTCAGAAAAAAGGTTTATGGAGTAAGATAATGCAGAATAACAAATTTATGTCCAGATAAAAGGAGTGCTTGGGAGGTTGTGGTGAAAAAAATGAGAAATGAGAAAGTAAACCCCCTTGCCTTTGTGTGTGTGTGTGTGTGTGTGTGTGGGGGCTGAGGTCTCAGATGAAAGGAGAGTTTGTCGGGAAATTTCACCCTGTTACTCTGCGGAGTGTGACGAGCTCAGATCTCAATCCATCCCATAATTACTGCCCTAGCTCATGCCGTGCTCTAACGCAGTGATAAAAACAGCAGCAGGGTTCCTCAGTAGGAGTCGGGCCAAATGAAGAGAAAGAAGCTGGGCATGTCACTCTCTCCCTCTGCCTCTTGACAGACCTACGTTTAGGGAATCGTGGTACCTGCTTGCAATGGACTTGGCCCAATTATAGCAGCCGTTGGTGGTAGAGCACATATCCTCCTTGTGAAATAAAATTCTGCCTGATCCTCCTTCAGGGGAGGAAATTGGGTATCCGCTTACAAAATGTAAGTAGAAGAGACTCATTCAGTAGTACCGACCTGAAAAAAGGGGAAAACGCCATTTTGTTTAGTCTTCAAAGTCCTTGAACATTGCAGAATTGTTAACGTGCAAAACAAAACGCACCCTAGAAAAGTGTAGGTTTATGGTGCAGCTCTGTACCCCATAGCTGGATGTTGGAGTCTTGGCCACTCCATTACTGGCTATAGCTGGAGGACCAAACGGATGAGGCAATGATTACAACCTAAAGATTAATCAGTTTTACTGGGGAGAAATAGGGGTTAAGCCGATATATGTTCTCAGTCTCATCACTGTAGCGGTCTCTCCTGTCCAACTGTAAATTTAACAAATGGATCATATGTTTGTTGCCTTCTGGTAGCATTGGCAATAATCAACATGTAATTGATCTAATATGTAATTGAATTGATCTGAGCCAACATTCTGAGGTATGGAAAAATACTGAGGGATGTTTGTCTTCACTGAATGTGAGGAGTAACGTGTGGCTTTTTCAAAGTCTGTTTCAGAGAGTCGTGCAGTGTGGCTGAACAACATTTCAGTCCAGGTTGGGTTGGGGGCAAAAGCACAGCACAAACTGCGCATAAAAATAAAAATGGAGAAGTAAAAAGACAACATGCTTCATTATCACAGCTGATGCTTCCATGATGGTCGGAGCTGACACCATACAGGTGATTCACAAAATGAAAACATCGCCAAAAAATGCCACCTGCTCCTATGTGGATTAAGGTCTGCATGAAATATCATGGTTATTACAGAAATCATTGTGAGTATATACATCTTTGGTGTTGGACTGAACTAAATATTGTACATTGCAATTCTCCTTTCTCTATGTTTCTTCAAACGCAAAATTTGGATCGCTAATTATCCTCCCGGAGTCACTGCTGTGGCCCTGTGCTCCTGAACAGAGCGCGGCAGTTGAGGTGGGCGCGCTCCTCCATTCTGCTCACGTCTGAGCCGGTAACCATTTCACAGCTTAAAGGCCACTCGCAGTACTGCGGGCCAGCCAGTGCCAATCAGACCAGAGGTGTTCCTTTTACAGACCATAACTGGCTGCTTTGTGATTGGCTGTGATGTGTCTGGGAGGCACCCGTATAGTGGAGAGTCAAGAAAACCAGGCCTTAAGCCCACTCTTCCACTAATATAGGGGTTAGTAACCCCATTCTAGGAGTGCTGCGAATGTTTCTAAAGTTTTTGCTGTTGTTTTCGTTGTATCCTACCGTTAATTATATCATTTCACAGGATGACTGTTAAAAAACTTGGCAATCTTGCAATGTTGCAAAAACGTTGGCAATCTCTAGGTTTTCAATAGGCTGTTCCAGTGAATACCCGTATCTTGAAGCCATAAAAAATAATTACATCTGTTTTCAGGAAAAACACACTCACCTAAACAGGTGTTTGCATAATGACATGTGTTGCAGTGAAAACACCTACTAATAAATACTTACAATAATGGTTGATTTTTTTAATGCAACAAAGGTGGTGGGTAGTATTTTGCAAATCACAGGTGTTTTTTAAGCCTCAGTGCAAAATGAGAGCACTTATTTAGCATTTTCACAATCTGTTAACGAAGGTCCACATTTGCAAATCAGATCACATTGTGTGTGCAGCAACTTATTCCCATCTGGCTTGTCAAACAGAATTTGTAATCATCACCCTTAAGTCATAAGGGGATGAAGTAGGTAATGGGACCAGCTGCTAAAGTAAAGGGTAAATAAAATAAATACATCATATGTTTTTCAGTACATTGATCAAGGAATGATTGTACACTGTAATGTTTTTATGATAATGATAATTAGCCTTTCGCTGAATTTCAGGCTATTGTCAAACAGAATCTGTTGGAAATGGCTAATGTTTTTTTCCCAAGGAATTGACTATATTTTGCACATTCTGCTTGTCATTGTTCCTTACCTTTTTCTTATCAGACATTTGCTGCCCTTCCTGGCCAGGTCTATAGGTGATTTTAATCTCAATGGTACCTCAAGGGTCAAAGGTTAATTACAAATATACCAATTATGTCTATGATTTTTATTTTTTGTATATTTTTGATACTACATGTAACAGCACAGTATGCTTAAGTGTTTATGGCCATTTAGACAGACCTGTGTGTCAGCGCAACTGAAAATGCAGCATCATAAGAAAATCACAACCCACAGAATACACAAAGACAAATGTACAAACATATAAAACATAAATGCCATTTAAAATGCTGTGATAAATTCATGTTAGGCATTTTGTAAGCCCGTGTTATGATATTTTCTCAATCGCTTTGATATGATGCAATGTCTCTCACTGTAGTGTAGATAAGAAACAAGGCTTTTAAACTCACTTTGTGGAAAATCAAGGACACATTGAGAAACAAAGTCGACCTCTGGAGTCAGTTATCCTAGATCCTCAGCATAAAGAATGACAGACCTGGTAGCAATCAACAGTCCTGACCTTGTTTTTCCTTTAATCATTAAATGTTCCAACTATCTGTCAATTTCAGAGCGCACAAACACTTCTCTTTTTAGGTCCACAAAGAAATTGGCTCAAAAATCTGCCATATATCTTTATTTCACTACTTTCCTCCATGCAAGAGCATGAAATCTCTTGCCGTTTCTTCCCTCTTCAGAAGTATCTCAAAAGCACCCGCTGCCCCATTTAGTCTAGGAACATAAAAGATGAAACATCAGTTGTAACTTGTTAGGTTACCGTCAAACAGGGAAAAAACATTAAACAGTTATTTTCTCATTTAAACCTATATTTCCAGTGCGTTGGCAGGTCGAAATAACTAGGCCGAATGTTTCCTTCTGGCCCGTCCATAGGAAGGTGAGTCCCTGTATTAAGTGTTCTCAACGAGACCCTCCCAGCTAGCATTTTATATCGGAACAGCAGCAACAGGGCTGCTCTCTCTCTCTCTCTCTCTCTCTCTCTCCCCCTCTGCCCTAATCAGTTTCACAAATCATGTCCGGCGGTAGCCCAAACACACCTCATTTTTCAAAATGCCTGCTCTTGCTACAGCTCAAATTATCCATTCGGGCCCTCCTCGGTTCGGGGGTGGGGGTAGGGTGGGGAAATGAAACATACGTCAGTAAAAAAACAGGGCATGGTGGGTAATTACTTTCTCAGAGTCATCAGTCTTCTTCAGCACATAACCTGTGACGAGGGCTCAGAATTAATGCATTTTTATTACGTCTTCAATAACACACCGTAGGGTACAATTCTGTAGTTGCAAAAAGAACAGTTTCTGTAAGATCTACAACAAAAATGTGGATTTTTTATTTAACAAGCCAATGTGTACGTAAACTAAATACTTCATGTTGTTGCTTGTAGTGTTTTTGGTGCATGCTGTCCAGATGCGTGAGGAAACATTTTTATTCGTCAAAATGAAGGTGCTGTTTCCATTCCAGAAACTTAAGCCGTGTGTTATCTCCAGGGTACAAAACATTGTTACCACACTGAAGAAAATACATACATTCAACCGTAAAGGGCAATGCAGTCTGGGTAGGGTCAGGACAAGGAATCACTGAGCCACTGAAAGAAAGTAATGCCTTTAATATTTTTCGATCTGGAAGCTGACCTCTTTATTAATCTTATGGAGAAACATGGCAGAAGAGTACTGTGTTGAAAACCCAGCTTATGCTCCTGCAATAATGATGTTTCCAGATGCTCAGTGCATGGGCGTGGAATGAGGAATAATGAAAAATAGATTAATGACAAAATATTGGCAGTTACGGGCGATAGGGTTGAGATGCTTCCGTGGTCTCAATAAGATTTTTTTACAGTCATTTCAGACATTGTATGCATGTTTTTAGGTGATATTATACTCGTAATTATAAATATTAAGCATACTGTAAATAGGCATACATACTGTAAATAGGCATGAAGAGAACGAGATCAGGAAAAGGAGTGAGCAATCGATACTCGCATTTATTTGATCCTGTCACAAGTAAACATTTGACTGACAAGAAAAGTGGGAGGGCATGTAGACCTAGTATAAATCAATATTTGTCCTTAATCATGACTCGGTTTGAAGAAAACAAATACCGTGTGAGTTCATTGTGGTGATTGTTGTACTCAAAGTTATTAATGAAGGTTAGGGACAAGTTGACTGATTCATGGTCCATGATAAGGTAAGGTAGTCTTTTGACCTCAGGGGGACTGACTTCGAACCCAAATGAATAGGCCCTCTCTCCCCCACCCTCCCCCTCCTATCCATACCTCCGATCTTATTTCTGTATGTTTTGATGGATGAAGTCTTGCTTGCTTTGTCTGGCTCTCTATTATTTCTGGATAGGGTTTATGTGTTTTTGTTCTCAGGAATCAGGCATGATAGCAATATTTCAATAACCCAACACCCCTCCACCCCTCCCCCAAAAAAAAAAAAAAAACCCACACACACACACACACACACACTGACAGGGGGAAAGTTCAGGAATAGGGAACAGCAGGAGCCAAACCTCTCTCTCTGTATAAGAGCCAAGTGCTGCTGTCTTTCATCTCAGCTGCCTAAACGAATGACAGCCTGAAAGACAAAGAAATAGGTTGGAAAGCTTAAAAATGGCGTCTGTTTTACCTTTGGACAAATGAAGTAATGAGAGAAATCCATGCAACACTGAATAACTTGAATAATAAATATTTATAAATCGTTTTCTTAATAAAATGAGTTAGGCTTTCAGTACACAGACCTTCATCTCAGCTGGCTTGCTAAGGAAAAAGAGAGAGAGAGAGAGAGAGAGAGAGAGAGAGGGGACGCTCTGGCTTTCCGATGGAGTGCTGGGCATTGCGTGACGCGGCTTTGGCAGCGTCGGATGGTGTGGGGCTCAATGTCCCCGAGGCTGACTGAGTCAAATTAAAAGATCGCTGCAGGGGAGGGCTAATCACTTCCCCAGGCCCGCTTTTACAGTGGGGGGGCCGGTGTCGTTGCGGCGGCCGTTGCCGTGGGCGGACGAGACCTCCACCGGGGCGAGCAGGTGGAAGGCTACAGCTTAGCCCCAGGAAACTGGGTCCCGTCCCGCTTCTCTGTGGGTCCACAGGCAGAGAGAACCGGGCCTCTGCAATGCGAAATAACAAAGCAGAGGAACCCTTTTTCTCTGTAATCAACCCTTCTTTTCTGTTTGAAGGTGAACTTTTTTGAAGGTGAGACTAATTCCATTCAAACGTGTATATTTTCAACAAATTCTGTCCTTACAAATACACAGTATGGTCTGCTTCAGTCCAAGAAACATTATCAAACAGGGGAAAGGGAGGAAATGAAGTTTGAATAGAAATTAATTTTTCTCTTTTTGTTAAAGCCTTACCAAGCAAGAGATAACCCTCCATTTCCAAATTTGGTCCATGACATTTCAACAAAGGCCCTGTTCACTTGTTATGTTATGCTATGTTATGTTAATGTCAGCTTCAAGCAGTTTTATTTCAAACTGAACAATTTTTTTTTACCACTTAATTAATGATAAAGCATAATTGGATACGACTCCATAACTTTTGAAGTGCAGACAAATATACATTCAGACTTTCCCTTTGGCTGTCAAAATCTCTGAAGTCACATATTTACCATTTTAATATAAAAAAATGTAATATCAAAGTGTTTGTGGGATCAAACCAAGAATATCAAAGCGATTCTTCTCTCAATATGTATTCATACAGATGAATTCACTCTAGGGGTAGCTGATAAACTATGCTGTCTTAATAAATTTAGTCATACAGTTAAGGTCATGGTTTCTTCCCTTATGCTTTAGTCTTCTAAGCTTTGCTAAAAAGCCTGCCCTGGTTTTCTCACTCTAGTGTCTCTAGTAGTGACTGTATTTTCATGCTTGCATTATTTGTAGAACATATATTCAGTGACAGCTAATGGAAGATAGATATTTAAGGTGAGTGAGTATTGAAGACAGGTCTGTCAGTCGGCCTTAGTTCCATTGTGAACATCAACACTGAGTTACCTAAACGGCTCCACCTATAACTATACCTGAGCTAAAGAATCAATTTACCACTAAATTTACTGCTACAACAGCGATTATGACATATTGTGAATCATAGAAGCTAAGCTGTCATGGGTTACATTTGTATACTTAAGTTTAAAATTCTATGGAGATTAAGGAAAATGTGTGGGGCTATTTTCTGTTTTCAAGCAGCCAATATTGACATGCTTTTCTGTTTTTTGGGCTTTATTTTGTATAGATTATGTTGTTAATTTTTTTTGTGGTAAATGGGATATTTCTCACCAGTGCTCAGTTGGGTAGTTTCAAGGTTTTCAATGAAGGTATTTCCATAGTCACAGATGTGGCAGCACAGTTAACAGGGTGTGTCAATACACAACATTCAATACTGAGATTTTTTGCATGAAATTAAGATACTCTGGATGAAGGTGCCTGATAAATGATTAAGGTGGGAGAATGCAAGTGCATTTACCTGGAAATATGACCAATAGCGTCAGCCCTCGATTCCAACATCTATGGACCTGCAACTATATGGTACATCACTAAAGCAGCAATGCATGATAGCTATGGTTATTCAAGCTAAAATTTAATTAATGAACACAATAACATTCATATAAGAAAATCGTTAAACGTTGGAACTGTACACTGTTATGGTTCCATTATTAACGTGCCCATATAAACACTGAACAGATGGGCCAAACAAGCACATCCCCAATCACACAAGAATGACTTCTTATTATGCATTTCACATTACTCTGGGGTAAACCATTCAGTCAACAACTACTTTAACTGCAATCCATAAAAGCATTACATTTATTCATTGCATGAATTTTAATGACACCATCTCTACACTGAAGGCATTTGTAAGCTGTACTTCTTATATAAACATACAGGTCTTATTAATTTAAGACTTTGTTGCGTTTTTTAAATTGATTAAATAGGGATAGATTCTAGAAAGTAAAAATATGGCAGAAGTAGGGGAGGGAAAAGAAACCATCTTGATAGAAGCTCACCTAAAATTAGGTTCCGTTTGTCAAAATGGCAAAATTGCTGTTAAATTATAGCTTTAGCAGACTGATTTTAAAAGAGAAATGCAGCCGATCTGATTGGCCATGATTACACCAAATCCATACCACGCCCACAGGAATTTTATTCTTCATAATGAAATCCAATTTCTTTTACGACTTCAGGTATGTTATCAGCCCTTGTCGGTAAATTATCTGAACGTTGGACATGCCTTAATTTGACACCATCCTGACTTACCTCTGGTGTTTTGACATTGTGCAATGCCTGGAAAATATTGGGTCAATCACATGTTGCTGTCATGTCCAGTGTACCCTGAATCCACTGTATCCTAGCCTCATTAACACCTTGTGATGACAGGTAACAAGATATTTGTCACTTGTAGCACAGAATTTTTTAACATGTGACATGTTATTGATTTCAAGGTTTGCCATTATGCTTATCAATGCACATGTTATGACATTGATATGTAATTTGTCATAAGCTATAAGTCACAGCCATGGCATGTTATGAAAGATGATATGACATGCTTATAATTGTATAAAGGTAGGCTTTAAGGCACACGGTTCATGTGAAGTGTTGCTAAAACAACAAAAAATAAGTTTAAAACCAAACTGCGATGCCATTTTGTTGATAACATGATATTGTTAATACCACAACAATCTAGGTAATAGAATCTATGAGTGGAGTTTGCAGTTCTTGATTAAATATCTGGAATTCTTTATGTATTAAGTATGTGAATAAGAAATTGATATATGAAAGATATTGATTCATAGGCTTATTTTCTTTGAACAATGCTGTGGGTTCACACGCTAACATTACATATTGGTATTGTATGTACTTCTCACTGTAATGCATAATTTTAAACATAATGATGTGCAACTCCTAATATTTAAGCAATGACAGCAAAGCATTTAACAATTTGTACTTTGATTAATTATGGATATATTAATATTTTACAGTAAAAAATGTGGTATTTTACATTCCAAAAGTCACAGAGGATAAGCAGGGTGGGACGGGGGGGGGGGTATCTCTAGTATCTTAAAATTCTCCCCATCCCCAGCTTCCCACATCTACAATCAAAATTACATAATTGGATCCACTGTGCTGACACCTTGCCCAATGTAATAAGTGTATGTTAATGAGAAAAAGAAGGCATTTCAAAGACCCATTAAATTTTCAGAGTCTAGTTAAATCCTGTATTCCCTGGAGACTATAGTGTGGTTTTGCCCATGTGTCAATTTGTAACACTCCTATCAAAAGAATAGGCTTCCATTTTGCATGACCCAGGATCAGTTTGTACAGCAGGCTTTTTACTTATTCATGTCATGGACGAGGCTTCACTTACGGCCTTATCTGGAGATACGGCTCTCCCAACTATGACATCATAGCGACACTCTTCCCCATCTGGCTTCTCACTGACTGTCTGTCAGTGAGGTAAGCTGATGGACTGAGTCGGGTCTCCAGGGGCAGTGATGTAAGTGAGCTGAGCTCTTGCGTCTACAGGCCTTGCTCCACAGCCTCCTCAATCCCAGACCCCCGAGCCGGAGGAAATGGAACGGCCGCGTCGGCAATCACCCACGGACATGCCGATGCCTCATGGCATGGCCCTGATAGCACCTGCTGCACGGCGCTGGACTCACCGCGGCTGACGAGTGTTTTGACAGGACCCCGCAGGGCCGGTGACTCGGCGGTGTGTTGTTTAATGTGTCCAGGTCACGGCCAATAAGACATGTTTGGACAGAACACATCAGGGACGAAGCCTGAAAGATGTCATGTTTAATGTGGGCCAGCCAGACGTCTAGCTTGTTCATTTTACCTTAGGGACTGCTGCTCTAAGCATGCCATTTCCTGGAGTACATTCCACATTACTCAGATTGAGCTAAAGACACTCTCTCTTCCATGTCTCTCTCTCTCATACACACACAGACACACTCAAATGCATTACTGACTTTCCCCTGCAAATCCATATGCAAAAATTACAAGACATCTAAAACAGAAACACCACAATGAAGCTGATGTCACAAAGACACTTGTACAAAAGCACAATCTTCTGTTAACAAAATAAGAAATATGGGGAACTATCACCACACCTGCTTAGCACTGTCCTCTGGACAAGGGGACAGTCCGACTAAAGCAGCATACACATACTCAGCAAAACACCACCTGCCATGTAGATTTTACTTTGTGTGATATGTCAGAACAGAATTAAGACATTAAAAACATTGCAGTTTGAAAGAACACTGAAAATAAAACTTCAGTCAAGTTCTTCATTGATATTACCTCGAGAAATCTGTATTTCTACTGACTTCCAGAATGTAATTAGCAGGATGGTTTGTGGCAGTACAATCCAAAATGTTTCAATGGATCCACTGCCAATTTAGTAAGGAGTATAACTGTAGGAGAATAATAGTAAGGAGACATAAAAAATATAATGCACCAACTGGCCAGACTGGCACTGGAGGTGAGATCAATAGGCAGAGATATTGATCATCTCTTCAAAAGTCAACACAGTCCTTCAGATCTTTACAGATAATGACCAGTTATGAAAAAATAACACATTTTTTGGCTTCTTTAACAGCTTTAAAACTGCCACTCCGTGGTCAAAGTGACATGTATTTTGTAAGGGAGGCTACCCCAACAAGGTGATGATTCCAAAAATTTTAGTAGATAACAAATGTACCTCAAAACACTGTGTCAGCTCCAATTGCCTAATCAGAATATATCAAGGGACCTCAAGACCACATGAAAAGCCTGAAGAGGTGAACAAGAAATGACTTAAAGCCTACCCAACACTTCAGGCACGGCATAACCTCTCTTAGGTTACCTTGACTCAGCTAATCTTCTTTTAATCACCGCAGAGACGGAGAGGTTTTATGGTTGGTTATCTTCAAAGAAACGCAGACCCTATGCAAGGTGTAATCATTAAAAGCCTTGCACCTTTTGAAGTGAAGCCATGCAAGACACTTTCAAGGGTTGAAGTACAGGGTAAAAGAGGGATGAAGGTACCTACCCTTCTACTATTCCAATATTGTGACATATATTTAATTACTAATTAAGACAAGACAAGAGGGTGGGATTTTCTCTGATAGCCTGTATTGTTTTGCCAGACCCTATCTTGTGGAAAATGTTTATGGGTAAGATATGTTACAAATATATGCCGTGGAGCTAAAAATCTAGGCCATAACAACAGAATTCAGGGAGGACGCTGTTTCATTGTTACAATCTGTAAATCTGAAATGACCAATTGGCACATTTTATGGGACATGATTTCCAAGTCCATATAAGTTTTGTTATGTTGAGTTTAACCTTCGGTGGTCTGCAAAAGAAAGCTGACTTTTTGCCCTGAAAATGGAATCAGCTCATTAAAAGGAAAATCCCTGGAAGATATCAGGTCAAATATAAACTGTAAGTAATGGACTCCAATACTTTTTAGATAAGTATTTTACTGGTGGAGCAAAGGCTATCTGCTAAATGCACAAGTTTACGAAAAAGAAACGTATCGAACATTTGAATGTGCACTTCATAACTGACAAAGTCTGATGCAGTCTGCAAAGGGTCAAAGAAGTCAGACTGTGATGACATGGAGAATTTCATGAATCTGAACAGGCCCGGCACTGCAAGAAGGTAAATCTAAAATATCAGGGTTTAGACATTGTTTTAAAATAATTTAACATGCTAAGTGGTAACATGATGTGTTTTCCAGGTCCCTTTTTTGTAGATATGCAACATCACCATGGTCCCCCAGGTAGACAAGAACACACATTGGCATGGTGTATACCGTGCAAACATTCTTCTGGTGTCATTTTTCCTTTCTTGAAAAAATATACGTGTCAGCTGATTTAACCTATATTTGTTTTGTTTATTCAACTAAAAATAGAAGAAAATTACATTGGTCTAAAACAATTTCAGGTGAATATCCATTCAATTTGCTTGGATGAGCTGACCTAACTTAAAATACAAAGGCAGCAGAGTTACCTGAGTTTAAACCTGCTGCGTGTTGTTATACGGGTGCAGTTGACAGAACAGGCTTCAGTCAGCACTACTGGTGATTCCAAACTGTAGAAAAAAATTTAAGAAATAATTCGGGAAAATTATTTAAATAAAAGTAGCACAATGTATAGAGCATTTTTATAGCCTTTCAATAATGGACCTTTCCGCAGGGTACAAATATAATTACACTACAGGGACATAAATCACAAACCTTCTCCCAAAACCATTTTTCATTAATTTCAAGACAAAATGAATAATTTTCGACACAAAAGCCGGCACACTAAATCACTCAGAATGAGCCGAAGGATCAGCACTTTAAAATGTAGCAGTCATTAAAACTTTTAAGATTAACAACCCCTAAGACAATAAGATTCACATATCTCATATAAATTAAATATCACTTCTGCATAGTTTGCCTGTTGTTTGATCTGCCTTAATAACTTTCAAATGCAGCATCCATTGTAATAGACCCTAAGACCAAGTTGGAGATAAACATACACAATCTCATAGTGAAGATTGTCACATATTACTTCTGTGAAACGAGCCCCTGGTCTTACTTCTAGTCACTATGTTCAGGTCAACCTGATAGATAAACACTCAAGGCGAAAGCTTTGTCTCAGCACTGACCTTCACGATCCAATTTTTCCTCAAAGTACAGTATGATGATGTTTTATTTTTGGGGGCAAAGCGCTAGGTCGATATCGGACTGTAGTTCTGCCAAAGGCCACCAATGACACCAGGCTGCTGAGAATGTGTTCCTCTAATCCGCTATCAGTGGGGCCAAAGTCCCACACCCCCCCAAACGCATTCTTCACCCCGTCTCCATGCCGAGAGATTAGACCGTCCCGCTAGGTGATCTGAGGCCTTCGATAAGCCAAGCCTGTCACTGAATCATGTCACTCAATCATCTTCATTCTCCAACCAGATTTGAAATAAAGAAATTGCTGAATTTTTCAAAATAAGCCCTTAGGGTACAAAAAGACAAACTTCAAACTTGTCTGCCCATCCATCCGACTAACAAAATAATCATTAAAAGGTAATAAGGTATTTTGAGACTGAACTACATTTTGGATATGGATAAAGTGTCGTGGTCTAGTTCCAGGGCAGTTGTACTTTTGCAGTACATCACATCATGGGTCTAAATCACTGCACTCTTATATGTATTTTCCTCCATCCAGTCAATCACTTTAAAAGTTGGAAATACCTTTTAATAACCTGTTCCTAACACATACATTTGTTCTGTTTCTGGATATACATTAAACATCTCAATGTATGCATGTATATATGTATTATTTCATTATTGTTGCCACAATCCCAATTATAATGTTATCTCATTCAGTGATACATTTTAAATGTGAATGTGCATTTGGCATGCATTCTTACGGCCCTTTTTGAAAATTACAAATGATAAAGTAGTATCATAAATTGTTCATTTTACAATCTCAAAGCCGTACCACCATCAGTGTGAGGCATCCCTTCCTGTGATTCATGGCAGCCATTTTAAACCAGAACACTCTCCACATCTCAGCTGAGGTGGAGAAATAAAAATGAAATTGCTGAACATTTTATTTTAACCCTGATTTTCCCAACCTGGGAACTCAACCGAACTTGTTGACCTCACCACAGCATCCGCTCTATCGGCTTTGGGAGGAGACTCTGAACATGTGACTCCTCCGATTCACGTGATAACAGTCTCACTTTTTGAAAACACAGTAGCCACACCACTGATTGCACACTGCCTATGGAGAAATACATAGTCAGCGTATTCTTAGTTCATGCCGCCACTGGTGCCCAGCATGACCAGACAGGAAGCTGTAGCGATGAGACCAACAAACTTAGCCGGCTTACCCCTTATCGTACCTGGCAAACCTGTGGACCTCTAGCCATAGTCTGCAATGGTGAGACGTCATACCCCATGTTGTCTCTTTGCAAGTAGATGTTTATTCATTGGGAATGAAAGAGAATGATCATTCACAAAAGGATCATGGCAAAGAATGACAACAATGCTTGCATTCATTTGCAAACAAACCAATTACTTAATGTAGAGTCTGCAAAAAAAAAGAAGATATTTCCAATTCCTTTCCCCCTACCCCCCACTAACAGTAGTCATTAAAACCCAATAATTCTGTGCTAATAATCTGGAGTTCCCTGAAGACAGGAATATGTTTCTCCAATCTGGCTCAGTGACAGCCCTGTTCCAGATTGGGAATTATATATAATTGGTATTTGTTTAAAATCAGTACGTGCTTAATCACCTCTAACTCAAAAAGTCTTTGTAGTTCCCACAGAGAGCCTTTCTTTCTTTTACATTCATAATTGACATACATTTTTTCCCCTTGTTTAAAATAACGAAACTCCTTTCCCGGTTTGTGCTCAGCCTATGTGATTAAAGTCATAAGTGACCAGGTTGCGCTACAATCATAAAGACAACGATGCGGATCTGACGTTACAGAAAGCGTACGCTTCTCAGAGCCTTTTGAAAGTTGGCATATCTAAATCCTTCAAGAGTACAAATGAGTACAAAATGCACACAATCCTCGTAAGCCTTTGAAGCACCATGTTCCACACTCCAAAAAAAACGATTCAGTGTTTTGACTTTCGTCTTTGGTTAGATGTGTATTACACTGTAAAGGATACAGTATGAAGTGTAGATGTCACATGTATTAAACATGTATAACAGAGACAGATAGTTGGCTAGATCTTACAGCTCACAGATTCTTATCAAATATTCCTGCTATCAGCTGCTCATACTGTCAAAGTATCTTAGAACTGGTCAAACCTGGACTCTGTGTTTACATGTCACTCCCTCTTTTTCCTAGAGGAGGGAAATGGTTTATGCAAAAGGGCAAAACTTGCTGTTTGGAGGGAGCATCGTGGTGGTCACCGTGCACCCTTCCACCGCAGACCCCATCTCCGATTACATCTGGAGTCAACAGACGGACTCTCGCCCTGTACCCTGTGAAACATCAAAGTCACGATGACGCGCCGGGGGACCGCAGTACTCTGCCCGGTTTCACCACCCGCTGATCTGAAGCACAAACATGAATTTTAATCTTTCAGAAAAACAGGCTAATCAACCACCTGACTTTAGAAAGTCCTTGGTCTGGGGGTCAATGCTATTGACAATTCATGCTTCGCATTTCTCTGATGCACTGCAAAAAAAATGAATGCGGAATTTTTTTTTCTACAAATACCTGTGAAACTAATAATGCTTTTCTAAGCTGCAGAATCCCAGTTCAAGGAATCTTTTTCATTTCAGTTGAAGGTCACAGGATAATGGTAGAGTACAATTAAACTTTTACAGAGTTTTTTCTGCAAGAACAGTATAGTCTTTACAAGTACTGGATCACAAATTGCAAATATACTTCAATGAAGCCTTTTCTCCTATTGCAACAAGCATTCCCATCATTGTAAATTGCTGGCCATTTTAAACAGTTTAAAATTGTATTTTATTTTGATTGTTTGTGTACTCTTAAAATAGTTTTCTGATTTTAACTTGATTCAGGGCTCTTTTTAAATTTCGCTGATAAGTGTTCACACCACAGAAAGTTGCTCAGAAATTCTTTTCAAAGATTTACTGAAAGCCGTTGAGATGTTTTGTCAGGAAAACAAATAAGATATTGTGTACTCAGAAAGCTGTCCCATATGATGAAATGGAGAAAGTTATTGGAATTAATTGGATCAAAAAATGGGATAATACGAGCAAATAGCTTTTTGATTGTAAACATTTTGTATTCGCCAAGGAGGCTGGCATCAATATCTCAAACAAACATTGTCTGGTACATGCACACTTGCCCAATGTGCAAACTATACCATGGCTTTCGGGGGAACTAACTTTTTTACCAGGGGGAAGACGCTTGTGCGTGCCTCAAAGACAGGACTGACTGTGGCTCTTGTGCAAAGAAACATTCATAGCTGCAAGCATGTAACTTGCTTTATGTCAGCACATCTGATATATAATAATCAGTTAATGAGCACATCAAACCTCCACATGGATATCAAAACCAAACATCACAGTATGATGACAATATGGCCAACGAAAGCAGGGCCCAATATACTCTTCAGAGTGATGTTCTATATTCTATAGTTTATTGGTAGTTTATTATATTGTGCCACCACACTTTGATGGTGATGGCAAGAATAGCATGCATGAAGGTATCTTTATTGAAGTTAATTAGTGATTAATCGCCCTCATGAATCATACATCAATAACAGCCTAATTTTACGCATGATCCATGATGATGAAGATACAGAAACTAAAATGCTTGGCAAAAATAGCATATTGTCAATATTTTAGAGACCCCGCAAAATTTCACAAATCATGTTTTCAGGGGAGCTCATGTCTTATTAAGAGGAGCCGAGCTCCCCCTGGCTCCCCTGTAGTTCACACCCTGAATTTGCCCTCATTCACATTCTTATAAGGAAGTCATATTCATATCCAAACACCCCAAGATGAGAGTTGTGCGAATTGTATTTGATATTAATTATACCAACAGGGGAAACTCTAATTTATCAGAGAACAAACTGACATTTTTGATATGGCAATTGATGACAATGCATGTGTGCAAGCCAATTAGGCTGAAAGCAAGGTGAGATGGGCCCATCACAGGTTCTGAGTGAGTCTCTAGGGAAGTGGGTATCATAGCCATCCTAAGTAATGACCTCGGTGGTCATTGAGTGGTGACGTTCATTGTTCCTGTATTCTTTGCTTAAGACAAAGTCTCTCGCTGGAATACGTTCTAGTCCCGAAGGTATTCAAGTGTAACTGTGCCCTCAGTTTCAAACTGTCACTAACCCCTTTGCAATTTTGAAAGATACTCAGAAGTGGGAGGAGAGCAAGGGATGGGGGAGGGGGGGTGACTGCTGGGATACAGGACTTACGAGGACATCCCACTTAGCTCTGCAAGCCACACCCTGCTTTTGGAAAAAATGTAGCAACTTCAAAACGACAGGGGTACCAGAACACAGACAGAGACGGGAGGGTTGATTGGGGACCGTGATCCAAAACAACCTCTCTGACTGAAAGAGTTCTTGTGTGTTCAACTGAAAGAGCCAGGATTTAGCCAGATATCCTTCCAAAAGAGAAATGCTTTCATATCTGCTCAGAAATGCCGACATTATGACCAGGATTTAGGTCTCTCTCACGGAGCAGTCGATAAAATCAATTTTCAACTGCCAAAAAACTATTTTAGCGTGCAGTTACACTTTAACTGTTTGGAACATACAGACACACTGGTTTGTCCATTCTGTACCTTTATTCATTATTCATGGTGCCACCATAGTCAGAGGAGCGCTGATGTACCATTATGTGCTGACCTATAGTTCCTGATCTAGAAAACCCTGTTCATTACATAAAGCCCTTTTAAACATGATATAATGGCTTCATAAATCTGCATAATCATACATCATAAGGAGAAAGATAGCACCTTCTAGGCAATATATTATGCCAAATGTGACATAACCTATAATGTCACCCAGCGAAAGGTTATAAAGGGTGAGAGAAACATGCTGTATGTAATGGTGTATGCGGAATTAATAATATTATGTCCCTGAATTCAGTGTCATTTTCTTATGCCTCATGCAATGATTATGAAATAATTCTGAAGACTTTATAAATATATTATACAAAGTCTTTATAAGTATCACTTAAAATGTGAGAATTTGTTTTGTGTGTGCATCATTCATGAACAGTGAAAGAGGGTAATGTCTTAATTGATATTATATCATAAAATCACTGATAATCTTAATATATTCACTGCATTGTTTTACTTGCCGTAATGGTAATCAGATATTGAAAAGATCTCAAAATAAACTGAACTCCAGTTTGACAAGTTGGTGTATTCACAGGGCTACTGCAGGTTTTAGAGCGACAGCCCTCATAATCCGCTCCGCACAGCGAGAGACACAATTAGCCCACTCAGCGGAGAACCAAAGGTCCCCAGCCAACGGAACTAATCACACTCTTACCGCTGCTGAAGGAGGTGATGTCACATCCTGTCGTGGATGTTCCCGCGCTAGCTCACATCTGCAGCTTTCTCTCCCCCTCAAGACCCCGCAGCAGTCTCAGTCGACTGATGGGCATCGGCCTTTATTATCCAAGTAGCTGGCACCGCTGCAACGACAGGGTAGGCCTGCTGTAGGTTTCGAAAACAAGACCCTCGCCAGTGACTCCACAAAACAAGAGATATGATTGGCCCATTGAGTTAAAGACCTGGGTCCACAGCCAAAGGAAATAACAGCCTTTTGCTGATTCTCAAGAGGTAACATCACATCAGAGGTTAGCCAGCTTGCTCAATAACGTAATGAATAAAAGTTTCTACTTTTAATTTAGGCTTTATTCAGATTCACCAAAACCGTGTGATTTATGATTTCTCTGAGCAAGCAAGAACTTCCTTAATAGCCTCGGTGATTGATTACATTTAAACAAACACCCCATCATACAGATGAAACCAATAGACAAGAAGTAATGCAAGTTTTGGAAAGAGAAAATAAAGTTTAAAATAAAAAGCTCCTCATGAAAAATTGTTTTCATGGGGCCAAAAAGTAGTGACTTTCCAAGAAAAATGTATGAATGTTTTTCTGAACATATAGACTGAACTGTAGAGCATAAAAGCTTAACTGCTGGTGCAAATCACAAACCAAAGGAGGACAAATTCATCAGTTGTTGATGTTGATTTTAGTAAAGTTGTACAAGCATATTTATTTGACAACCTTACCAGACACACAACACAACAATTTTGCAATAGAATGTAGCATGTTTACATACACGATACACATACAAGTGTGAAGTCAAAAATTGTTGACCTTTCTACACTTTTAACAGAGGACAAACAATGGATTACATTTTTGAAATGACTGTTACAGTTATTAAATACAACACTCCTCACATCCACCCTTGAGGGCATGCATAAGCTAGTTTTATAAAGTAGAAAAATGAGCATCATAGATAATGTGCCCATGGCATTAATAAACGATAGCAGTGCCCTCTGTCATTTCCTCTGAATATTTTAACCTTTTTACATTTCAAAATAATTTTCAGAAATTCCTTAAATCATAAAAAAAACATTTGCAGTGTTTGTCCTAATTTGTTTACTTTTGAAAAACAATTAATTATGTAACACTTTAGGTCAGCATGATATTATTACTGCTTAATACAGTGTTAATAACTGTGGAATAGCATTAAAAATGTGTAATTGAATTTCAAGTGATGTCAGGGAAGAAGTATTAAGAGAAATTCCAAAAAATGTTCAAAATACACTGATTGGTTGGACCATATGGGTCATACAACATTTAAGGAGGTATGCTATTGATAGAAATGCTATATTAAGCACAAATACTGCACTGTAATCTTGCATTGCAAAACTTGTCTGTATAAACATTTTATTATGTGATGTGTCTCTTTTCAAGGGTCCAATATGACCCGATGGCAGACTGTGAGTCCGGTCCATCAGTGAGCAAGAGGAGTTGCGAGAGTCCATTTTGTTTTCCGCGCTGAGGACCTTTCGTTTTGGCACAGTGGACTGAACGTCTCATATGTAATAGCATGCTTTTAGCCGCCTCGTCTCTGATTTGCAGTCCCCGTGCCGAGCGTCTGACCTCTTCAGATGCCGCATGCAGGCATGGAAGCTTTTACTAAACGCCTCCCTCACTCCCACATCAATGTAAATGTCTTCATCAATATGGAATGTTCTCTCTCTCTTCATGGGGCTGTCTCCAAGGCATATAATTTGTGAGAAAGAGAATGAATTGATCGTTCACATCTCTGGATATGCCCTCCTAACTCACTGCTAGGGGAATTCAGAATATTGACTTACAGATACTCCAGTCCTTCGCACTGAGATACTTCAAATTTTGTATTTACAGTAGTCATTGCACACACACACACACACAATATTATAGGATCCCATTATTTTAGCAATGTTTGATTTATGGATTTATTACCCTGTTTTTTGGGCCCATTTTCCAGTACGTTCTTTACCACACAGGGAACCCACGTCTGCTTTCACCAGGAAGGGCTGACAACTGCAGACATCCTCTGAACTTCAGGTGTCTGAACTAATTGTAGATCGCTCGCATCAAAATCAAAGCCGGCGTGACAGTTCCCGTCAGCCACTTGCAGCTGCTGAAACATACGGCGCATTCTTTAAAGCGAGCAGTGACAAACTTGACAACCGCGAACGACGCCTTCCTCCTAAGAAATCACGACAATTCAGCCCCTGCACACAAAGCAGTTACAGCTTACAGCTCTGCACGAAGGGACAGGAAGTCATGAACTCATGTGTGTGGCTGTCACAAGGAGCTCTGGCAAAAACATTATTTGATTTATTTCACCATCCATGATGCCAATATTGTCCTTGTCCAATACACAAATATTTCCACAGTTATGCTAATGCAATATTTGACATTTTAGTCTGCATGCTTTCAAGGAATGTACAAATTGCAGGACTCAGCAGTAATTTTTGTAGCAGTATGGTTTTCCTATAGTGTTGTGTATATGTGTGTTTGTGATGAGCTGTATGAGCTGAAATGGAAAATATGATTCTAGATTCATAGATTTGCAATAATGTTACTTTTTGATCAGCCGTGACCAGCTATCCTCAAAATGGTGTATCTGTCTACCTGTGGTATATGGACAGGGCTGTCAGGCAGCAATATCTCCATTGGAGCTCTTCTGTTTTTGGATTTCTTAACCCCCCCCCCCCCATTGCTTCCCCACCTAAATCAAACTTATCAACTTGCCACAGCGACCATCTCACACAGGGTCAACAGGGAGTGTCTGATTGCACAGCTTCTTCTGATTCTGGTTTCGACAAAACAACCACTTATCACACTTCAGACAAGTGACCAATTACATTCTACCTGGGTCATCAGCGGTCCATGCGCTTGCGGGTTCCCGACTGACCAGAAGTGGCCGCTAGAGAGTGATGGCACTGAACCGCGACCAGCTTACCCCCTCATTCCTTGGCAAGCCTTCGCCAGTTGTTGCGGACTGATGGTCACAGCCACTAATGGCACGGCTGAGACTAGGATAACAGGTCCCAGGATGCACTGGGAACGGGCCCCTTTACTACATTAGCCGCACGGAGGCATCCACCCTCCAGTCCAGCTCAATGAGGTCCCTACCCTTTTGATTTGTTTGCAGGAATCTGATGAGGAGAGAAAACACTCCGATGACCAGTCACAGTATCAGCTGTAGCCATTAGCACAACAGAAGTGGCGGCAGTCAGTCACAGGGCTTGAGCTACATTAGCCCAGATGTGAATCTCCTGCGCATGTGATATTATTTTTTGCCGTTTTTCAGCGTATGAATGGAATCGATTTGATTTCCTTTGTGTTTCACATGTCTTTTCTATTCCATTAACGAGCCGACTCTGACCCGCCCCCCCAGAGAGCAGCGATCTCCTCTTTAGTGAAATGTCTCTGAAAAACTTTGTTAAAAGCTCTCAGAGGAGCACTCAATAGCAAACAACCGCGAGAGCTTTAGAAATCTCTCACACTGTATCCCTCAGATGTGTGTTTATGGGTGGATTCAACTCAAACTCTATTTTTTCCCCCACAAATGTTTACAGACATTTCTAAAACTGACTCTTGGGGCAAAATTATTCTAATTTACATTCTGTTATTAACAATCCTTTAATTAAATTTGGAAGAATTGACTTACATTTTAGAATAAAAGTAGCAATTGTTAGTATTGTGTAGATAATACTAATACTTGGTTTCCACCAATCACTTGGATAGTGGGACTTACTGTACTGCGACATTGATGGTCAGATGGTAAAGAATTAAGTTTCAACTGAGATTTTGTAATGAGCTTTGAAACCTTTGAGTACAGGGAGTCCAGTTTGGTTTGCCTTGTTTTTATTTTTGAATAGTTAATTTCTGCAAACAAATACAGAGAGCAATTTCCCTATAAAACGCAGCAGTCCCCGCCCATGCACATGGCATTAAAAAAATGTTCTGATATACATGATCACTCTTGATTTTTTTAATAAAGGCAGCCGTGCATAAAGATTAAAAGTTTTATATATTAGTAATTTTTAAATATGACTTGAAATGACAAAAAAATCTTACAACATTTTGCCCAAATTTTCAAGCTCACTACCCACAAAACAGAAACAAAATTTTTGAAGAGAAACCAAGGTTATTGGGAGTTCATACTGAGACACGTTCATACTGCTAACGCACATTTTCTGCTTCCAGTTGCGGGGGAATTGACTTGTTGAATGACAGGAACAGATGTCCGAGGCATCTGGGGAAAGACTGAGGAGGTGACCTTGGTCAGCGCAGACTGGCGGCCCCATAATGGCAGCAAATACGGCACCGTGTCACACTGGCACTGGGCGATTTAGAATTACGATGGCGATTTTGACATTAAGCGGCACAACTCTCAGTGATTTCGCATTAACCTTTTCACCACCGAGTCATTCAAATCCTAAAGATTTTCATACAGATTTGAATTAGTTGTGCAACATCCTGGGGAGAGCAGTGACCTTATGGATCCAGATTAATGAACTGGTTGATTTGATTGGAAAAAAGAAAATACAGCTCCAGCGAAAGGTATGGATTTTGACTTTCAGAGCAAATCCTGCTTATTTCAATATTCTCTGTAGTCTCGCAATTAAGCCTCTTAGCTCCTGATTCCAGATCCGCCTGTTTCAGTTAGGGGCTTGTACAGGTGTTTTGGGTTTCATTCTCTATCCTGAAAGCTGAGGGAGGCTGAACAGAGAGAGAGAGAAAGAGAGAGAGGAGAGAACAGGACTGACAGTGAGAGAGAGGCAGACATTGATGTCTTTCTACAGCAGTCTGCTCTATGGTAATTTCTGAGTTAATCCCCATTCTCAATAACAATTTCTCCTCTGCCTGCAATCTGAATAACAATTGTGCTAAAAATGGACTCCACAACACCCCACCCCACCCACCCACTTCTTCGCCATTTCCCACTCCTACAGCAAGTCACAGATAACAAAAACAGGACAGTATAGATTATTTAGGAGCTGACGATCAGAGTCGAGCACAGAGTAAGCCAAACCCATTATACAGTGTGTACGCATGACCTTTGAACCTGATGAGGCAGAAACATTAATCACAAAATCTGTTACCTTTCTTACCTCTCTCCCCCTTTTGAATTTGGGTCCGACGACAGTTCGTTCTGTATACTTCTTAAACTATTTCTATCAATCAACCATCACCTCTTCAATAAGCCCCAGATACCTGTGTTCCATTAAGAGCCAGACCACTCCGAACTCAGAGTTATAAATCATTTAATGAGAGCCATAAGAGGAACAAGGTACAGATGATAAAATGGGTGGGTGAAAAGCTCATACTTTGTGTCCATACATTTATATCTTTGTTGAAAAGCTTAAGGAAGCAATTTTGACAGATTCTGGATATATGAATGAATAAGTAATATTCATTCATATAAGGTCATGGCAGCCATGAGTTCATACATACTACTTGAAACATGGCTAATGCAGCGTACATGCTGTAACTTTTTCAAAGTCCCGAGTTCATTTTGAGGGAAAAGGAAAAAAGGAAAAAACCTCATGCCAAGGTGGGTTTGAACCGCTGATGCTCTCTGCCGCGCCGGCATCTGGATCAGGGGATAATCAGTGGGAGCTACGGGTTTTGATGCTGTAAAGAGGTCACCATGGAGACGAGAGGCCGCGGCGAGACCAAATCTTTCATTTAAGGCCACACCCCCACAGCTAAGCAGTACCTCCCTGTATCCATAGCTCAACTCCATTGATGCTGCGATTTATTGAACTTACTCGCTGTGCCGTCAAAGTGATTAGAATCAAAGAATCTAAATGGAAAGAAAGTGTTTCGTCTGTCTTTCCCTGTCTGAAGTGCTCATTTGGTGTATTTGTTAGCCTCATGACAAAAGTGGTAGGAATAATTAAAATTGAAACTGTGCTTTTTTAACTGTAGATGTGAGTGTCGCTGTCCATGGTGCTGAAGGCTGCTCTAGCTTTAGGAGATTGTGAGAAGCTCTAACTGTGGTCTCCAGGGGAAGTACTATTCTCCTACCAACCCTTGCCCCATCACACTTTTTTAAAGAACAGAGTATTTTAATAACACACAGGGAACATTTTCTGATACAAGCTGAGGAGTTACTGTACCTCTCTTATGTTATTAGTCACTTGTCTCTTTAGAGAATTGGGGGGTGTGTGTATGTCTCTGATTTTTCCTAAAGCATTTTATTACCAACAGAAGGAGTTTGGAAAGTTTTGCTACCACAAAAATAACTTAAGGAGAGCTGTTGTGAAGACAGATTTTCATATTTATCCCTTGGAAAATGTCAAAATAAATCTCAAAACAATTCTCCATCCTTTTAAGAAATATATCAGAATACCATGTACTGGGTAGTATTATCACATGAGGCTTAGAAAATGACTGTAGCATTTTATTGTGACAGCTTTGTTCTTCAGTCTGCAGAATTTCGGTGCCAGATCCATCCTTGCACTGTATCAGAGGGACAGAAGCAATTCAAGTCATCCAACTGTAAAGTAATCAACAAGGAAAAGTTAAATTTGCCTCTCTCTTTTAGTGAAAAGCAGTCCTTTAGTGTCAATATGATCTCTTTGTACAAATAAGTGGTTACAGAAGAGTATTTCCTTGTTATTTCCTTGTGTAACTGTGTGTGGGTGTGTGTGTGTGTGTATGTGTGTACAAGTGCATCCATGTCTGTTTCCTTTGCAAACTACAAAATCATTTGCTGTAGGCTTCTCTATATTCATTTCACTCTGCTTTGAACCTTATCCAAACCCTCTATTTGGCCAAAGCCATTCATTCCATAGTAGGAAACTCCACAGGCAAATGGTATTCATTAAAAAGCTATTGAAACTCAATGCTATTTCTCTCAAAGGGAAATGACAAGTCGGGGTTTTGAAGAGTGATATATGCTAGGCTGTAGTTAGCAGAATCACTTAATATTGAATCTGATAGACACTATAATAAGGTGACCACTCTGGAAAAAGAAAAATGTACTTGTGCCAGCAAGATATGAACCTTCTATAATGAGCGTAATTACCCACCAACATTCAAAAATGCACAGAGCTGCAAGCTAGTAATTACAAAAAGAGGAATTTATTTTCCAGTGAAAGCAATAACGCTACTGGCAAGGCAGAAATTAATATAGTGTCTTTAGGGCAGACTGCGCAGGAAAATCTATAAGTATCAGAATTTTTTATTTAGTAATGTGGAAGAAAACCAAATATGCGGTTTGGTTTTTGGTTGTTGGGTAACAAAAGCGACAATAACGACTTAAGTTCAAAATTTTTAATATTGATGCGAACTTAAATTTAATGAGAAAAGGGGGATTATAGAAGCGTAGAATAAGCGAGAGTGGCGTTATTGTCATTATGAATAGCCCACAAACACGTGCACGTGGAGATTCTCATTACCACGCGCTTTGGTTGAGATCCTCGAGCATTCATTAAAGGTAACTGCGCTGTATCGATTTTCAGTTTTTAAAAAGCCCGCTTCCTTTCGCATTTCAATCACGCCCGCTTCGATCTCATTTCAAAAATGTGAGGAATGAATAAAGTGAAACCTGATTATTGCGATTCAGCAGCCACTGTTAGGCAGATGATAAAGAGTTTGATTCCGCGTTATTTTTGCTTGCATTTAAACAATAGGCGCGAGTGAGATAAATAAGTCTTGTCTGTGATTTTAGTCCTTTGTTAACATGCTATTTTTATTCAAATGTAAAAACAGCTCCAGGTCTGTATTTGGGAGGGCTTTAATGAAACTGCATTCCTGAAATGAAAATCTGGTAAGTATGATGTTGTTAATTAGCAAAATTAAGTTTCACATGATAAATCACATGTTCTCAAACAAGTTTGTTATGATCTGTGTTATCTGGTGTTATTTCAGATTAATCACAGCCACACTCCACGTGACATCCCCAGAAGACACATACATTGCTGACACAGCAAGATACCATTACACAGCTTTCATTAGTTACTGTATTATTGGCTTTATATAATAGCATGTTAGATGAGATAGCAGTTTTTTTTTTTAAAGCAATTTAAACTAAACTTAATTGGATTAATGAAAAGAATAAAGACAACAAACAAAACAAAATAATAAAACTGATTTTCAGGGACAGGGAATGACGTTCACCTTTATTCTAGTTCTCTGTCTTGCAACTTCTGGCTTTTCCTGGTCTCAAATACATTAGAGGCACAAAAACAAAATAAAACCTTGACCTAATTAGGAAATTCATCTCTGGTACCCAGTAGGTGTGACCCTGATTTCCACTCCTACACCATCTGAACCATATTTACTTATTTATAAGTAATAAAGTTTAATATGAGTTTATCTGAGAACTTTTTACTCATGCAATACAAAAGCAGGTTTGTGTTTTATTCCAGATAGACTTCAGTAGGGTAAAAGAGCATGCATTTAAACACAATACAAAATATTACTCAATACAAAAAGTTTGAGTGTTGCTCCAAATAAAAGCTCTTCATTGATTTCAGTGTTCTTTATAATATAAACTCTGTTCAGCATATATGCACACACACACACACACACACACACACACACACACACACACACACACACACACACACACATTAATTTACTGGGACACTGGCAGCATAAGATGGTGATGAAATTTGTTTGGATTTGCTGAATAAAAAGGCCCCCAGCGGACAAGGCCTCCTGTCATCAATGGGGACGATAATACACTGCATGGATTAAAGACCTGGACAGTGTAATGGGAGGTACTCAAGGTCACCGTGGAAACAAAGGCTTTGACAACGGTGAGAGAACAGGCTTTAAATTACAGGAGGAAGAGAGGAGGGTAGACAGCAAGAGAGAGAGAGTGAGAGAATCAATATTTCCAAGCCTTGATGGGTTAGAACTAATCCCATATCCCATCGGCATTGCAACAATATTGTTTTTTTTTTATATAATTCTATCAATAATAGCAAAGAGGACTTTGATGGGATTACAGTATTAAGGTGAGGGGAACTCAATGGATTTTCATTGTCTCATCATTTGCTGGCTCACCGTTCTGTACTCCCTATCATATCGCTGAAGGCAGACACACATGGGAATGTACTCAGTGGATTGGACTCGTTGCTGCAGCCTTTTTTGTCTGTAAACACAAAGTGTTCAGTACAAAAACACAGCCTGTTCAAGCTCCCCTGCAAACAAGCGTGAACCGGGGAATCGACTGAGAGTTGTTTCAGATAGAAGAGTTGAATACGGTTAGAAAATCATTAGGCTCAATTCCGAAGTGAATAGCTTCAGGACTAGGGCTCTGGGAAGTGAGAATTTGATTGAATAAATGATCTTAAAATTTTGCGATTTTCTGAATTGACAGTATAATTCAAAGTTCAGCTCTACATGTGCAAAGAATTTCTTACTTAAAACATGAAAAGCTGTACTTGAAGTTATTTAATTGTTAAAGATGTTGATTCATTTATTAAATATATATTCTTACAATTACTTGTTAAGAATCAGCAAAAGGGTAGAACAACCTACATAAAAATTCAAATTTACAACTGGATTAAAATTAGGAAGAAAAGTTGATTAGATGGTTAGAAAACAAAGACAGAGACAGAAGTCAGCACCTAAACTATAGGTATATAGTTTATTTGATATTAAATAAAATAAACAAGGCAGGGCAAAATGATGAAGCAAATGATTGAATGCATGAATATAACACTACCAAACGGATTGCTCTTCTCCTGAGTCAAGGTGAAGCAACAAAGAAAAACTAGAATGCACGGTATATCGGGAATCCGAAGGTCTACAACACAAAACTCTAGCTGGTCAAAACAACCCTTTGTTTTGGAAAGGCAAAAAATTCCTACTAAGTTTAAGGTCAGATGTGAGCCAGGAACCAGCAGGGTCCTGTCTCTGCAGAAACTTTTTGTTCTGTGTGATCAAGATCATAGAAAACAACTCTCAACTTGTCTAAGGAAAGGCTGGAAACCCTAACATTATATAAATAGTGTTTTCCAGCCACAGATCCTTCAAAAAAACTCAACACAAATTATCACTATCCATGAAATCTACATATTCAGGCAAGATTATGGCCTCCAAGTGACAGTAGATTTTGACATTTATTTGATTTGCCGGTAAATTCCACAATGTAATTTCCACAATGGAACTATAAACTACTTGGGTATTTAAGGAATCAACTGATACCTTCCAGCAGGATAAATATATGCACTGCTCATTAAATAAAACTTTCTCATTTCTGTAATCTGTACTCATGTATGTACTTATTTCAAGGCTTTCCTTTACAAGTTCCCACCCAAACCAGAGCAGGGCAAACAGTCCATTTACAGAAGGTACTATTCAATGCAATGACAAGTTCTCCTTTTGCGGGCTTGTCATTGATGATCAGAGGTGGATAATTCATTAGCTTTACTGAATTATACCCTCAAGCACTTTTGAGTCACAGGCCTGGTAAACTGTAAAACTGCAAACGTGTAAAGTGTGGAGGAAGGGCATTTTTATTTACATGTTGTATTCTCTCTAATTAAAAATATTAATTATAAACAATGAGGTGCAATGGAATAACACTCTGGGGAGAACCTTTTTCTGTGTGTGTGACAGGTTTACTCGGGCTTTCATACACGTGACAGCTGAGTGCAAAGAAAATGACATCTCATTACAGGTGTGACATTTAATTTACTGTAAATCGCCCTCCATGGCAAGACGAAATGATGGATATCAATTATCCTTAAGATTACAAAAAAATAGTTACTTGGATCTGGGATGATTATTTTTGGTAGCTGAATCAATAAAATGAAAATGGATAAACTTCCCTGCTACTGAGACAGACAATATGAATATTTTGGCTCTAAATAATACTAAACATAACTTCCTGTGTCTTCTTTAGGAAAGGCAGCTGGGAATTAAAGAAGTGATGTAAGTTAGAAAGAGATGCTGTGGGCCCAATCTTATTTGTCAAATAAAACATTTTTAAGGAGTATATTCTTGTTTTTATTCTTGTCTCGTTTCATTCTGTAGGCCCACATTGTAATGAGGTAAACTGGTTTCCTTTAGCTTCCTGGCTTGGATTTTAATTGGCTAGTTATCTGGTTTGTGGTCGAAAAGTCGCTAACTTTAGCTCGGTAACATTTTGGCAACAGTAATACGCGAGTCTTTTTAAAGTGGGAGTAATTACACTCCTGGATGTGATTTAAATGCTAAAATTGACCAAAAAGCTTTTGAGCTTGGAGAATTTTCACGGAATTAAACTGGCTAAACTTGGTCGGAATGTGACCTGGGTCAAGTTATATTAAATGCTGCAGTTCTTCAAATTCCAGAAATATTTGAAAACACCCAAACTAATGAATGTCTTAAGGGTTCAATTATTTCGCATAATTTCAGCTAGATCTGGTTGATACAGCTTATATTTATTCTCATGGCTACCTCAGTCAGTACATCAAAGTTTTTGGCAGCTTCAGTCAATACGTCATTCTTCTGGCAGCTTCAGTCAGTATATCACTCCTTGTCATTCTCTGTCAGCATGTCACTGTTTTGTCAGTCTTAGTTAATATATCACTTCCATATCGTCATGATGATTTCCTGTTTCAACGTGAATTATTCCTTCCCTGGGGTTGTTTATGGACTGAATTTCAGCATTGATGGTGCTATGAAAAGATAGCGTGAGCTTTCACAGATATACATATTTAGACTTGATAATCGGGTGTTGAGTTACACCTGACTTCATTTCACTACTTTGCTATCAAATGGAACCTGTCCACAAGGGGAATTTCAGGAGAAATAGCCAGCACACAAGAAATCAAATTTTAAAACATTATATAAATTATACGTTGAGATTTCTAATTTACATTACTATTACTACAAATTAGACATTAAGTATTGCATTGAAGAAATTTAAGTAAAAATGTTCATACTTTAATAATCTTGTTCCTCCAGATTGTATCTAGGATAAAATAGTTACAGAAAGAACAGGAAAAAGAGGAACATTAATATTCATTGCACTGATTTAAATAAAAGTGTTATAAAATCACTATTTTTGATGGTCGCTGATTTTTGGTGTCCGTTAAATTTTTTCCCATGACTGGAAAAAATTGGTACCTCTTTGGATTGACCGTGTACATCTGACTGAATTCTGACCACCAGACATGGTCTGTTGTACAGATTCCAGACAACGATGTTCCAATTAAAGATTTATGATCACTGGGAACGAGGTTTCCAGCTCTCCCTGCAGCTGAAGCAACTGCACAACCCACAAGATGAGGCCTAGTCAGAGAAACGTATTGCAGAGAAATCATAATAACATTCCTCTTCTCACAAGACTTGTTTGCATTTTTATTTATTTCAGTTTCAGAAAACATAAAAGTTCTTCATCTCATTCTTTTGGACATTGCCCAGAGCTATAGTCAAAATTTCCAGCTGACAGAACAAATGAAAAAGTAACACCTCTTGCGGTGTTGCAATATTATTTTGGTTTTCCCCTCGGATTCGAGTGGGCATAGTAAGACTGGCGCTGTTAGCGAGATGTCCTCAGTAACTCAATTTGAATAAGAAATCCACATTCAGCAGACCATTTATTCATTCATGGATATTACCTCGGAGAAGGGAGACAGATGGAGTGTGGATTTGTCGGTATCTACACAAAAACACACATTCAATCAAATATTTTATATGAAATATGCACAGAATGAATTTGGATATTTATGACATGGTTTGTTTTTAGCGGAATGCTTTTATTTGCAGCAATATCAATATTGACAGCATGTCGTGGATGTGCTAAATTCAAGCTGAATGTTTAACAACGGAAACCCACTTGAAACCCACAGTTTTAATTTCCTTGCATGTACAATGTATATTCAAGAATTAAGAATTCGCAAACAATTTCATCCCAAAAAAACCTTAACACAGTGCCTCTTTTGACGCACCTCCATTTTTTGCCTTGATTCTCCTTCTCCATGAAAAACCGTGTGTTAATAGTAAGCCCACATTTAGCACTTAACATTAACATTTAAAGCATTTAGTAGAAACTCTTATCCAGAGTGATGTACAAGGCGAAGTGCATGTGAAAGGTACAAAAAAGTGCAAAGATAACCCTAGAATGGGGAAAAGTCCCAAGTGCCATGGGTGACGGAATTTATCATTACTCCCCAGACTAATCAAGTAAAGGAGAAAATGAACAACAACAGCCTAGGTTAAAAACAAATCACAGTTAAAAACAAGTACTGATTTAGCACGCTAAAGTACTACATTGATCTTGTGTGGGTTACCAGTCACTTAAATGTAAATGTTTTATGTTTTTGAGTAAATTAATCACCCTTTTTATTCAAACACAAATAAAGACACAAAAGCACAAAGTTGCCAACACGCAGGCACACAAAAGAACATAATGAGATCCTTTTGATCCTAGTGAGAGTTAAGTGTTTTATGCTTCCCTTCAAAACAAATGTTTTTTTGTTTGTGTTAGAGGCCCTCTCAGACACTGAAAGACCACTTTATACAGCCATAAATAGATTCGTTTATATCCAGAGGATGTGGATTGCACCGTATCAGAGGGACTGAGGCTGGTAAGAGCTGACAAAAACCTCTGAAATCACACAGGGTGTATAACAAAGCTGTCACAGAGATTCTGCAGTTATTTTCTCAGCCTCTCTTGATTGCATTACCATGTACATGGCGCTCTGAATTCTGGAAAGGCGGGAGATTTGTCTTGAGATTTCTTTTTTTAGCTGCAGTTTTTTTTTTCCCCCTGGGAGACACAAACGAACATCTGCACAAACAAAGACCAAGAAATACACACTCGATAACTCATTAGAATTACAAATAATTTCCCAAGTACTGCATTTAGAAACACAATTTCCACTTAACAATGTTATGCTTCCTCAATAATCTGTCCTTAAAACATACATCTGTTTGTGATTACAATGTTTTGACAATATTATATTGGTATTTTTATGAAAACAAGTGGCTATTACAGTACAGCTTTACAGTTCATAATCAAAGAAATGATAGGGTCACTGTAATCATCAAAGTAATGTCCATTATAAAGCTGTTATCCTTTAGCCAGAAGTCAGAGAAATTTTTTTTGTCTTAAATTCTTTGTCTCTTCAATGGACAGATACTGTACGAAATGCAAAAGATCCAAAATTAATTAAGCCTCTGCACAGATTACACAAGACAGTCCGCACTCTCGAGACATGTAGATAAAAATGAAATAGCATGTTTAAAAAGCGATAATTATAGAATTCTCCGCCGGGACTAGAGCTCGTTTTAAATGGGAACCATTTAAAATTAAACAAAAGGATTTTATATTTAAACCTCTGTGATTAGCCTCAAAGTGGCAAACACTCTGTCCTTTACCCTTGTTACAGTATGAAATCAGCTTATTCCTCCTTCGTATAATAAGTTAGTCATTTCATCGTGACATTCATGAACACATTATTTGTGCATCAGAGTTCCTCATAATACATTTTGACATAAATCATAATTTTTACATTACAGGAATTGCTCATTTAGCTATAGAGATAACTATTCAAAGGAGTAATTAAGGCAGAATACCTGTACCATGGGTCAAGGGCACAATATCTGGGTCTCATTCCAGGGTTGAGTTCCCTTAACGCTCTCCATAATTTCTAGGAGACCGTAAAGTAGGACCCTGTTTCCAGATCCTTCTCTCAGGAATGCCACTGCCCTGGCCTTTCATTCTATTGCAATTAATGAGTGTTGCTATATATAGCCAGTTGTTATCAAACAGCCACTTAAGCTTAATGCAATGCAATGCGTGCTTGTGGGTTTTAGGCTAACCTAATTTAAGCATGGCGTTCCATGCTCCGGGGTTTCTCTTGACAGAGATCACCTGGGGTCACATCTGTCCTTTGTCCCGGACGGTTTACCTGTTGGTGGGACTATCCCTGGGTTGCATGAACGATGCGGTTCAAAGAAATCGAAGTCATACCACACGTTACACGCTTCAGGCATTCAGCTAATAACACCGTATATAAATTTTATGAGGAAGGATTATGCAATTGTTATGGAACTCACCAGGTGTTTGCCCTCCACAAAATGGCCCCCAGGTACCCACAGGTACCATAGAGTGCTAGTACAGAGGTGGACCCTAGTGCAGCCCAGGGTCTGGCTTCCAAAACCCCTTTTAGCAATAAGATAATTTTTGCGGCCTTGAGTCTCAATGGTTCCAAGATAATCTTAGCACTAAGAGGATTTCTGGGAAACCGGGCCCAGGATAAGAGTAGTCGTAAGGCCTGAGGTCACATGACAGCTACGATTTCTCCCCTGATAAGAACAGAAGCTCAAGCGGCACAGAACCTTTCAACTTAGATCACCCATGTATAGTTTATTGGGCCAGAATTAAGAATAAGATACACTTTCAGCTCTGCGAGTAAAACTAATTCAAATCCCTGCTGATCTTACACTCTCTATTCAAAACAACGTTTCCCGAAAGCCTCAATGATTGCCAGGTCATTTCTCAAATGGCTGAATTATTTTCAATAATACCTAATCCAGGCGTTGAAGCCAATTGTGAGTTATTCAATTTCAAGTGTGTCAGCGGTACAGTATCGTTGGACAAACAGGATTTACTACATTTAAGGTTTGATAGCTCAGAATCCAGCTGCAGCCAACTATAAATTACCCTCCTTGACAAATTACTTCTCTGAATTACAGCCCAAGGGAACAAAGAACAAAAGACTCCTACATTCCATTTATGTAAGAAAATCTTGAATGTGAAGACATTAAATAACACATTGAACAAAATTTACAGACACAAAGAGACTAAAAAGAGTTCAGTATAAAGCAGACATGACCAGATAATTATCCTTGATAGCAGTGTAACAGGATAAAAAGAAGACTATACGTGACCAAAGGAGCAAATTTCTACAAGATAATAAAAAAATGTTGTTACTAATTTCAAAGAGATTGAATATACATAAATTAGCTTGCTGATTTAAGTCACAGAAATTACAGTTTCCTTAAAAATGCATTGCCAACAATATTATCTATATTTACAACATTTCATTTACTCACAGACTGAGAACATCTCACCCCGTAGCCAGAATCACGAGTTGGTATCACTTTCGGTTCCCAAGCGAAACCCACATTTTCACAGGTTTCTAATGATTATCAAATTTCTGCATCTTAATTAACCTAACCTAACCTAACCTTCATCCCGAATGGCATAACTGTATATTTTAGAAAATGATCTGGGGTAACGAACACATACATTTTCTTTGCAGGATTAAACAGGGGTGCTTGCCAGTAACCTTTTCAGCAGGTTTAAATTTACTGACACACGCTGCGGAACCTGCGATATGTCATTTAGGTACCATTATTAAATTAATGATGACTGTACTTCAGCTAAATTGCTTGTGTCCAGCAAAACTGAACTTATTTTAAATTGACTTTAGTGTATTTATCACAGAAGAATCATACAAGTAGACCATACCTTTGAACACATGTAAAAATATTTGTTCATTTTTGTGATGTTGAGCTGCAAGTGTGGGCATTCATATGACATTTTTTGATATCCCTTCTTCCAAACCCCAAAAGTGAATAACGTTGATGTTTTCCTCTTCTCTGGCTAAATATTGGGTACACCTTCTACACGTTCTGTAACTGGCCAAAAACCCTCATATTTATCACAGAAAACTATCAGCTGATTTTTGCTAAAGCTTTTTCTTTGTATAGTTACAGTTGCTGATCATTGATTGGACAATCAGTCCATCAATAAATTAAATGGCTGAAGGTAAATATGACTGGGACCCGCCCTATTTGAGCTCATATTCTGTTCTGTTTACCCAAACCCACCCAGCCCCTGGATGAACCCGCTGTTTCTGGATCAGTCCACACTTCACTACTATCTTCCATCAATGCGTAGGGTGCCCTTTCTTCTTGAACCCCTGCCACCAAGAATGTGTGTTTGGGGCCCTCCTGCTCAGCAAAGCTGTTCAACAGCTGACTGGATGAAAAGATTATGATGTGAAAAGAGAATGAGAGAGGGAGATAAAAAAAGGGAGGAAGGAGAAAGACAGTGCCATGAGTGAAAGGGATATGAGAGAGAGATCTACCAGTATGAAGACGAAAGACCAAAGTCCATTCATGTTCTGCGCTGTCCAGGCCCCAGTGTGACTCTTACCAAATAAAACCCCTTGCAAAAGCAAACACACTTCCAGAAGGCACTTTGCGCTATCATTGAGAAATTATGTTTACCTGCATAATTAATATTTGAGTTACCCTTGAGTGTATGGGCTACCACAGCTTTTATTCACCCATTTTCTTTGGTTTATTGATTTACAGTTCCTGTCTTGTCCTGCGTTCATCTCTATGGGGCAAACACTATTGTTTGTTCTGTTTGTTCATTCTCAAATGCTTATCTATCTTTTCAAGGGGAATTTGAATAGACAAATGTACCTCTCACCTTCCATTTTTGCATTCCTCGGATAATGTGGTTTTCATTGCTCAGCCCTTTTCAAAAGACTCACATTCAAATAGCAGAGGGGGGTATTTAAGGAAGTCCCTCTCTCAGGTAAAATCCCATTCAAATCATTGAATGACATTTGAACATAAATGCAACACAACATCTCTCAACTTCAGATTAAAGTAATGATGTTCCCTTTGTCTGTTTTTGCCAGAAATTGCTGGGAGACGTTTCAGAGGCGGCATTCATGACTGCCATCTGTTAGATAAAGTCAATTGTAAGACGTGAAAGTAAGCGCAATGTTGAAAATGTTGTTTTCTCTCTTTTGTTCTTTGTCTTTGAATATCTAAGGTAACATGATAGTGGATTCTAGGCTGAATCCAAGAACAGAGTAGGACTTTAAAGATATGAACGTCAGAGCTTTATGTACACAAGTTACTTCATTAAACAGAATCAGCAAGTGCAAATATGCCTTATCAAGTTCCTTAATACTGATGTGAAAAGAAATAAACACATTCCATTGATTAGAAACCCAAATTACTCTCAAAATTTATGACAGTCAATGTCCAAGCTCTATTGCTAAATAATACAATGTACAAAGACCTGTTTGATACAAAGAGTTTCTGGCTGTAGAGAAAAGCATGCTGGGGTTTGGAGTCCAGCTTATAGGTAAGTGTAGTTCCTTTATGGATGGATGGCTTGGTGTTAATGTCATCTAGTCCGCTGTTGCGGTGCATTGTGTGTCTTCTGGAAAATCTGCTTATAGAGGTGGGAGCTCTGTTGAATATAAAGCAGTTCTATTGAATGTAAAGCAGAATCTGCTGTTGCAGAAAATGTGTTGTTAAACCATATACAGCCTGAGAGGTTATGCTTCTGTGGATTCAACTCTTTTTGTTTGAAAGCCTCGCTGTGAAGTATCCAGGGATCATGCATGAGTTCAGTGTTCAAGTAATGGAGGATATCAGCTCTATGTTTGGCTTTTTGCATTGGCCTAGATACGGTGTTCTATATAAAGGTTCTAAACTGTACCAAAAGTGGGTTCTTTGCTTGTAATCTTGGTGGAACATTCTCTAGTACTATACATGAACCAAAACAAGGCCAACATATATGGTACAGTAGAACTGCTAATGGTTCCATGTAATAGAACCATTAACGGTGGTGATAAAAATGCTTGCCTACATTTAATTGTGAGCCAAAGTTAAGGACCTGTTTGTTTGAATCCCAGGGCAGTCTGTGGCAATTGTAGTCATGTCTGTCAAATTGTCAAGTGCATATAGAAATGGGGTAAAACCCCAACAAGGATTCCCTCCAACAGTTATGACTCCAATCAAAAGAAGGACTACAAATGTTTCATATAAGTGTGATGTTCCAAAATTTGAATCCCTGATGTTCTGCTGAACATTAGCGTTACTTGTGGAGCACAAATTACCATAAACGGTTATCCAAACCAATGCCTAAAACTATTAATGTAGAAAAATTATTTGTTTTAGTTTTGTGAATGAGAGGGGTCCAAAAGGTGATCCCTTTAAGTCTGAAAATGATTGAATTCTCAAGTGGCACACGTTCTTGCACGAACAGCATAGAAACTGCTACTGCATCCAATCATTACAGTTGATTTCCTGAATTGTAATACTTAATTTACAGTTACCTGACAAATATACTATATATAGCTGCCAAATGAATTGGTATGGACAGATACACCTATGAAATTAGTTCAGTTCAGATGATTGATATTTTGTACAAAATTTGCGTAAGTCTCAATGGCCTGAGCTCAGAACACAGACATGAAGTCAAAATGTAATACAAGTAAATGCGTGCGCCATGTTAAAAAATAAATCTCAAATAATAAAAAAAATCATATTTTGAGTGCTGAACCTATGAAATGTTTGCAAGCACCAAATTTCCTTGTAATATAGTGAAAACACGCAAGAATTCAATAAATCATTCAAACTGCATATAGCAAAAAAATCAAAATAAATAATCAAATACAAGTAGCCTTCAGATTGTGGCTCTACACATGATGGTAATACAATATGACTGCATTTCAATTCACGTACATCAGTAAAAAAAAAAAATTGCCTCAAACTCCATTCCAGCATTGCTAACTGTGCATTATTCAGTGTGAAAACTTTTTCAGACAGAATATGCCTGTATATGAAATTCATGAAGGAGCAGCAGCAGCAGCGAAGGAGGAAAGACTGTGTTGGATTAGCTGCAAAAACGCAATCTGCGAGCTCAGTAATCCGTCCCTGCACTCCTGTTCTGACACACCTGTGCTCGCTGGGCACGGAGCAGGCCGCTGTTCCCTACGGCCTTTGCCGCTCATCCTCGCAGACCAGCTTTAAAATTAAATACAGCTATTTTTAGAGGTCGTATTTTTAATAGCCGCAGAGGAGAGGGTCTGATTCCAGAGGGGGATGATACAGAACATAGAATATCTGGAAAATAAATAAATAAATATAAAAGGCTGACATGTATGTGTGACCTTTGCTTTATGGAGCAATTCCTCATGGGAGATGAGGTGCTAAAAATAAGTCTGTAAAAATGTGTGTGCGCGCGTGTGTGTATGTTTTTTATGGGTACCATGACAGGCAATGGGGTAGGTGGGGGCTCTCATCCATTACAATTTGGGAGGTACAGGCCATAAGAGAAGTAACTAACAAGATGCGGGACCACCGTTCATCTTCAGAGTAGATTCAGTCCTTCTTAGAACGCGATCGGCCATGTAACTTCTGAATGGTGCGATGTGGGATATGAGACCATTTTCATAAAAGTATGCCTCCAGTTTGGAGGGATGGTGGTCAAAATAAACTTCCTGTAAAGGTTAAAGGTTAAATGATGTCTGGATCTGGTGATTTTGGAGGCCATGTGAAACATTTGAATTCATTCCTGGTGGTGATGAAACCACTTTAATATGTATAGCGGTATGTACGGAAGCGTTATCATCTTGGAATATGGGGACATTATATTGGAACAGGTGCAACATAACTGACAAGTTGTCGTATAAAATGGCTTAATATTCTTTGGCTCTTATGCAGCCATGTAGGGCAATCCAATGACTCCCACAAGATGGCTGCCCATACCATTACAGATCCACCACCACCTTCAACAGCTGGCAACAGACGGTGTTGTGCTGTGGCTTCTTCCAAACATAAACCTGCCCATATGTAATAAAAAATGTCAGATGGCTCAAACCAAATTACGTTTCAACAAATTGCTCAGGTATCCAGGTTCTGTGTTCCTTATACCAGGTCATGCATCATATTACATCAGCCTTGGATACTAGCTGTGTCTTAACAGCAGAACCACCATAAAAACTAGCTTTGTGAGGCTCATTACATACAGATTTTGTTGAGACTCGGTCGAATGATTTTTATGAAATTTTATGGTTTTGGAGCTGGGTTGTTTAGGACCTATCCTGTTAAATGTCTGTCCTCCATGCTCTGCAAGCTTAAACTTGCAAGCACCATTCCTCCTTGCCAGTGTAGCTTATATTTGGCATGTCTTGTCATAATTTTACAATTTTCCCTTTGCCACAATTTGGCAGTTTTTGTTATCAGTGCACCTGCAATTCAAGGTCATACCATTAAGTCTCTTTAGATTGATTGGTTGTCAAATATTGCTTTAGAAACGTGCAACTAAAGTGTTGATTTTCAGACCTCTTTCAGCTTTCACTAAATTGTGACTTAGTTATTTCAAGGTAAATATTTAATCTTGAGTTTTTGTGTCAACTCTCTGTAAGTTCGTTTTTTGTCTTTTTCATTTAAGGCAGCGTGTCCTTGGGAACGTGTTCTTTTTAGTCCTAAGTATGTCTTTTCAGGGCATATTCTATTCTATTTTACAATGAAAAGAACACATTCCATAATATGCATTTGCTTGCCTATAATGAAATACAAAATATTGAAGGAAACTTATTTTTCAGTGTAAAATATGTTGTCCTTGACTCGCATACACCTTTAAAACAGACCAATTGCATTTGAATGGTTACTACTCAAATTTGTCTGACCTTAGCGCTGAAGTAATCTGGAAGCATCCAGACTAATTGCTAGGCGTTATTCCTTCTCTTGTGGACGAACGGCTCGTGGAAGAGGGCTGCGATCCTCAGGCCGGTAACGAGGTCGGAGGAAACCTGGCCGCGAGAGCAAGGGACGGAGCGGGTGCCATCTGGCCTCCGAGCGCAGGGGCGTCATGGTGAGGCAGCAAATGTCACTGCCCAGGCAGAGATTATGCACTGAGACACCGAGGGGTGGGGAAGGGGGAGGGGGAAAACGGCGAGGGGGCAGGGACTGCACATGTAGGCGCCAGGGGTAAGCAGCACCTCCGCAAGATCACATCGACACCCCAAGTTATACCAATGTTCCAGAGACATGCCTGTACCTCTGTGATTTGGCTTCTCATTGCACTTGGTGAAAAAAATATAGAAGAGATACAGTACATATTTCCCTTTTTTATAGACATGTCCTTATTCAAATCAAAATGCCCACAGTTACAAGGGAGTAGATAAAATAGAATGCACATGTCTATTCAAGGGCATATTCAATGTATTTAAAATGAACTTTAGCTTCTTAAAGAACATGTACCATTCACTTTTAAAATGAAAAGAATACATTCCTAAGGATGTTTACCTGCCTCCAATATGACATACTCAAAGGGAATTATGTTGGAATGAAAATCAGTTCTGAGCGAATTTTGTATGTCCTATCGGAGACTGACTGTGTGTAATTGGGACCTGGGCATAGACACTTTCACTCAAGTTTCTTACCTTGACTGGTTATGTTTATTTTTGCTAGTCCAATTAACATCAGTCACTAATGTTGTTTCCCATATAGAGAAAAGCCATTCACCTTGTGACACATACAAGATTATTCAGTTTCACCTTTGTCGCAAGCTGTCAAACCATGACATGTTGAATTGGCTCGAGATAACAGGGCCGCGACATTTACTCCATCAGGTTCAGACTCTTTATTAAAAGAACCACCTTTCACCTGACTACAGGAGCGTGGAAAATTTGTCATAGGCTGAAATAAAAAGAGAAGACCAATAAAACGCTGGCTGGGACCCAAACAAGTGTTCCTAGTCTCTTAAAGGTCGTCTGCAATTCAATCAAAGTAGATACGTTTCTTCAGCCCTCTCTGTTCTATTGTGTACAATCAAAAATGTGCTTTGTAATGTGTTCTTTTCATTCTAAAACAGAATAGTATATGTCCTTAAAAAAAGTGCATTGATTGAATTGTATCTGCTCTTAAAGAGGGCAAGTTCATTTGATAGGGTCCCAGACTGTGGCTTTATGGGAAAATTCCTGTTATTATGCAATTCTCTCTCACACAGTCTATCCCCACACATGCACTTTCACGTGCACGAGCAGACATAACGCACGTACGTATTCTCTCAATGTGCACTCAACGGCAGTGTCATGTCTACATCGTGATAAAAATGAAGGTATCCAAAATTCTGCAGAGGAGCAGGATCAAGAGAGTGTCAGATATTAAAAACAGCCCAAGGTAAAGGCTACGTCCCCAGGTCCTCCGATGCCTCGCTGGGCGTCGTTCCAGTGTAGGAACAATAAGCCCGCCTGGAGGAGAATTTGCCTGGTTTATCCACGGGAAGTCATGGTCCGGTGCCCAGCTGGCTAGCCGACCAGGTGATCCCACACTGTGCATCTGTACCTCCACTGACCTTGGGACAGTTAGTCCTCATGAATACCCAAAACGAAGCTAGGAACACAAAGAAAAGGTTCACGGTTTTCGCTGGTTTTAAAACTGAATGACGTTCAACCCAGTGGCTGCAAGTGTCTCTAAACAATTCATTTCCCCAGCATACATTATTCAACTAAGTATAAAACTTTCTAGAAAGTTCTCAGTGAATTCAAAAACATTAACAATGTTCTATTGATCAGTTCAGACCACATTGTGCTGCAGAGCTGGAGAGCAGGTGATGAGGGTCAGACCAGGCATCTAATTTTTTACAGCACATCCTGATTAGCTCTGTAAAGTGCAGTTCACTTGATTTCAGAACAAATAGCTCAGAGCTTTCGTTTTAAACAAATAGGCCTATTACTATTTATACAGATCCATATTTGACAACATAGTTGAGTGCATGCACTTGATCTCGTTGAAAATGAGTTTTTTTTCCTTATATTAATCTGTACGAATTTTATGATACATTGCGGTTTTTAGGCTACATGAAAAATAAACCAATGTTCAAAACTGTCATTTCAATTGCAGCAAACATCCTGTTTAAATTCAGGGTTACAGAACATATCATTTCATCTCTTTATTTGACATGAAGTTCAATCAGCATACATCTGTTTAAACATGTATCATTTCATCTCTTTATTTCCTGTTCCAACGTAAATAGAGCACCATAACCCGGTATTCATCTGGCCTGCTTAAAAAAGCCCTAAGCAAAACAAAAACAAAACATTCTCACTTCTATTTATTAAGTTTAGTCCAAAGAAACTGTTGATAGGAGAAAAATGAAGACATAAAACCACAAAATCTAGCTAATTAGAGAGGCTGCAGGGGTGGATAGATTGAAGGTGTGTGTGTGTGTGTGTGTGTGTGTGTGTGTGTGTGTGTGTGGGTGCATGTGTGTTATCGCACATGTTTTGTCTCTGTTGCCATTTTCATTTCAGAGCTTCAGGCCTTAGTCAATATTGATCAATCACCAATTTGAAACCAGGGCATCATTCTTGTTTACTGAAATTACTTTAGACAATGATAATTATGGTCTACATTTTAAATGAATGCACTGGAGTCTTTGCCTACCTTTTGAAGTACTTAACAATTCCACCAAGAGCACCTCGTCTCCCATGAGTGTTTCTATGCCATCACCAGAAATGTGTTCAAAACTGAGAACTCAAAAAACTGTTACCCGCTGCTACTGCTGCAATATTATAACCACAATTTAGAATATTCACAAAAAAGGTGTTTTGTGATATATTTTGTATAAAATAACAAAATGACTTGGACCAAAGTCCAATCAAACATAATACATTTCTTTAAGCATAATGCAATTCACTCAACACAGAATATGCCCTTTAAAAGGTTAGGTCTAAAAGTCTATTCCTTTTTTAGAGAAAATTTAAACCTGTACATGTTTCTGTACGTTATGTTTTATATATGAGCAAAGAAAATCCAGGTGTAGTTTCAAGCCTAGACTGAATTGTGAATGCTCCTAAAGAGACTACATAAATTTGATTCGGCCCTATCAATGGAGATTTCTTTTTATTTGATGTATTTCTTTTTGGATGGGGGGATGTGTTTGCCAATGGGCTGGCTTCTAAGAAAAGTTTCTACAGCCCAAGAGTCATCCAAAGCAGTATTGATCATATTTTGTCCGGTTTGTTCAAAAAAGTCAATCAAAATTTCATTTACAGCTCTTGTGAGGCAGGGGACAGCCTGTCAAACGAAACTTGGCCCAGCTGGCACACTCAGTATATACGCAATTCTGGACCTTGGGCATGGTATCCCAGAGGCCCTTTGCGTTCCCTTTTAGGGTCAAAGCCACATCCTGTCTCTGACCTTTCTTCATAAGCTCATCATCGTTTACATCCACGCCCTGCCCCCCCGGGTTTGTGTGACGTTAATCGCTTACACTGTGCGTCTCGTGTTTTAGCTCGTGCCACCCAGCCGCTCCGAAGTTCGCGTCAGTAACACGGTGGCATTTAAACGTCGGTGGATCTGACCTTTGTGACATCTAATTGCACATGAGGTTGTGTGTGTTCGTGCCTGGAATTTCATCACTTCCTGTTACATATGTAGAGACTGTTCCCATGTACCCACTTGTCTGAGACGTCTTCCCTATAACAACTTTTATATACAAAATGTTACAATAAACATTTAAACTAAATTAGAAAAGTAAATATAGACTACTAGCCACCTTTGTGGCAGCTTTTTGGTTAATGTGAGGTGAAACTTTATTTCCACTGAACTGTTTTCCATTTACAGCAACATGTCTGAAATCTTGGATTTGTTTTCACCCTTGTTTCCTTTTCTCTTATTAATTGGCATCAAGTACAGAGCAAGATGTTTTCTTCTTCCATGCTAATTAACTTAATTTTGAGCTTGGCACACCATCTACCGTGTGAGAGCGCAGCATAAAATTGTCAGGAATTATTTTCTCCAACGACGACCGCAATCGCTTAGCCCACCAAAACAGTCATGTACTATATCGGAGCTCATTGTTTGTAAACCAACTCCCAGGCCAGCGGTACCCCTAGAAACATGTGCATGAAATATTAATAATTCATAATGGATGGTTACATCAGAAGAATTGCAAAAAAATGTTTCCACACTTTCCGTATGCGCTTACAAAATGCAATGTATAATTCATTATGTTTTGGCGATAAATCGTCCGAAGAGAACAGTTGCATTAAAAGGGACACGGAAAAATTTAGTTCAAAAGGGTCATTTCCACCATCCAACAGGTGTTTCACAGATGTTTCCTTGAGTTCTTTCCACATTAATAATAAATGAGACACTTTTTGTAGTAACTTCATTATTTTTAAAAGACAAGTTATCTCTGTATGCAGATGAAGAGATAAAAATAATTTATCCTCAGTCAGGTGAGGAAATAAACTCGTTTATGTAGCTCTTTGAAGTTGGTCCTGACACGAGAACATGACAGCTCTATTAACGAGAAGCAGTCCTTGACACATTCTGGAGATGTTTCGCACCATATGGGCTTGTGAGAATACATTCGGCGTTGCAGCAAAAAATAGCTTACGCCGTTGCTGCTGCAAATATTAATTCAATTATAAGCAGTGTTCTTACCCCTTTCCCTGTTCGGGTTTTTTTGGAAATCAGAAGGCATTAGTAAATGTTTATGTCTTACAAATTCATATTTTGCATTGCTTAGTGAGGTTTGAGCCAGCACTTGGAAAAAACAAAAAAAAAAAAAAAAAAGAATGTGCCTGAAGCTTAAGGCCTAACAAGAGCTCATATAATTTATCATAATGGAAAACGACATGGCCTACTCCCATGGATCTACCCGCATCCTTGGTGTCGGAGCCTAAGCAAAAGGAACTTGTCAACGGTTAGCCAAAATGCACTCTCAATACAGGGATCGACATCATCCTGGTTTCCAAGATAAGTGCGAAAACAAAATCATCTCCTTTTTAAACAGATTACAGGAGGAGGTGCATTCCTGTTCTTATACGAATGCAATTATTCCCCATCTTGAGGACTGAAGTAGTGTTTTTGCAGCTGGCAACAAATGGATCCCATACAAGTCTAAATTGCTGAAATCAAGCACTTATTTAATTATAGGATCATGCCTATTACATTTGTAGCCATTAGCCAGACTTGATGAGCCGTAAGAAACTAATTCAAAGCCCGATAGAGAAAGCTATCCCTCAGAAAGGAGACTGGTAATATTATGTGTGCACTGTGGAGGTTAGCCGCTGCAATAGTAGCTGTAGTAGGAAGGCTATAAATGACTTAGAAGCGGCACCGAAATCAATGGTTCCACAGACACCTCATCGCTGAAATAAAAGCTGACACCATTCAATATCATTGTATGTGCAATTAAAATGGTGTAAGTGTGGGAGCTCTGTAAGGAGGTGTGCATCCCCATGCACAGTGTGTTTGTCGTTACACAGCAAGAGGCAGACACGGAACGTATGAGCTACCCGACAATCAGACTGCTCAAGTGCATGTCGAATATCCGACAGTAAATGCAAATACCTACTGCCATTGAAGGTTTATTTGCAATCACTACTTACATATTTTGTACTTCATGCATAGCAATAAACGGGATAGCCTTAGATAACATGCCGGTTGTTCACCTCCTCTCTGCATATATACTTTTATACCACAATTATGTAATTTTTGCATTTTTTCATTTCAGCATGTCCATGTAAAACAACTCTGTGATGAATTATTAAAGAAATTATTTGCAGAAACTCCAAATGATTTTTAAAAACATTCTGACTATCGATCTGCTGTACAGTAAAGATCTCAATTAGAAATCTTTGATGCTTGGTGATGCACAGAGTATGGTAGGTTGTGGTTAGGGATATCTGATCTGGCATTACCATAGAACAAGGAGGGATTGGGTGAGGATTGAACAACTGTCTGATGAATGTCACCATAACAGTGACATAAGGATTCTGTGAAATCCCCAACACATGGCTTTAAGAGGACATATTTCATATTTTATAGGAGGTCTAGAGACCACCAGGTGTGGACACCTCTGATTCTCATAGAGGAAATGTGTTTAGACAGAGATACGTCTCCCCTGTTTTTAAGCGTTTCAGCCATGCAGATTGACCACACGGTAAAGCGGGAGGGTTTCGAATGGCGCAACCTTGGCCAGCCGCGCGCTGGAAGCAGGCCCGACCGCGATCGACTGCGGATCGTGACCGGACTGCCACTGGCCCGTTTGACAATGGCAGGGGAGCCAGCTCGTCTGAGATCGGAGGCCGGTTCTATTCAATTCACTGACCTGTTTGTTAATGTCATGTCATGAAAAAAAAACAGAAGGCCAGATCAATGGCCGTTAAAAAGAAGTTCGGGCTGGGGGGTGGAGGAGATGTAGGCAAGAGGGAATTTACAGAGTGACACAACTGACATAAGTCACATATTGGCATTTGAGGGACCGCTGAGTAAAGAGACAAATAAACTCAGTGTCTTGGTCCATTTCCAGCTCCTGGTGTGTCACGTTGCACTTAGAGGGCAGTTGCCGAGAAACCAGCTCCTGTCTGCGGTGAATGAGTCCCTTTTAACATTTAACCCCCCTGACTAATCGCCTAGGGGACAAAGACCCCTGTGTGCTGTATTTGTATTAATATTTTAGACATTCAAATTATAAACCATATTCAGAGAGCCAGAACTTAAACTAAAAAGATGACATTAGATAAAAAAAACTTTTCTCGCAAGGTAGTATCAGAATAGTAGTATAGTATCAGAAGCCCACCTTTCAGCAACATTCACATTTAGGTAATAAAATACATAACCAAGGAGGCAACACAAAACTCCAAACAAAATATTGGGAGTATTAAAGAGTTTCTTTAAAAAATCGAATTCCCCTCCCTTCAGTGTTTGTAGAACTACTCCTACTCATATAGAGCTGAAGGGCTGGGGTCAGCTTTACTAATGGGCTTTTGGCTTGACCAAATTTTGTCCAAGTAGCAGCTAAGAACCATGATGCCTGTCATGATGACCATGCATGCATCATTTGGAATAAAGAAAAAATGCATGCGGCCATTTAACACCTCAAATAAAATTAGAAATGTACTCCTGCATGTGATAGCGGTGCCGTTCCTGAATAATTACAAAAGGAGAGGTTTGTAAATCGTATGCAAGCCAACGTTTAGCAATTCTTGCCCCAGGGGTATTTCATTTCGTTTGGGAACCTAGACCTCTCTGCTTACGTTCACATAAATAAAAAATTAAAACTGAGAGAATAAAACAAAAAACCTCTAATTAAAATAAAAAAAATACCTCTTAGAGTCAAATTAAAATACCCCCTAATGAGCAGAGACTTCCAGTCCCAGCTTCAATGTCTTTAATTTTGTTTACTTAAACATTTTAAGGAATCTAGTCCTTAGAGTCCTTCCTCCTCCACCACTAAAGGAACATAAAAACAGGGTAAAATGAAAACAAAATAAAAGCAAAAATCTGGAATTTTACAAAGCAAATGATCAGACCGCATGCTAGCGAAAGTATTGTCTAACCGTTTTCAAAGGTAAAGAGAAAGAAACTAGAGTGCTGGTTTTCGGGTTTATTAAGAAAACATGTGGGCAGGAACACCACTTTGATAGGACAATAAGGGACCACGCACCTGGCGGCAATTACCTAATTGATCAGACAGGTATCTGACCTGATTAATCAATTAAGGTGAGTGCAATGGCATTACCCAATGCAGAGTCAGCCCAATACAATGGAATTAGGGATTGTAATCCACATTGACAATGGGAATTGACACCAGTGAGCCAGATTTCTACACTCTATGTAGATTTCTATGACATGACCTGAAAACACATGAAAAACCTAAACAACTATTACTTATTTGGGAAATAAGACATTTGACTGATATTTTCAATTGGACATGATAAATTACTCTTTTCATGTGAACATAACATCTGATCTTTATTGCAGAAGAATTCATTCCCGGGGCCTTGCTACTCTTTTTTGTTGTCTTGTGGTGTGCAAGAAGTAATGAAACCGTTCACCATGAGACGATCAATAATCAGGACACACCATCCATCTGTCATATGTCATATTCTGAAAGCTGAATATCAGATAATGACATACATGAATAAAAAGGACAGTTGACAGGCTGGTAACTTCTATGGTGAGTTTTTGGCAGGTTCTCTCAAAAAGCCAGATCATATTGTTAAAAATAAAAGCTTATTCTCATAGAAACATTCTGTCTAGGGGAATGCATGACTAAATCCCAAGAGATTTTACATTTTCATGGCATTTTTCTATTATGGAATGAAAACAAACATTCCAAAGGACTTGCGTGTTTCTAAAATATACAAAATACCAAAAGAAGCTTAAGCTGTCTTGCAAGGCCTGTTTTGATTGAATTGCATATGTCCTTCAATAGACTAAGCGCATTTGATTTGATACCAACCAAATAACTGACTATTTCAATAATATGTTCAGAACAAATAGAAATGATATATCATTTCATGTCACAGAGGAGTACAGCATTTCATATATAAAACAACAAAAGGTGTGTGTGTGTGTGTGCATGCTGGTGTGAATAAAATTGCTTAGCAGCCCTGCTGAAACTTTGTACATAAGATACGTATAGATAAAGCACCTGAAGCTCAGGTGGGCCCATCTCCTCACCTTGCATAACCCCAGGCAGAACAGACAGATGTCACCATGGAAGGGAAGCTTTTTGTTCTAACCCTCCTGTTGAACTGTAGCCTGAGGCAGGGAGCAAAGAGAACCGAACAAAGCATTTCTCATGAAGCAGGCTTGCCACTGTATCATGTCCAACCACGAACGAAAAAAAAAAAAAAACTCAATGGAGCAGATGTTTGCAAATGCGCCGTTTCGCAAAAAAATCTCCCTCGAGCTCACCGCGGACGGTTCCGCACCTCACTCCGCCGCCAAAAGCTTGGGGCCATTTTGAATTATTCCTCCATTGGTGCGAAATCAAATTAGCCACCATAGTGACATTTTTCAATATGTGAGCAGTCACTTTGAATTAGGGCATGGAAATAATTGCTCGGTTTGAAAGTGTTGCGGTTTTAAAAAGGCTAAAAATAAACATCGGTGGAATAAAGTTTCATTCTTTATTGTGCCTTGGCCTTTGAAATAGCATCCGAGATTTAAATATTCACTTCCAGGAAGCCTTGTCATACAACAGACTTTGAAACTTGACTATGCTGCACAGGGATTAGATGTAATAGAGAATGAAATAAGAACACTAAGTACAGTGTCTTATATCAGTGTCAATAGACTTCTATTATTGTTAAGCATTTACTTTGCAGATGTCTTTCTCAGGATGACTTGCACTACTCACAATAGTACATCCTGTCACCCTTTTATATACCTGAAGTAAACGTATGTACAGTTACATCTAATATACAGTGGATACTTCAGCAACTAGTCAGTCTATAGCCCCAATGGGAACTTGTCTCTGTATGGGCAGGAACTTCCATTATAACCCAGAGTGGTGCTGAGAAAATTACTCTGTCTTATTGCATTGTGGGTCTCAGAATACTACTCCGAGTTCTTCCTAATACAGCTCCGACGAAATTGTGATCGAGCCTGTTATTATTTGTTGATTTTGCTGGTTTAACCAACAAGCTCCTATGTCTTGAGCTCCGTATGAAATCTTAGGAGCTATTAGATGAGAATCATCGGTTCTGTACTGCCTCTCGAAGTTTAGTTACACTTTTTCTCATTTCTCCAGGTAGCTGTACTTCTCTTGCTAGCTGACTAGCAACCATTTGTTTTAAATATGCAGTAGCTAGAGATATGATGTCACTCACCTGTAATTTGTGAACTCTTATTGACCTTATTTGGGTCTGGTTTCGTTAATTTTGGTAACCAATATTGAGGCAGTGCTCGGAAAGTCACAGGGTCAAAACCAACAAATGATACATTTGCGCAATACTAAATTAGCATTTACTTCAGACTTCTCTAATGAACTATTTTTTAGGTGGACTCAGACTGCAAAACTTTGTGTTAGGAAGGCAGAATGATTGATTTGAGCACATCAAATTTTTATCTTGTATAGTTTTTTTTTGCAGATTGAAGCATAAATGACACCGTTCACGCGTCTTTTATTCTTCCCCCGCTCTCGTTAATAAACTGCAGGGAGAAATGAAGCTTCCCTTTCAGTTCCCAGATGTCTCCTGTAAAGAGGACAGCTTGTCAGATTATATATAATACAGCGTGCCTTCCTTTCAAAAGGTGTTCTGTGCAATTACTGTATGCAGGGCCAGCACAATTGTGAATAGGTTTCTTTTCTACTTTGAAAGGATGGATATTATCCTATTTGAAAATTACTCATGCTGATGTGACAATTAATCAAAAGGTTTTATTTAATTTGAAGGAGAAAGTAATTACCTGTTCACAGAGCTGGAATTATGACATAATTTATTCAGGAGTGCACACACACACACACACACACACACACACGGTATGGAGACATATCCAGACGTGTCATACAGACCAAAACACATGCACATGCACAGAGCCATATACCTGCTTCATAGGCACACAGACATTGCATTACGCTACATGCATTAGCAAATGTTCTTATCCAGAGTGACTTACTATTCAAGGTGGATGGGAGTGCTAAAAGTCCAAGAGTGGAGTAAAAGTACAAAGTGCCAGAAACGATAACATAACCATGTGAAGGACCTGAGAGACACAGTGAGACATACAGTATATGGACTTGGAAAACACAGATGTGAATAGAGTGAGGCCCAGATATGAGAATGGTAAAAAGACATACAGGTAGAGTTTGAGAGATGCAATGGGAACAATATGTAAAATGCACTTTGGGGGAGATGAAAGGCCAGGTGGATGAAATGATGGGGGAGGGGAGAGTGGGTATTTTTTCTCAATTCATCTGCAAAGTATCTTTTTAGTATGAGGAGAGACAAGTGACCGGAATATTCCTTATCCTACTGTTTCTGTTTCTTCCCTCCCACTCCGGCAGTCTGTCACTGAGACTTGGCCGGTGGAGGCTCGCTCGCTCAAAATGAGAGAGTACACATAGCTCAGAGATGTGTGCGGACTGAGGGGAATTTGATGATATTTACATACACTCAGTCCTAGCCTGTGACAGATATTGACAGAGGTAGAGTGCTTTTTTTTGCAATTCAGCATAGCAGTGACAGATTCATTAGTGTCTGAAAGCCATGCGCGTATTGGGGACCAGAGGTGGAAAACTCAGAAACCTCAGAAAGCACTACCATGTATTTGTTCCACCCATGCACCAAACCAGCTGATTTCACTAATTAGCACCCCTTCCTGTCTGAAAAGGTGAAATAAATAGAATCAGCTAGTTCAGTACATTGGTAGGAAGAAATATCTGCTATTACTTCCGCTGTGTGCGTTTTCCTCCCCTGGAGGTGGTGTATCCGTCTTGCTGTTTGCTATACCCTTCTCTTCACCCCTCTACCCTGGTTTCAGCTCACCTGTCTGGCTTCGGTGATGTAATCACACAGCCCGGTCACATGACTCCAGTCGTGAAGCATGGAGAAGGCTCGCGCCGGGGTCCTGGCTCCCGACTGTTTATCGCAGCTTCACAGCGACAGGATGTGGCTCCGTGAGTGACGACCGTGAAATGGGAAAAAATCTGTCCTTCCAAGGATGTCCTAGGCAGTCTGTCTGTCAGTCAATAACAGTTCAGCTCTGATAAGAGCTCTCAGATGTGACTGTATGTGATGGGGGCTCAGAGACTAGATGGGGGGGCAGTGTAGTCCCACGGTTAGGTAGCTGGGCTCGTAACTCAAGGTTGCAGGTTTGATTCCCAGGTAAGACACTACCGTACGTACCCTTGAGCTAAGTGCTAAACTACCTCCAACAAATACCCAAATTACCTCCAGTAAATATCTGTTTGTGTAAAGGGGTAGTGTGCTAAACATAAGTCACTCTGGATAAGAGCATCTGTTGAATGACTGCAATGTAATCTGACCATTCACTTCCACATACATACAGACAATGAATAGACAAAAAGCTCTGTTCAGGGGCCCTGGATCTCCCAAGTGGGTCAGCTTGCTGAAAAGGTTTGGCCCTGTGAAGAGCTTGCTGCTATGACCAGGAGCATCATATTCATTTTAGCAGCAGCCCTTATCTCATGGTTCACCAGCTCCTGCACCTGATCCATGTCAGTTGCATTTACATAGTGATGAAAACCTATGACAGCAGAGCGCAGGTTTGAGTTACCTTCACCACCCTTCATATATCAATTACCATCTGCATACATACATACATTGCAGGCTAACCAGGGGCTGGTCCCCCCTGGGAGCAATGTGGGGTTAAGGGCCCAACAGAAATGATGTTCTATAGCTGGACTGGGGCTTGAACCACCAACCTCACAGGTGCCAGTCATGTACCTGAGCCACTAGACTACAGGTTGCCCTGTCTCTTGTTAACCCAGTGCATCAAATGTTTGATCCAAACCATGAGAGATGACAGGTGGATCCCCAAGCTGATGCGTGCTTCTGCTGAGAGCTTCAGACTGGACCAGACCAGCTTGGGTCCCTTATTTAATGGGTCTCCCCCTCTGTTCCATTTTCAGGAAGCTCTCATTGTCCCAGCTTCCACAAACATGACCCGTACACAAGAAAAGGCTGGGGGGATTTTTCTTTCATTTTTTCAAGAGTCGAATCTCATAGGGGAATGGAGATGAGCGCAGGCGAAAAATAAAGCTTTCAATTTCCCAGGTTTAAAGTTAGCGGAGTTACATGCGGCTCCGTGAGTGGGGCCATTGCAGTTGCCGATGGGTACATGGGGGGATCAGAGAGCCCACACTGTGTGCTGCCCTCTTTTTTATTTCCATGGTAATTTGTATAGGGGTATGAAAGATCCATGCTTGAAAGGTTGTGTGTATGAAATATAAATGCTGCCAATGAAATATGAAACAGCCCATAAATGGCCGACCACATTCGGCATGTGGGAGAGGGGAAGAGGGGTTAAGGGTCCTAAATCCTGCTGGTCAGTACTGATGCAACGTGAAGGAGATGGGGGCGTCGGGGTGGGCGGGGCAGGCGGGCGGGCGTGGGGCTTGGATCACCTTTGAAATGAAGGTGCGCAAAGGGAATTTGGATTTCGGGTGTGGCGAAGAACAGTTGGAGTGAAAAAGAGATATCCGCTGGTTTCCAGAGGTTGATGTTTCTTTAATAACAAGACACATCATTTGAAAACAGACCAGTCTTGTTACAGGGATCTATCTTAGAGACTGGAAGACGTTTTTTCCCTTCAGTTTTGTTCACCTCAAGTTCAACCATTTCAAAACTTTTTTATTGTGTGGAGACCTTTCCAAAACTCATACAATTTTTCCTGACCCCCACAAATAATTTCTGTGCTCAGTAATAATGTATAAGGTATTTCAGAGGTGGGAAGGCAAGAGGGTGGCAAAGCTCATTTCCCAATTTCAGTCCACAGTTATCTGTTTGCGAAGGGGATTTAAAAACTAGGGTTTTGCATCGAAAAGAAAAAAGCCGTTCCTGGAAAATACAAAAGACCAACTGCCAAATGGCTTCTTACAAAAACCATTGGCTGGGATTCAATCAACTTTGTCCATAACTTTACTTACAATTCAATAAGAGTGTTATGCTTTTTCGTGACAAGAACACTTTGGCAAGTTCATTTTTGTGACTGCTAAACTCACCAAACTGTGTCCATGAAGATAAAAAACCAACACTTGTATTTAACTGTGTGACAAAGTTATGGTCAAATTTTGATTGAATTCCCAGCCATAGACTTCAACAAAAGAGTCTTGCATAGAGTGACTAGTGATATCATGTCCGGGACATTACTAAACAGTGAAGTGACCATAAATCTGCAAGTATTTCACTACCTTATCCAAAATTACAGACATTCCAAGGAACACAGTCCTTATTTCTTGATCATGTATGCTTTTAATCAGTTCTGTAGTAAAATCTGAGAAGGTGATAATACTTTAACAATAAACCCCATATGTATTAATGGCGAAGGTTAATAGGTGGTTATACTGCACATTCCCAGGGGTTTTATGTGGGTATACTCTGAAAATGTATTTATAGAATGGAATAGTGTCGAATAGATAGCGTTACTTTTGCCGGGGGAGACTTCAGGTGAGGAAACCAACATAAAAATAGTATAGCATAAAATACACAAGTGCCTTTTACGTTGGAGGGTGTCACACACTCCCCCCAGGCTTAGGGTGAACCACACATTCAGGTGTCTGAAATTGCCATCTGAGCCAGTTTTGATAATCACAGAAAATCATTCAGAAGCACGAAGTTTAAATTAAGTTAAAAGACTTCACCACACAAATCAGACCTTTTCATGCAAAAATCTGCTGATTTTTTTTTTTTTTGCTGACATATTTCAAGGTGAACTCTGATCATCTCCAAACATAGAACTGCCACAGCTGCAAAATAGTCTTCAACGTGCATTTTAAAGGATTTGATCTTGATAAAATGAACGGCTTGATTGTCCTTGTAACAAATTCTTGTTAAATGATGCAGGACGTGTACAGGGAAAAAGGAACTCTTTTAGCTCAAATAGCACTGTCCTGTCCAGTAATGGGAACAATCTCAATAGAGCCACATCACGGCACATTTAACCAATCAAAACATTATTGTATATAAGTCAATTTGTACCATGAAATGGTTGAAAAAGTTTAAAATATGTTTGTGAAATCTTTACATGTTCAGCTAATCTGCATTAGGATAAGTTCTTGTTCTTTAATTGTATTAATCAACATTTATATATTGTGGAAAAAAAAAAAAAAAACATTTGGTTGTTGACTTTACATCAGACCTTCGCAGCACCCTCTGTTGTACACATAAATCTGGTAAATACACATTTAAGAGGCCCTATCTGAGGTTGATCTCATTTTCTGATTATGAATTACACCGTTTGATAATAAAGTCTGCTTTATCACGAAGTTTGAATCACAAGCAAGCTGAGGAAGTTCAGAATACTGACATACCCTGTCATACTAAAAAAAAAATCTCAAGTTCAATTTATTCTTAAGTTATGATCTTATTTCTGGACTTTGATGCACAGATGGTGCCAGCCTACAACTATGGTGATAACACCTGCTGTATGGTATTTAATAAAAGCATGAATATTAACTCAAGGTTTATGTCCCAAAAGATTCAAAACCAGAAAAGGCAAAGGTAGATAATGAAGTTGAAATCACTTACTTACGCAGAAAATGTACAAGGTACTCATTAAACAGTCCCTGACACAGTAGCCGTTTAACCGCTTCTGTGTCACAAGGAGACGGGGGGACAAGGAAGTCGGAAAGGATACACGATACAAGGATATAAGTTTTCAAGCAATCTAGACCAGCAGGATATGGAGACAATGAAAAAGATGTACAGGAAGGGAGAAATGTTTAGAGGACACCTCAGCTCTCTTCACTACATCCATTCATAAAATGTATGACAATAACTGTGGGGGTTTTTTGTTTGGTGGGTGTGTGTTGCGTGTGTTTGTGTGTGTCTGTGTGTGTTTCACTTAATGAACAGATCTCCATGCAAAACATCTGCCAAAAACAGATGTGGCCACAAACAAAAACAGAAAAATTACAAAAATGAATACATTTCAGCGGGATTATCCTACAAAAACTTGACCCTTGAGAGTTAACTATGCAGTTCTGCTGTTGCAGCGTTCTTGCTGTATAATTATGAATGTAAATCCTGAAGTGGTTTGGATATTGAAATGAATGAGATATTTAAAAACTGTGAACTCTTGGCACGAGGTCTGATTTTGAGTAATTATAATAAAAATTACTCAAAAGAAACTGTGTCACTTTTATCTGTATAGTAAAGGATAACTGTGAGTGTTTGATAAATCTAACAAAAATGATTACATAAACAATATATAAAACTCTTCCTGGGTGAAACCTGAGCTAAATTGGTGCATCGGTAGAACGCCAACACGGTTGAAGTGTTTTAGCCAATCAGAAAGGCAACCTATATCTGGGTCCTACACTCCACTGATGTGGTATGAGAATGGATACTGTCCTATTTTTCTTGCAAGAACTTATGCTCCCTGTAATGGAAAAAACAGGTTATATTCTAAACAATTCATAGTCATCATGAAACACACACACAAAGTCCTGTGATAGAATTATGCTCTGTCTGTTCGTGTTGTCTATCAAACTGTACGGGTACCTTTACAAAGCAGCAGGCGGGCAAGCGCACCAATCCTCTGGTGTCTGTGATCCATAGTGTTTTGACAGTAACGTAGCAATAATATTTTCCTGAACACATATTGTTATGGTTCTGAATCCAAATTAGTTTAGTCTGGCAAGTAACTTGTCATGTGAGACAACAGCGCTCTTTCTTGTTTGCCAATCTTTTGTCCTGTGGTTCTTTAAACTCAGACAATATGAAATTGATTTGTTGGGTTGGTACGAGTTGAGGTCCGCTATTTGAATGGAAAATCTTTTTTATATACCTGCCTTTCCAAATTATCTGTGCATGGCCCTGCTACTGGTCCTGTTGGTCCGCCCCCACATCTCAGAAAGAATGACGCACGTTCCCCCGCCTGAGAGCCTGCCAGACTGACGCCAAGGATTCCCCGCACCAACCCCGCGACCAGAAACCTGTCCTCTATCATCCCCGGACATATGTGCTTCCCACAAGTGCTCCTTCATCCCCCCCACCCCTCCCGTGTGCCACCTGCCACATTCCGGCCCCGTTTCTGTCCTGAATTCTGTATTATGAACTCCACAGGTAGTCAATAACTCATTACAGCCAGCACCAAAGCAGCGAGAGGGAGACGGCGCCTTTGCGTGGATATAATTCTACCCATAAGTCACAGGGATATGGCCTAATTTGGGATTGTCGTATCGCAGGGTACTTTTAGCTTTTGAGAGAGGGAAGGAATGACATCAGACTCTTAGGAGTGGGTGTCGTTATCTGTAATACAATTGCAGGATACCTGACATGTGTGCCATTGAACTTCACAGCTTTACATACTCGTAAACATTACAACTAAAATCTACATTGATCACCTTTCACCTTTCATCATTCACGCCATCTGCAATGTGTGATCTGTAAAAAGCACTACATATTATGAAACTTCTCAGTTTATTTTTGTCTCAGCAGGGAAAACAGTTGTGTATATGCAAGTATACAGAGTATACCCATCTAAACTTTCTGGGGATGTACAGTGTACCCACCTATTAGCCTTATTGCAATTAATACATGGGCTTTGGGGTTACAGTATGTCCACCTTAGCAGTAGCTGTGTGCTACTACTACAACACTGTGTAAATGCCACATCCTTAAGCCTTTTGAATCTAACACCTTTGCTGGCACATACTCCAATAGAGACAGTTCCATGCATTAGAACGGAGAAGGGCAATTTGAGGGCTGAACAAGAGGCACATCCGTAGCGAATCAAAATGTCTTCTCGTCCAGGTTTTATCGCGGGTGAGTGACCACATCCCTGCATCTATTTTTGGCTCCTAGACTCTATGCACCCACCTAACCATAGAAAATTGAATTAGCCCTGCACATACTGTACGCAGGCTTGATAGTACTCAATAGAGAATGATGTCATCCACAGTTCATTCAGATTCACTTCTGGTCTGACCACCATCACATTATGAGTGATGAAATATATGTGAGTGACAAGCCTTTCTTCCTTTTGTTCACAAATGTATTATGACTTTTTTTTGCAAAAATTTAAAAAATTGATATGACCAAAACCATATGGTAGACATGAAAATATGCCATATTTAATAATACAAGAAAACCATCACGCAAGAGAGGGTAGGAAAGATCACATTAAATTATATGGCAGTAAAGTTAAGATGTTCTTGCTGTCTGAAATAAATAGGGTGGTCAGTACATTTAGCTCTATAGATAGCTGTATGAAGTGCTCTGTACTGGCCTGTCTACAGAAGTTACATAACCATGTCCATTAAAAAGCATACAGCCATGTTCATACAGTTTTCACTTTGCTGGTTCCAATAGCCATTGTTATATTATGACTGCCTGGACCCCAACATGCACCTAAGAGTTACTTGCCTTGCTCTAGTTTTGAGTGACTTCAGTGACCAGGCTAAGGGCAGACCAGTTAACAGACTGCACAAAGGAGGTCATCCTTATACAACCTGTTTGTATTTATATTTAATATAAATAAAGTATTTAAACTTAGTAATATAGTAACAGCAACAATTGTGGAAAATACTGTTGTTTTTGCAGTGAGGTTTATACATGGCTGCAGGGTGCATCTTGGGATTGAAATTGTTACTTGTTTAAGAAAAGCTTTAGCTCTTGCCTTTTATCTTCAAAATAAATGTAACAAATAAAAAACCCAAAAATATACAAGTTGAAAATAAATACAAAGTTTTGTTACAATATAATAACTACCTTCCAAAAGAACAGACCTGGTTCCTGTGTGCTATGTATGTGTTCCTGCAGAGTATGGGTTTTTGAGCATATAGATATGTGTGAGAGTGTGTGTTTCTTGTGCAAGCGAGCGCGTGTCACTGATAGTGATGCGATTGCAAAGTGAACAGATGGCACCGATAACCATGCAGTCCGGAGGTGTCGGTTGTTGGGCAGATCTCTTGTTCCAGCTCATCTTCTCACCCCGATAGTGACCCCAACTTTGCCCTGCCAGGCAAGGGGAGCAAAATCGTGATTTTCCACTAAACGTGACAATCCTACACTAATTACACTGGGGAAAACATGTGCACAAACATACACACACACACACGAGCATACACATGAATGCACACATAATCGCACCACTGTTATTCTGCAGCACTGAGTTCTGTACAATCTCCAAATTTTCGTTTTTACAGCAGCCATAATGTTGTGTTTGGCCACTCGTGAAATTCCTGGGCTACATAGGACTCTGCTTGGTTAAAACTTCAGAACGTTCCCAAGAGGTACATTTTTTCAAATTTTCAACATGTTCCTTGAACGTTATTTACATGGACTGTTTTTTATAACTCTGATTGAATTTTTGTGTCATATTTACATCTAGCTGTGTTAACTGTTTGATGTGGAAGACCACCACAACCAAAAAAAGGTATGACCAGGTAAAGTCTCCACTATATCCAACAGAACCTTCTACTAAGACTAAGACTAAGATTTATACGATACCAACCATTTCATACAACCTGTGCTTGGGGCCTACACATTTTGAACACCATGGTCCTGTTTCGTTTCAAAATCTGTGATCAAACTAGTCTTGTGTTGAAGGGGTTTTTCTCTTTTTTTGCAGTCTTACAGAGCTCTGATTTCCTCTCTGGGGGAGCGAGACGATGCTCTATTTCTGGGCTGTCTCTGTCACAAACGAGCCTCACCGGCTGCACCCTCTCAAACTCCACATCCTGCTGCTCCCAGACCCCCTTCCTGTCCTTCAGAACCCTGGAGAATAAAGGCTGGGGGAGGGGGTGCAGAGCGGAGAGGCTAGAGAATAAACCAAATATTTCAATCTGAGATTCGAACAAAAGCAGATTGTCTCTTAGTGGGGATATCTATATTACAGTCTTGTGCATGAGCGACTAGCAATTTTCACACCAATTTTCATGACACAAATTGCATTTCGTTTTATTATTTCCTTTTTTCTGTGGGCATATTATACATATATATTCAGGCTTGAATATTTGTTTTATTTCTTTGTTTTTCTTTTCGGATTTTCATATCATGCTGCATAGGCAATATGTAAAGTTCTACTACCATGAAAATGATAATTCATTTAAGAAAGAATAACATATCCATAAATTTGTTGATGATCAACAAACATTGGAAGGCCTACCTTCATCACTCACATATTCACATGTAGCCTTTGGTGAAGTGGAGCAATAAAATAATACATTCCTGTCAGTGAACGGGTTTAAAAGAGGAATGGCTGTGTCTCTGTAATGCAGAATAAAAAATCACCTTGCTTGTTGAACTGAATGTACCCCACTGAGCCTATCTTGACAGATTCTTAGCACAAAATGGATGACATACAGAGAGAGGAATACGCTCGCCTGCGAGGAGTTCAGACTAAATCACTCCCAAATAGAGTCTGCGTGACCGTCCGCCACCTGCCGTAACCTGTGGAGCTTCCGCGGAATGGCCAGATTATGCCGGCCGCTGTGTGGGGGGTGCGGGAGGGTGACCAAGGGAAGATGTCAAAGCCTGATTGAGATGAGAGCCAGGGGCACCTGGGCAAGCAGCCCGGACTTTGCGGAGTGACACGGCGGGCGCCCTCGAAATGGCACTGCTTCAAGGTGAGAGAGACTGATGCAGCAGGCGACTCTGTAGAGACTCGTATGGTAAATGCACATAGAAACATATGCATCTATATATGCACAAAAACACACTTGTTCAAAACACACACACACACACACACACACAAATATAGTGGAACTTGAGTAATCTGAACCCTTTCAGACCAGGGGCGGTTCAGAAAATTGAAAGTTCTGGTTTACCGAAAGCGCTGTTAAAATACAATTCAAGGAATTTTAATCCTTTGATTGAAACGTTTAAATAAATGTCCTTTTTTTCCAAGCAGGGCAATCTCATTTTATAGCTACCAAAAACCAAACAAGCCACAGGATATCCGTTCAACAGGTTCACTAAAATGTTCAGTGCTCCTCAAGCTCTAATAGAGGTCATATGAGTTCAGAAGGGATAAAATCCACTGTGCCAGAGTAAATGTTCTCCATCAGAGTTGACTTAACACTGGACATCTTACTTAGTATATACATACCTTGAAACACTTAAGTACTGGTAAGTACAACAGGTAAGTACAACAGGTTTTTACCAGGTTCAGATTACCAGTCTTCCTGTATTACCACATTTCTGATTACTGACATTTAACTGTACACACCTCCTACTTATTAACACAAATGTATGCCCACATAACAGGCATGTATGTAATAAATGTACATATAAACACACATATGCGCACACACACACTCACACATATGATCACACAACTGTATGCAGGCATAGAAACATATACTGTATACACATATACAGGCAAGCTCACAGATACAGTAAAAGTAAACACAGTACACACAACAGTAAACACAGACTACATGAGCAAACAGACACACTCGTCCTGCCCTTCATTAGGTTTGTTGATCGTTGTTTAGGATGATTGCTTTGCTGGAGCTGCTTTCTGAGGGACACAGATGGAGCTGCTTCAACCGGTACGATGCAGCTGTCTGCTTGGCCGTCCCTCTATACGCGTCTCAAACTACCAGCAAGCGTGCATCATTCCGTAATGTTCCCGCAATGTTTGTATAACGTAACTGTGTTACTGCGGGGCTGCAGTAATATTGTGACAATGTTATGCGCCATTCTCATAATACTACACAGCAGATGGCTGGCAGGGTAGGAAACTTAATTACACTGAGTAGAAGTGAATGCAGACTCATAAGCACTTTACAAACCTTTCTGTGTACAGAGCAAACAATTAGAATATGAAATCACTTAACCCTGCCCCCTTTGTTAAAAGAGGAGGACACTTGATCAACATTTACAGGCAGAAGATAAGCTGTGTGCCATATGTGACAGTTGTTCTCTGGATGGGGGATTAATTTGTCAGTTACCGTGCAACAACAATGATATCAATTTTTTTATTAGGTTAAGCCCCATACAAAAACATATGTGATATTAGCAGTTGCACGTGTGAAAATCAAAATATCTGACATTTTCCTGGCAAACCTTTTTGCTTTTTAAACAGGCAAGCTCAAACTAAAATATTACATGACATTAGCTGTTCACGTGTGAAATTACATGTTAACACATGTTCAGTCCAGGTCTCACATGTTATTAACACATATTAAAAAGCCATAGCAGGTTACACATGTTATTATCACCTTTACATCATATCCAAAAACCAGAGCAGGTATCACATGTTATTATCACCCTTACCACATATCCAAAAACCAGAGCAGGTTTCACATTGTGTTCTGCTTGCTGAGTCTAATTGTATGCCTTAGACTGTACCTGTCTTTGAGTCGTTCCAGCTCATAAGCCGACAACAGAAAGCAAACAGCCCTTCACTGTGACTGCATGAGGCCAATCGCCCAACAGCTTACATTTTATTCAGCGGAAAGCGGTAAACACTGGAGAAACATAATGAAGGCACCTTCAAAGTAACTGAATATTGTCAAGCGATTTAATGTGGAGGGCCCTCTATCTGTGGAGTGGAAGACAATGATTCCGCAATACTTAAATATCAAATGTCAAGATTAATACTTCTTTTTCCTTTCAAGAGATAAATCATTATCTCAGAGCTTTAAATAAACTTGCTTAGAGGATGCTAGGGTCAAGGTATTGAATAAATCTATTCCTCCTGGTTTTATTTCAACTAAACTCCGCAGAAAAATCACAGTTATTTTTTAACTCATGTTTTATCCGTTCTGAGCAAACTCAAGGTTCATCATTTTCTTCTCAGCTTCGCATGCACGAATCTCTAATCCTTTGATTATAAAATTATGCATCATGTATTACATTCATATTACATTGTATTCATTTAGCAATGTCGTTATCCAGACCGACTTACATTGGATGAGAACAAAAGTGCGTTCACGTGGGATAAGACCTACAGTTTTATAGACCTGGCCCCAACACTCCCAGGCTAGACAAAGTTAATGCAACAACACTAACTCGTTAATGTAGTTGACTGTTCCATCATATGACTCTAATACAAATAAATATATACAACAAGTGAAAAATGCTATTGCACTGTAATAACAATTGTGCAGTTGTGCTCATCCAAAGTGGTTGACGGTAGAGAACCCAAGGGCTCAGTTGTTAGCATTGTGGCGAAACAGTAAAAGGGACACTGGTTTGATTCTCCCCATGGCCAAGCCATTTCTGGAGTTTACATGTTCTCCCCACGTTCTCATTGGTTTTCTTCAGTTTCCTCTCACAGTCCAAAGACATGCAGGTTAGCCGGACTTGCTAAACAGCACATAGAAGTGAGTGTGTGTGTGTGCGTGAGTATGTTTGTCTGTTTGGCTCTGCCATGGACTGGCAACCTTTCCAAGGTGTCCCCAGTCCTTTCACTCTCTGTATGCTGGGACAGACTCCAGCCTGTCTGCAGGTGTAGATAACAGCTGGATGGATGGATAGTGGAGCCAAGATGGGGTCTCATAAGATGGAGACTACAGTCTAAGGTCAGGAATCATTGCCTATCTTCCAGCATAGACTGAAGACCCATCTTTTCAGACTCCATCTTGGCTCCCCTTTCCATGCATGGAACCATTACCAAAATCACTACCAGTGGGAAGTCCATCGCCAACTGAAGGAGGCATTACAGACAGACATCAGGCCTGGGACCGGCGATCATGGAGTGAAGGGACAGCCGTTTGTACTGAGGTTGAGCGATGGAGCAATCGGACTTGGTGTGTATGGTCTGAAGATAGACCGCAGATATGACGCAGCTGATTCATCCCCCGACTTGTGGATGGGCACTGAGGTTCGTAACATGACATAACATGAGCTGTGACAGCTAGCCAATTAAGGGAGGTGAGAAGGGGTATGACTTGAGCTCGGTTAAGAAGGTTGTAGATGAGTCATGCAGCTGAATTCTGGGTTAGTTACCGTGGTTCTGATGGCACAGGCAGGGAAAATCACCAGCAAAAGGGATGTTCCTGGCAGTATATGAGTCATGACTGAGTTTACAGGTGGCATTAAGAGTGAGAGAGAGGTCAGGAGTGAGGAATAGCAATGGTTGAAATGCAGTTTTACAAACCACATCAGGGTGGAGCCACACTCAGCTGTTAGTCATTGAATCGCTTGGACCAATCAAACATGCTTTTATCTCCATAGCCAATGATTCAAATCATTGAGTGACTGACAGTATATGGCAGCTCCTCCTATTTTTGGCTCAATGCAATCTCACTTCCCCCTTCACGAAAGAGGAGGATTTAGAGAGAGTGAAAATGACACTGCAGCAAGTCTCTCTGCTTGGAACATATTCATCAAAAACATGAAAGAATATATATGGCCCTTGCTTACATTCATATCCCGATAGCAAATTAGATTTCTGCACATAAGATATATGTAATTCTCTGTTCAGTCTGAGACATACAGAGAAAGTTTTTGAAAGTGTAATATTTCAAATTAAATGTTGTTGTTGCTTGCACTAAACACATTTGCATTAAAATGGGCATGTGACTAAGTAAAATGGGTGGGGTCAATAGAATCATCCGATGCTAAACATCAATTTTTTTTTGGATTTCCTACAAAAATAATGGAGCATAGAGACTTAATTCAGATGACACTTCCAAATACTGCCATTTAAAGATGTTCTCCCCTGTATCTTATTACTGCAGCAAATATGATTTTGTGAATTCTGCAAGTCTACTTCATTACGATATTATATTATGTACGATAGCCCAAATACAATCACTTCTGGCAAGCCAGGATAATATCATTTTATTCTATATATACTGCATTGGTGGCCTGTGTATCAGCACAGTTGACACATTGATTCTAAATGATCACTAAGGTTAAATTTGCAGAATAGTTGCTGTGAATGATTCATGTCTTTTTCACAAAGTAATTTTGTCAGGTCATTTCCTCTCTGTAATTTCCGCCATCTCCACAAAGTCATACTGCTCTGAAATATAACCTAGGTTTATGGTTTCATGGAGCATGATTAAATAAATATAAATTTTTATATCTATTCTCTTGGGATGTCTGGAGATTTGTTAGCATAATAAAATCTGACACAGGTACTCTTCTTCACAATGGATGAGATGCTCTGGCTCTAGGAAGGCTGAAAAAGCGTCTACTCGTTTCAATGGTTTTAAGATCCCCATTTCTTCATCTGTTTTCAGATACAGGCCTTCTGAAAACAGTGTGTGCTGTCACAGGGACCTCACTGACCAATCAGAGTAAAGGTACACATTCTATTTCATCTGACCTAACAAAAATAATCAACTTAGTCTGTCCTGCTATTTTGCTAGGTATTTTAATAAAATGGCTGTCTTTATTTGGATGATCATCTCAATTGATGGAAATAATATAGTAATAACCTCTGGTTATTACTACTCTACTGACTAATTCTGAAGTTCTACAATGGTGCTTATTTGGTGATGAATAAAGGTAACGCACTTCTCCATTTGAAATATTCCCATTTTGGCTCATATTATACATCTTCAATTATGCTGCAAGAATGGAATTTGAACAATCTTTGTCATTTGAATTTTCTAATCTTCAGTAAGTTGAAAGAATGCCAAATGTGAGCTAAAAATTAAGGCTGACAGATCCCATTAATTTAGGCCTTGAGTTTCTATCAACATGTATTCTGCTGACTGATTGAGTTTCTGTAGCCACCACATGTACTGACTATCCTTTCACAATGTGACTAATCTGGTAAACTTTTCTGCTGAATAATATTTTTAAATAAATAGTATGAAAAATTCTCCACATTTTTATGTTATAGTTATCCTACATACTCATCAGATATCTTGAACTTACGTTGACCCTGTAAAATAGGACGTGGATGGGGCATAAAAATAATGTACCATACTGTACCAGTTGATCACCCTTCCGAGATATTTACAGTTATTTACAGATATTTATGATAGCAGAGGCATTCATAGCAAGCATTAAGTGGAGTGTTACACAGGCAGAAACGATTTCATGTAGAAGCGGTCTTCTCAGCGAACCCCGCAAAAAAGTTGCAAGCACAAGATGATCTCATGAATGCAATGGCGTGCTGTTTCCCATTCATGAGTTCCCCCATTCAGCACATACGGTATATTTCTGAAAATCAATTTGCATATTCTGCCGCTTGCTTCACTTTAAGACAGCAGCAAAGAAATGGAAAACCAGAAACGGAAAATCTGGCAGGTTTGAAAGTAAATCATGCATGCAAGCTTTTTAACCAGGTTCTGGGTGGAAGAAGGAGAACTGCTCCTCCATTTTAAGACCTCAGAATGACAGCTGTTTGGAGAGAAAACCTCAGCTGGTCTCTGGGAAAAAAAAAAAAAAAAAAGCTAGCGATATTGATTTGCCTAGCTCAACCAAAATTGCGGACTGGCTGCAGTTGATGTGGGATATATTGATATGGAATACTAATTGCGAGTGATTAACTGCAGATACAGCTGCTGCCAGCATGCGAAACGTGGCCAGTGCAGCTGGAGAGGAGGTGAATGAGTTCAAACACAAAGGAGTCCCTGAAGCCCATGTTGGACAGCACACTAAGGAGGGTCTGGGCCGGGTGCCCAGCTTTCTGTATCCACCTAAAGAATGCAGGCATCCTCTCTACTGTTTGCACTATTCTGGGTTCTGGAATTCAGTGTTTCGGTTTCTTTTTTAAATATAATTTCTATTCCCTGATTTTTTCTCCCTTTTTCTCCTTTTTTTCCCCAACCTGAAGCTGTAGGTTGTTGGTCTCCCTTCTTGCCAACTTCAACCCTTCTTGCCAGCTTCAGGAGGAGAATCCGTAAGCACGATTCCTCCGATTCACACGACGGATAATCTTGCTTCTTTCCACACTGGTGACCTACCGCCACTCATGTGCCGTCCATGTCATTGGAGGGTTACACGGCATGCATATTCTCGTCTCATATATTTCCAGGCACCTGGCCTGACCAGGTTTGGCTACAAGAGAGCAACGAGACCGACAGAACTAGCGTAACTAGTCAGCTTACTCCCAATGATACACTGGTGAGGTTGGACCAATTGTCGCCCCGCCAGTGCGGACCTCCGGCCGGAGCTGGCAATGGCACGACTGGGAATTGAGCCCCTGATTGCGGGGCTCAGCTTTCCTTTTCACAGCACGCATCTTCACAGCTGAGCCTCCCAGAGGCCCTCTTCCATTTCGGCTTCTTAATTTGACCAATCGGTGATCGTTTAAAATAGTGGATATCATCGCATAACCCATCGGTCGGACCATACATTATTCACAAGCTGTATCCTGTCCTAGATTTCACACAGACATTCATGTACATAGGCCCCAGTGACATCACATACCATCTCTATGACAAATATATACCAGTAACCATGGTGACACCAGAATTGTCTGCTACAGGTTTCTTTACTGTCTTAACCACCTGTCCACTGCGCTGCCAACAAGCATCCCTAAATTATTCAGATCCTGACGTACTCTCCACCTTCTCTCATACCAGACGGTGTCCCATTTAAACATACTTACTGTAATGCCAGAATAACTTGGTCAGAGACTAAGTAAAAAGATTAAATGAAATACTTGTATTACCCTATTGAATAAGAGTGGTTTATATTTGAGCTTTTTTCATGCCTTTCAACTATCAATTCTTTAAAATGACATCTCTTTTTCATTTATTCAATTCATTAATTTTTCTGGGATGTAATAAATACAAATTCAATTAAGACATTCATGTGAGCACATACACACGCACACACACAAAGGTGTACATCAATGCGCACACACACACACACACACACACACACACAATGTAGGAAGCTCTAATAAAGCTAGGATAGGTGGATTAATTTAATTTGTCATATAACAGTTAAGTAAATTTTTACTTACTTACGAATTCAACTGTCATAATGTGGTCGATATTATTGTACAATTCACTATTTGGCCATTCATATCACAATTTAAGTGTTAGGAAAGGTTAAATTCTGTCAAACCAGGGAATCTCAGTTTAATGATGGAGGCAATGATTTCAAACATGTCCTGTCTGTCACTGAAATGGAACAATCAAGTGACAGCCAGTTTTAGGATATGAAACAATCTCAACTAACACAATGTTCCCGCTGAAGTGCTGCAACAATGTAACATCAGAAGGAAAGTTTATTTTACCTTGAGTTACAACCCTGCTGTAAAAATGGAAACAGTTTTGATCTTCCAACTGTCAGGCACCAAAAGCCTCCTGGACATTTTTGTCCATTTTCACAGACCTGCAGTCATCCGTGGCTGACAGAAACAACAGATAACAGCCTGTGTGTGTGTGTGTGTGTGTGTGTGTGTGTGTGTGTGTGTGTGTGTGTGTGTGTGTGTGTGTGTGTGTGTGTGTGTGTGTGTGTGTGTGTGTGTGTGTGTGTGTAAAGTGTAAGGGACTGTCTTGGGATGTATGCTTTTTGAAACACCACTTGCGGACTGTTGGCCAGACAATGGTCAGATTTAACACCAGATCATGGGGCTTAACTACACACTGAGACAGTACTGAGAATGAACCCACCTTTTTTTAAATAATAGCCCCCAATTTTAAGGATTTTTTATGGATCTGTGATACTGTGATTCCCAGAAAGCCATCTGTAGTTGAGAATACCATGGTGAGAAGCTATTATGCTGTTACAGTGAGATGTACCATTGTCATGGCTAAAATTACTATCATATCAATACAAACCCTGGAAAGAGTTGGCAATATTTTGCATATTATGGATACATGTACCCAACTGACAAACCATAAATCGCAATAAAAAGGTGAAAATTCAAATTCCTCCTGGTACCCTAAGCCTTACCTCTGATACCTCTTACTCAAAAATTTGCATGACCTGAGGAGCTCTCAACTCTTATTGTGCGCATATATTTGGAATTAAGGGGTCGTAGCAGATATCTGATGCACACACAAACCTAGTGTAAACCAGTGGAATGCTTTAGCTACTGGGCATTCACTATGGCCACTACAGAAAGCTAAATCCAGAGGCACGGAGCTGCAGAATGACCTCTGTAACAGAAAATTCCTCTGCGACACCCTGCTTAAGTCGAAACACAATTCGACCCGTTCTACCGTTAAGCAAGATGGAAGCACTTCAGTCATTAATCAAAACTGACAGTCAACTTAAAGACTCACGAGGCACTTGCAGCCTGAGTGTAATTTTCTCAGTGTGCTTTTAAAGTGAACGGCCGAGTCCAACCACTTATTGAGATTACAACAACTCCAATTCAAAAGCGTGTAATGAACACCATTTCGACCAAGCTGTTTATTGAACATTTAAGAAACGTTAACGAACTGCGTCAATGTATATGATGGTACAACAAAATTATGGAACCATTAGATAGTGTTTTGATGTTAAGTAGTTAAAGAAAATGATTTAAATTACCATGCTTTGCTTCTCTTGACGTCCAGTTTAATGACTTAGGTATTAATGTTAAGAGAAAATTTTGCAGGTAATGCTACCATTATTGTAAACATTTCTTCGTTTTTCTCAGACGTTTGAGCTTAACATAGGCCATCTAGTTATTTTGTCAGTTTGTAAGCAGTACCCCGTACTTCTGTAACAAATATAGTACGCGCGAAGACCTATGCATCTCGCAGATATATTTTTAGTAGCATTTCGCCCGACTTCGGGCGAATGTGCATGAGCACATTCTGTGAGATCAAAAGCTATCAAATAAAATTATGACATCAGGATGAGGCCGTGGTCGATATAGCCTAAATGACAAGAGTGTTCATGACAATGTGAAACTATAACGATGATTAAGCTAATACTCTAGTAATTCAATATAGGGAGTGTTTACAATCAATTTGGAGCAAAAGAATATAATTAGAGAATTGCACAAATATATGGAATACATACACCATATATCAATCTCTTTGTCCCCTGTAAAATCAAATTATATCATACTGGAAAAAAGAAACAGTCCAGTGTATTTGTCTTTGTTGGTCATCTCTGTTTATATGCAGTTATAGGGCAATGTGTCAAAGCGCTGGATCACACATTTTTTTAGTTGTATTTTCAGTATGACCCAATGGTTTTACTGGTGGAAATAACATTAATACTGTTTACACACGCATGTGTTTAAGTAACTATTTCTGATACCATATTATTGAAAGATCAATGCAACGTTATGTTTGTGGCTGCGAATCAATTTTAGGTTACAGAGAGAGAGAGAGAGAGAGAGAGAGGGAGAGCATACAGTATGTGCTCATCATAAGGTATCAAGATGAGTTACCTACTTGGCTTCATTGTGCTTTGCTTCTTATGTTTAAGCGCAAGCTCAATTTGAATTAAAGATTGTCTCCATCTAGCGGTGTTGCCAATTACCACTCAGTAGATGCAAATAAGTAAAGCAACTAGTGCAGTAACGAATACATTTTATTCATTTCTCTCTACTTGCAAAGTGTGTGGTTGTTGAGAATTACCTCTTGTCCACACTTAATTGTTTAAGCATAAAACGCAGTAGAAATAACTATATGGCCCGTCTAATTCCCTGTTAAAATCTATGTAATATCTCACAACACACAACGTTACAACTGTACAATACATCCATGCATTTCTATGTGTGAAAATATTTTTTTCATAATTAAAATCATATCCTTGAGTGTTAACTGATGCTTGCAGCACGTGACACGCCTCCGACGCATCAGGAACAGAGAGCAACTTCGGTCTGCACTACAGCTGCACGTCCAGAGCGGAGTGGACTGAAACAGACGCAAGCGACTGAACTTCCGTTCAATTGCTTGCAATTGTTTTTATTTAAATAACTATTTGAATCATTTAAGTGTGTTTATTTTATTCTCCAGGTGTAAGAATCGTGACATTCCCTGAAGGAACCACCGTAATTGGAATCTGTGATTTTTTATTGATTTTTATTTTTTTCTTCGCCTGCCCTTGGCTCGTGTTTGGCAGGGTGGTCTTGCAGCGGATGAAAGGAGCTCAGCTGCGCTTTTCTTCAAGAGCAGCCACACACGGGGACAAAACCTTAAAAGAGACCACTGTAAGAAGGTCGCTTGGCAGTTAAGGGCTAAAAGGCATGCTTTCGTGTCGTTTCAACGAAATTATAGTGTGATTGACATTTTTGAACTTGTTGCTGTGCTGTTGCATCGAATTGAGGGGGAATTCGCCGCTACTTGGGGTAAAAGTAACCTACAGTTAATATTTCGAGGAAAACGAGGATTTTCGAGGAATTTATGTAAAATATAAAAGCGAAACTATATGCACCCTTACAGATCCAACAATTTCTTCTTGGAGGTGAGTGTCATTTTCGATATTAGGAAAAGCATGTTGGTTTTACGTGTCGTTAATCAACTTTGCCTTAGTTGAGTAGTTAATGTAAAACAGAGGATCGAGTGATGCATAGTCTGGACGTAGCTTCATGTAATGTTACACCAGAGTTGTGTCATAACGGATCTTGTACTTTTTTGGTTGGTGGTAGATACGATATATGATTGTGAGCAAAATGTAAGAGTAAAAAGGTGCAATGTCTGTCCTCTTGTGTTACTACCTTATGATGCAGGCTCACGCACACTAAAAGACATTCGATGCTCCCGTTGCTGGAACAACTAGAATTGAGATTATTTGTAATTTGGGTTTGTTTCTTTAGATGACCTCTCGTCACCACGCGGCAGTTCAGTAATTGACAAAGGAGGACAAGATAGTCTGCTTCAGCTGGAGTTGCCTAAAGCAGGTCAACCATGGCAGCAGGAGTCGCGGCTTGGCTTCCCTTCGCCCGGGCAGCGGCCATAGGATGGATGCCGGTGGCGAGCGCCCCTATGCCGACACCCCCGAGGGACAAGAGGAGAACTCAGGACGGACTAATCATCCTCAACGTCAGTGGAACTAAGTTTCAGACCTGGCGGAATACTTTGGAAAGGTACCCTGACACCCTACTGGGAAGCACAGAGCGAGATTTCTTTTTCCACGAAGAAACTAATGAGTACTTTTTTGACCGAGACCCCGACATATTCAGGCACATTCTTAATTTTTATCGAACCGGCAAACTGCACTACCCACGACACGAATGCATTTCTGCTTACGACGAAGAGCTGGCGTTCTTTGGAATAATACCTGAAATCATAGGGGACTGTTGTTACGAAGAGTACAAAGACCGCCGGAGAGAGAATACTGAGAGAATCCAAGACGACGAAGAAAATGAAAACAACAACGATTTGGCGCCACCTGATATGACTTTCAGAGAGTCGATGTGGCGGGCTTTTGAAAATCCTCACACCAGCACAATGGCACTGGTATTCTACTATGTCACTGGATTTTTCATCGCCGTTTCCGTCTTGGCCAATGTAGTGGAGACTGTACCCTGTGGAAGGGCCCTGAAGGGATTCAAAGAAGTGTCCTGTGGAGAGAGATATGAATTGGCCTTCTTCTGCTTGGATACCGCCTGCGTCATGATCTTCACAGTCGAATACATGCTGCGTCTTATTGCAGCGCCAAGTCGATATAAGTTTGTAAAAAGTGTTATGAGCATCATCGACGTAGTCGCAATCATGCCATACTACATTGGGTTGGTCATGACCGACAACGAGGACGTGAGCGGGGCCTTTGTCACCCTGAGGGTTTTCCGTGTGTTTCGGATTTTCAAATTCTCCCGCCATTCCGCGGGACTGCGTATCCTTGGCTACACACTGAAGAGCTGCGCCTCGGAGCTGGGATTCCTGCTCTTCTCTCTCACAATGGCCATCATTATTTTCGCCACGGTAATGTTCTACGCGGAGAAAGGATCTACAGCCAGCAAGTTCACCAGCATCCCTGCGGCGTTCTGGTACACCATTGTCACCATGACAACACTCGGGTAGGTGCTAATAATGGTAATCCATACATTGAATACGCTCTGCTCTTCATTTCCAAGGCAGCCCTCGCTTTGCTTTTGGAATATAATTGTGGCAGTGGCGCGTGACCCCACCCAATCACAAAATGCACCTTCGCTAGAAACAGCGAAAAACACATCACAAGCACTGACTGACAAGTCCCAGAGGATTCTCAGTTAGATAACTGAAACTGAATTAAAGTAGCCTTATGTTTTTCTATGTCTTGAACAGGTAAATACAAAATGAAACATATATCTGATACCTGTTCTAGGTATTTCAATCACATGCATTAATATGTAGTGAGTTTATTAACTTAACCTCAACAGGGTACCCAAGGAATATACATATTTATGAATGGAAACTGGCTGTGGGAAAAACAAGTAGGCCAGTGACTGAACAGTGAAGTCCGTGTCCGCAGAAGGTTCCAAAACGTGTCGTTCTGAATAATGCACAATGCAGGCATTGTTTCAACCGAGCGGCTTTCTTCCAGGTTGTAAATCCTCTTTAAAACCTCTCATTGATGCAACAGATACTTGTTGATACCTCAAGACTTTAAAATTTTCTAACATTATTTTGCAAGACTTATGTGTGCTAAACGTCATGATTTTAACACGATTTACATCTTAACCGAAAGGATTTCAGAGGTTGCAGTTGAGTGCTGATATTTTAATTTCACGGTTTCCTGATTAACACATGCAGATTGTGTTTTTGTCGCATAAATGAGTTAATTATTTAACTACCATCATTATAATAATTTGTTATGGATGTGTGCATTCATTCATTAATCCGTTCATCCACGAGTTACCGTTCAACAGAGGGTTTGCCTGCCTGCCTCCCGCGCGGGCGTCCCTGGTGGTGCGCTTTCCGAGGTGCTGAATTTGGCATACTCGTGCTGTAATGCGAGCTCGCGGCACTTGCTGGCTGCAGTTGGTACAGCAAATGAGTGCTGACAAATGAAACCGTAAAAGGACCTCAGACTTGGACATATTCAAGCCAGTCTCAGTTTAAATCTGTGTGTGCTTCTCTGACCTTTGCTCTTTTGAAGTTTGCTCATATTTATGTATTTCACAACAGGTTCCCAATTTCAAGACTTATGTTGAACGAATTAAGGGAATAATGGTTTAAATCACTGCTGTGAAATAGCTCAGCCCAAGATCTATTTGATCACTGAAATACTCAAATCAAGTCATAAATATTAATTTTCTGCTCTTTGGATCAGAGAGAGTTGTTCATTACTGTAAAAGACTTCATATAGAGGGGGGGGATGGGCGGAGAATGTTAGCGAAATGCGTTTCTACGACTCATTCCTGATAATTTGTGTTAAAATGTGTCTTGGCTGTCAGATTAGATAATATCAATATGAAAATGCAATTACTCCCCAAACTCAACTGAGAGCTAATCACTGAGTTGTGAGCCAGGCGTTTGGAACGACGCTGAGCCGAATCTGCAGGCCATGGTCTTAATGAAGTGGAACTTCAACGCAGGCAGCCGCAGAGATGATGCTGGAAGGAGGTACATTCCTGTGTATTCCTTCATCTGTCAAAAGACATCTGTGGTATTTCTATTTAAAGCAAATCCTTTCACAGTGGGTAAGATCTCTTAGCTCATCAGGTAAGGGGCAATGTATGAGCTGGGAAATCTTTGTGAATTATCATATTAAACCAGGGGGAAAAGGAAGTCCTGTACCAAGATATGGGAGCTAGAAGAACAATATGTTCAGGTTTTGGTACATTTCCATCACATTAAGATGAGTACTGCAATGTGAAATATCACATAAATTTAATTAATGTGATCTTTCATGGAAAAAGGTGTAACTTCTGGCTTCCTAGGGGGATAGTCTGGTCCCTGCAGTGTCTGTATGAACCCCTTAAAAAAAAAAAAAAAACACATGTGCACACACACACACACACACACACATTTTCCACTGGGTGTTTGGCTTGGTGAAGTGAACCTTTGTGGTGTCTGAAAGCATCCTTGTGAGTTTATGTCTCCAAAACTTGAGGGAAACCCTGCAGTATCCAAATCAAGAGTCATTCATTAACATTTCGTCCACTCACTCCTCTGGCATGAAATCTGGCCGATAGTTTTTCGGAACGTTTCTGTAATTTGGATCACTTTGTCGGCATCGGATCAGCTCCAAGTGATTTTTGAAACTGCGGAATGTGAATCAAATCAATATCACCTTTTTTATGATTGCAGGTCAATGGCAGAGGTACTGATTATAACTCAGTACATGAGCCAAAGTCTTGAGCGTTGAGAGATGTGCTGCGCTTGATTGGCGATCGCCCCCAGTAGATTCCAACGGCTGCACTTATTCAGCGCTCATGATTGTTACATCACAGTATGACACACCTGCATGCGCTTCACATATGCTTGTTAAGGCAGCGCAGCTCTGGACAGAACCCCTCAGCACGTCCTATAGGATTTGCCGCGGACAGACGATGATTAGTGGTTAACTGCCTTATCCAAGGGAGCACTCTCCCAGATTGAACACGGCCTTTGTTAAATGTACATATCATTTATTAATGTCTCATTACATTGCTTCCAAAGGTATGACAGGGATTTATATTCTTTTACCTTGGCAGGGATTTATATGGAAAAGCTATCTGAAGACACAGGTGAGGAGTGTTATTGAGTGCCAAAGTGTCACAGCATTTAATTCCACTCAGTCTCACTGACTCATCCTCAGAATAACTTTTTCTGTGCCTTTAATAACCGAATATCTCCAGGCTCCTCTCCTGCTCTCTGTTTAGGTGCCAGTTGAAAATTAGTGTATTTATTACTGAATCAGTCTTCTCGCCCAACTGAGTGTCCGTATATCTTGCACTGTGGGGGAGAACTCTCAGTGGTGAGCGAATGTTTTTGAATACATTGATGCAAGAGTGACAGCAAGTTGACAAGTCGGACCTGAAGATGAGTTTCTCGTTCCTACTGTGCAAACCATGAAACTTTGAAACAGCAGATTCCAGGTCCAGGAATGCATCTGCTCCTCCCTTTAAGACGTTTGACTTGAGCAGTGGGCAAATTAGTTTTCCGATTTATTTCAGCGAGCATAGATGAACACTTTGATGGTTATTCATGACAGTTGGAGATATGAGCTCAACATGCGGTTAAATCTCAGTGTTGGTGTTCTTGGATAATTCATTAAATGATTTACCACCAGCGGTGCAATATCAATGGTGCAGTGATTCAGTCAGCAGTAGTACAGTCGACCAATCACAGCATTACGCTAATCACGGTTTGAATATTTAAAATGGATTGCTTTCAAAGGTGTCAATTGAGAAATTGATCATGCCAAGTGACAACCAAGCCATTTAATGGTGTTTTAAGAAATGTTTTCTGCAGTTGAGCTCCATTCTCTAAGAGAGGAAGTGGTGGTGATATTAGTACTATGTATTATGACTATTATGTTTTCTAACACCTTTGCAATAAGGCAAATACAAATAAGGGAACATATCTGAATATGTAAACATTGTTTCTGTGAAAGTTTGGATCTAGCAGATGTGGTGACAGAGGTGGGAACAGGATAAAGGCTAGCAGATCACCTCCTCCGTTATACAAAACCTGAAAAATAAGGACTTCTTAGTTGGATTTTCATGATGGATCGGTAATAGGAATTCACTTAACACAAGTTTATTGCAGTTGGGGTGCTGGCAGTGAAGTACTTTTGTCACAAACCTAAATATCACAATCACCATGTAAAAGAGTACCATGTCGGTTTCAAAGTTAATTACAGTTCATGTTCACAGACATATAAAAGTCAAATGGCAACCTGTGGTTCTCTTACGTAAAGCGGAGTACTGTATTTTTTGTGACATAAAAGACAATGATTACTCATTAAAAAGGAATTGAACGCTTTTGTCGTTTTTCTAGGTTATTTTCAAATTTAAATTTTGCATTGTACTCTTTACCTCTCACAATTTCTGACATGACCTAAATTATGTCAGAACACTTAACTGTATTTTGACATTTTTGCAATCTAAATGACTGTCGTGTTCTTTCACAGTGAGCCATAAAATAGCTGTTTCACATCAGAAACATCACAGCTGATGACTAGTCAATACCGGGGAGAGCCTTTCAAGGAAGCATTTGACATTGTTGCTAATCATAGCATGAAAGCTCTACTGAATTCATCTGTATGAGGAGAATGACAAAGTGCATTGTGGTTAGAACACCATTCATAGCGTCACTATCTCCAGGGATCTGGCAGTATGAAGGAGAAAGAAGATACAGGGATCTGTGTCGGTGATTAACTCCAGTGCTGCCCCGTACATTGCTAAATGACTCATTTTTAGATTTAGTAAAAATGAGTCGTTTAGGAACCAGTTTATTCAGCGGAATCCTGGTCCAGTTTACTCAGCGGCATCCTAATTGGCTTATGGAGTGTCAAATTGCATCTAATGAAGGAGCAGCTGACAGCATTAAAGGCTAACCGTATTAAGGATAGGCCGGTAATGTAGAGGATCAGGGAAGAGTAATAGGCTATTGGTGTGGTATGCTAAGTTCCGCTGATATCACCTCAGCCTGTCTCCCCTCTAGTGCAATAAGAGTGTTGAAGATGGCCCTCGATTTCTCTCCCTCCTACACCAGAGGAGTTTTGGTTCCAGTGATCCCCACTATGCTCGGATGCGAAAGTGAGGATTATCTCGCAGTAAGCTTGGAGGGGGTTGGAGGGTCCAGGACCATCTCTGTAGAGGAGGTGGGTTTTAGCCTGGATTCTAAGAGAGAGCCAGACACCAGGGGATGGGTAAAATAGCTCTATGCAGGAGTAGAGGACGGCCATTGATTGGTCCCATGGAGGGACGGGAGAGGGTTACGGCCTGGTTCGATTTGGGAAGAACCAATCACCCAATCCATCGATCAATAAATGAATGAATCAATCAATCTTTGTTTATGGTTTGTGCAGTTTAGAAACAGGTTTGTCACACAACATGTCACAATGGCCATTTTTCAGGCTGGAGGGGAAGGGACCTCATTCCTTCTAATGATGTTGGGACAAGACAGTCCCAGGCAATGGGGGAAACAGACACTACAGGATCAGAATCACGAAATGTTCTTTTGTAATCAATGTGCTGCGTTTATTCTGTCTTCAGGTTTGGCATGTTTAGACGTAGCCAGGTGGATCCGATATTTTATTGGCTAACTGACAGTGTATAAATATGAAGTGTAAGAACGATGGACCGAATCGGCAAGTTTCATTTTCTGTAAGGATTACAGACTTGCTAGAGGAGTAGTAGAGGATTATAGAAAGGGTTAGGGCATTGTGAGGCACAAGGGGTGCGGTGTCTCTCTGTCACTGTCCAGAGCACCCATGTATTCTCATCTTTCTTCCTTATTTTGCCCTTTTATCATTTACGTACATACTTGTGCGCTGGCTAGAATATGCATCACTGTTACCATGCCTAGAGCCAAAATAAATGAAACGTTTATATCTTTGTCACATGACCCAAACCATCATCGCAAACTCATTATGTCGTGAAAGGCTATACCCTTTTGGTCATGTGATGAATGATGTCTCCTCTGCCAACAGAAGCGTAGTGATGAGCTGTCGGGCAGTGTTCTGCTGAAATCGATCCGTCAGATTAAGCCCCGCTAATGATTTACACTGGAGTGACAAAGCGAAATACATGATTACATCATAGCTTTAATCCAATGAATGACCCTTCATTATTACATCAAATTATGTCATCATACATTTTTCTTTCAGTCTTCCTATATATATTCATATATGCATCTATATAAGTTAATGAATAGCTGCACATCCATGTTTGAACATTTAAAGCAGAATTAATGGGATCCAGAGATGGCTTTGTACATTAGTTTAAATCACTTTCAGGGAATTGAATAGATTCTATCGTTAGGACACTGAAACTCATGACAGCCTGGCCTTGATAAAAGAAAGTGAAGTAAAAAAAAAGTCAAGAAGTTGTGAATAAATTGCTCTCCTTCAGAAACTCTCGTCTCATTTACTGTTCACCCAGCACATATGAGAATGTAAGAAGAGTAAAGACTGGGCTGTTAAGTTGCTCATTCATTATTGAGGGAGCAATGGACTGCTGGACAGGTTCTGTCCAACGGCTACATTTATATTCTCATCTATTTCCATGTGACGTTTTCAACATGAACAAACACAAGGTGCATTATGCGCTGTAACCCAAACTACTACACAATGAGAACGTTCATAGGTTAAGACTCACTATGCAATTAGCTTGCCTGAAGAATTTCTACTGTCGCTTTTAACCATGCATGGTTGTGTGTGTGTTTGTGTGTGTGTGACCAATTTAGATCTAATTGTATCTCCAGCACCCACGATTTTCCATTCTGAAAGCAGGATAGAGGAGAGGAGCAGGTCTGACAGATCAGCAGTTACTCCCATTAAGGTGGTAGAAGTGTTAAAAGCTAATTGCTTGTTCCCTTGCTGAGTCCATAGGCTGGCTTATGAATATTAATGAGGATTCATGTATATTCATGTTTATTCATGAATAATGTATTCACTTTAATGAGATGTACAAACTTTTACATTCAAAATACACATAAAGTAATAAAAAAGACAAAGCAATACAGTTAGAAATTGGTGATAAGGTGTGTTGAATGAGTACTGTAGTCATATTTAATGACCTTTGGTGCTGTTTCAGAAAGCCATTCAACAGAAATGTGAGACGTTTGGGTTGTTTTTATTAACGGCTCTGGTCTTGGAGAACTATGGGAAACACTTTCCTTCATAACTTCCATGAGAATTTTTGAAAGTTCATATGATCATTATTATTATTCCTTTAGGCCTGTTTCCATAAGTCAGATCAATTGTAGATATAGAAAAGGGATTTGCTCCTCCATAATTTAAACATCAGACACTGATCACAGAATCTCAAGCAGGGCTCAAAAAGTTGGAGGCCACAGACAGAATAAGCTCACCCAGAATGTGTAATGAGTTTTTGTATCTGGGAGACCTAATTTCCTAAGATTTCACTTGATTTGATTGTCTCGTAATTGAGATTATTTTGGGTACAGTTTTCACTTCCTGTCCCACCGCATGTGGGCTTGATTGAGCATTTTCGATTCCTTAATGATTTCAGCCGTCAGTGTATCACAGCGGAGAAATTAATGTATGACTCAGTAGGAGGGTAGTGTCTGCAGTGTTTCTTACATACATCGATGGGCCTTCATATTAAAAAGAATATTTTATAATGCCACCTACAGATCTGTTGAAACAGTAATAAAATACTTATTTCGCAAGCATCAACAAAGAAGACATTTATTAAAACTCCACAGAGTATCACTCTTGCTGTTGTTGTTTTTGTTTTCAGATTCTCAAGAAAATGAGAATGCTTTCATCCTGCAGAAAATAACCAGAGACCCAAATAATTTAAATCCAGCACAAGCAAATGCACACCATCCTCAGGGCAACTTATGCCATCTTACAGAACGGAATTTATTTTACAGTTACCACAGCTCAAAAAGTTGTATGAGGTTATAGTTTCCCTCTTACCGACCGTGTTGCATAATTAGTCAGTAGCTGTACTGGAAACATGGCTGTGATGTTTTTTGTACCTTAGGGTTGTGACAAATATCAGCTTAGTTGTTCTACCAGCGTCGTGCAAATACACAAAGACACAGAGGTATGCCACCGTATAATCATATACAAACTTACAAGCAAGCAAACACATAACAGTATAAATAAACCAGCTTACTTTATTCACTGTTTCTTTAGAAAACATATATTTGCATGTGAAGATACACCATGGAATATATGTGATATATCATGTAGCATTGGTATAGTAGCATAGCTTTCCAGTGTGCTGTTAAGAATGAAGCAAACCCGAAAAAGCTACATAATGCAATATTCATTTTAAGAGTGGAAAACCTTACCACACAGTTGGGTCTTCCATTTTATAAGCACTTGACATGTCTTAGATCTACCAGCCCATTGCATTTATGTGCTTTTGCAGGTCCTGACTGACATACAGTTAAGGACTTTGAACTGTCTTTCCGAGACGGACATCCATCCATCATTTCTAATTTCTTTTAACACTTTAAATGGCTGAACTGTAATGAATGAATTTGAATGGTTTGAATAATTGCTGCTGCCCACATAATCCTATGCATTAATTAACAGGGAAACTAATGCACTTACTTTCAGAGAGAGGAGAGGAGGGAGGGAGGGAGGGGGAGGGGGAGAGGGGAAGGAAGCGGCTTGCGAAAGCATTGGATGAGGTGCATACTGCACAGAGCGATTAATTATTTAGGCTCGTCCCATGGAAACAAAGGCGGTTGCGTTCTCTTGTGTTTCACGTTTGCGTCCACTTTTCTTAAGACAACATTAAGCCACAGGGTGACCATAAACACCTGGCAGACAGGTGTGTATCTAAAAAAAAGACACATAAGTGTCAAACATAGGAGAAAACGTTTTTAAAGAATACATATCTCAACCTCTGTTCTTTGATCTGTCATGGAATCCGTGTGGAAAGTTAGCAGGTCTGCATCGACGCCATGAGAGAGAAAAAAAATACAAAAGATTCCTTGTATTTATTTATAGCAATCTACGATCATCCTGGGATTTCCTGTCTAAAATTGTGCAGGGATATCATGGGTGTACCATGAGATAACACGCACACACACACACACACACACATAGATGAGACTGTTCTGGTATGGCCCCTCTCACTTTGGGCTCGCTGTTCCCCTCGGGGCCGGCGTGTTCCTATGTGACCATGTGGCCTCTCCCGGGACGGGTTCGGAGCCCGAGGCGATGACACCGTGCACCCAGGGAAGTGGCTCTTTAACGAGAAAAACGTGACAATTCCAACATATTCCTCAGTGGAGGAATGTATTTTTAGTGCATACGTTACCTCAGATGCACCGCTCATTTATGGTCTCTCTGCGAAATTTATTGCTTTTCCCTCTTTCATAAGAGGAGGCTCTGCGGTAGGAGTGCGAACACGGTGGGTTTTAAATGACCCCGGTGATATGAGAGGACCCCTGCCATGGATTAGACTTAAGAGCAAATATCGCTCAACCAGTCCGCACCAAGCAGATATCAGCAGATTTAAAGAGGGAGAGAGGGAGAGGGGGATATATATCCATATGTTAAATCTCCTATCAGAACACACATTTAATTACGCTGGCAGAATTTTGTGGAATGTATTAAAACCCTCCAGAATAAAACTGGACTCCCATCATGCCTCCTGTCTCTAATCTTCTGATTGTATGTTGTCCCCTTTTCACCAGGACCGTTCTCGTTCCCGCTGTTTGTCAAGGTGAATTCTGGACTGTAGCGAGACACGATGTTTTGTTTTTCTTCAAGATTTGAGGTTAAATGGAGTGTGGCGGGGATAAGCGCAGCGGCGGTGTTGAAAGGCAGGCGAATAAAACGATAAAATCGGAGCCAGGGTTTGAGGTTAGGGCTACTGGACCGTGAGAAGTATGCTTCTGGTCAGAGGAATCTGACTGTCCCTCAGTCTGATTAATGGACAATTTAACGTTTATTGTTTCTTACATCAACAGGCTTTCCAAAAGGATTGTGGGTAGACAGATGTACTCCTTTCTTTTGAGAGATTTTTGGTTCAAACTTTGGAAGCTGGAAGAGTTCCAGCTCTTAAAATCATCATATTAACAGATTTTTAAAGACAGTTTTATGTGTAGTATTATTGGCAAGAGCTATTTTTTATTCCAGCTGTTTATATTTCGAGTATTAATTAAACCTATGACTTCTTAGTCTTGCTCTAGAACTGTAGGCATACCCCATAGCTACATGAGTAAAAAAAGGATGAAGAGTTACTCCCTATTATTGACAAAGTGCTGATTATCAAAGAATTTGTGTTTAAAATGGAAAACGATCACATACTGTCTTTGCTTTTAACTTTATTAGAGACAGAAAACATCACAGTTTTTTTGGGGTTGCCTTATTCAGGGTTCTTTATGACAAACTGTGAGGAAGGTACACAGAGCTGAAATGTTTTTTTTTTCAGTTTCTAATGAATTCAGGAGCAAAGACAGCATACGATCATCTTTCTTTTCAAACACCCCATAGCTACAGCATCAAATGCCATCGGCCTCTGTTCCACATCGCAGTTCCCCTGGCTGGGCTAGCATAGCTGCCATCGCACCAGAGAGCCATGCAGCTGAGGCTGTCGGTGCAGGCGCCTCGCAGGCCCCAGATCGGCCATAACAATCTCTGTGAATGATGAGCTCAGGGAGGCCCTGCCAAATAGAGCCCTGTCTCAGGGAGGCCCTGCTGAATAGAGTCCTATCTCAGGGAGGCCCTGTCCAATAGAGCCCTATCTCAGGGAGGTCCTATCGAATAGAGCCCTATCTCAGGGAAGCCCTGCTGCATAGAGTCCTATCTCAGGGAGGCCCTGTCCAATAGAGCCCTATCTCAGGGAGGTCCTATCGAATAGAGCCCTATCTCAGGGAGGCCCTGCTGAATAGAGCCCTATCTCAAGGAGGTCCTGTTAAATAGAGCCCTATCTCAGGGAGGCCCTGCTGAATAGAGCCCTATCTCAAGGAGGTCCTGTCAAATAGAGCCCTATCTCAGGGAGGCCCAGCCATAGAGAGCCGTATCTCAGGAGGCCCTGCCGAATAGAGCCCTATCTCAGGGAGACCCAGCCATAGAGAGCCGTATCTCAGGAGGCCCTGCCGAATAGAGCCCTATCTCAGGGAGACCCAGCCATAGAGAGCCATATCTCAGGGAGGCCCTGCCGAATAGAGCCTTATCTCAGGGAGGCCCTGCCATAGAGAGCCTGTATCTCAGATCTCGAGACAACGCTGAGACCAATTACCCATGGAATCCTGGGAGTCCTGGCCACTGGTCCAGATTCTGCTCCAGGACTTGTTTTGAATACATAAACCCTGTATGCAGAGGTCCTTTATACATTCATCCTAAAATTCCACCTGGCACAGGTCTCTGGATATTCAGTTTAAACAGTTAATATCCAATGCAATCTTGATATGACGTTTTTAAATATGATTAAAAATGTGGGCTATTTCTAAAACGAGTGAATAATTTTGCTGATATGCACCATCAATATTTGAGGATATCATGACTTGACATTTTTTTATATATTATATATATTATTACATATTATGCTGAAAAATGCTGACTTCTTCCTAAATAAATTTGTAGATTTGAGGATATGACCAAAACCTAACAAATATTAAATGCAGATTTAACTTTCAGGCATATATTATCCTTGGATATCGTACATGGTTAATAACCTAGATGCAGATGTCTCATGTCATGTAAGATAGGCAAGACATTCTCTGAACTCACACTTAGTGACAGAAGAAATGTTCTCAAACCAGGCTTAAGAAGATCTGTATATGAAATCAACCACAGAGGTATTGTGAGCATGTGCAGCCTGGATATCAGATAAAATTCTCCTGATCGAGAAGTATGAAGACCGAGGAGATTTCTTTTGCCCCAAGATACCTCTCTCGCTTCTGGCAATCCTCTGCAAGTAAGAGGTCCAGAATGAGTGGATATCACCTGGGCTCTAATCAGAACGACTGCTCCAGGGCAAAGATAAATTAACATAATCATGCTGAGATAGTCTTAATGGGGGAACAACTCAGATAGAGTGAGTCATAGCAGGAAGTTATTGGGTGGTGCAGTGATGGAGTGAAGTCTCCTCCGGTCTCCCAATCTACTTACCAGTGACTCACTCTCCCCTCCCCCTTCCCCCAACGCCCCCCCCAAAGTTCACATAATCCAATAATGCATTTTAATATCCATTTCTATGTTGTAGACAAAAAAAAAAACATTATCAATGTTCAAACCCATGGTTTGATAGCTCTTGGTCCTGCAAGTCAATTACGAGCGAAATCAAATGAAGTAAATTTCACTACTTTAACTACACCGCTGTAGTTTTTTCATTTTGTGTGAGATTTTTCTCGGGGTATGTTTAATACCAGAGCATTAGGCAGAGCAGAAATGAGCTGGAATATCTCATTATTCTTTATTGTCTGACTCTGCTGCCAGGCTTAGCATAGCCTTACCTGAAGCATTTTAAGTGTGTGTGGCTCTCCCTGCCCTTTTAATACTGCCAGGGCTAGGGTTTATCCGTCAAAGATAAGGTGTGTGGGGATTTTTTCCTTTTACCCTTGTTAACGGCAACGCAAGATGACAAGAGGGAAAAACCGCATGGCAAGGTTCTTCTGCCCAGGCGAGGTAGGATAGGAGGGTGGCCTCATGTTTAAAACATCTTTTAGAAAATTCTCTTCACTGTCTGACATTCACGAACACTCCGCCTGTCCAAGCCTGATAGCAGTGACCGCGGGAAAGCAAGTCTCCTCTGCAACCTGGCGCTAAAATAACCCAAACACGGCAGTATAAAATATGATAGACGGCACAAAGGAGCCACATTATTAGAAAGAGCCCAGTAATGTGTAGCAAAATGGACTGGGCTGATAGAAATGAAAGACCAGGATATATTTTACATTTTTTCCCCTCCTTAGGAAGCAATTTCTTACTTTTGTGTTGGATGAAATGGTACATTAAACTGAGTAAAAAGTAGGCAAAATGCATCTATTTTAAAAGTTTATTTCTGATTTTATTTAACATGTCTTACAATGTACTATATGTTTTGCATGTGTATGTGTTGAATCTACATGAATGACAGTGAGTAAAACAGAAGCTATGAAACACATAAGGCCTTGTAACGTAAGGGTTTTGCTATCTCTGGTCTGTTAGCCATCACATCTCCCTCTATCTCTTTTATGTTGGCATTACATTCTTCATAAATGGTTATCTGTAGCGGAAATAATAAAATGTTAACAACGTTTTTGGAGAAGTAGGCCACATGTTTGCGTATCATTTTCCATATTTAAATGCGAGAGCGGCAGCGAGCAGTCGTAATGCATTTCACTTAGCGGGTGAAGCGGCACTTTGGAATCTCTGAAGTGTGGCGCAAGAGCGCGGTTTGTTTTATTCAGCAAGTCCCGTCAGGAGGACCTCAGATGACACACGACTGGTGTCCGCAACGCATCATCACTACTCTGATCTCACCTCCTTGAGGAGACTGTCAATCGTTGCCATTTAACAGGAGCAATTCCAATAATTTTTGAATGGGGATGACTATAATTCCTATTAGCACTGAGAAACGTCAGTTCTTATTAGTTTTAACTCCCATTTCATACAGATTCCACAGGCTTAATGCACAAACAGAGGTCCCCAACACATCCTCATCGTGATTTCTACCTGATAATGATGCACGTCTTCAGAGTGATATCTACCTAACGAGTGGGGAGAACAGAGGTGAAACAAAATACATTTACCCTTTTCAATGGAATATATTTAACTTGTATCATGTAACACAGGTGTTATAGGTCACAGTCCTGTTAGACTTGATGCGAGCTGATACAGAGTAAATGAACTGTGATGTATGCGAACAGCTGGAGGGAGCCCCTGTAGTTTCCAGTGACACTACCTCGTCAACCTTAGATCAAGCCAAAGTCTAACCTCCCACTGCTATACTGGGTTCCTTATCGTATATTGAATAGTATATAGTATTCTAGAATATCAGCACCAAGTTTTGTATTTTTTTTTCCAGTGTGAAGATCACATTTTGACTGTTCTGGGATCAGGGGTTTCAGTGTACCACACAGCATGAGCTTGAATATGAGTCATTAAGCGAGTGTCACGCACCTCTAAGCAACGTTTATGGAATGTCACACACACATATAAACACATATATGGAAATTTATACAGCAACAGAACCGAAACCTTCATTTGTGAAGAATGGCATAAACAGAGAACACTCAATCTTTGAATATGCAGCGTAACTTTGGAATTTGGAATTTATTGCTCGTAGGGATATGACAAATTATTTTTAAAGTAGTCTAGCCTTGCTACAGATATTTGGATCCTTTTTTTTTTAGTTCTAACATCAGTTCAGTTTAAAATGTGGCTGTTTGATGGATGTGCAAATTCTTTCAAGAAAAGCCTATTATACACCCCCCTCCTTTTCGAATGCCTAGAGCTTGTTCTTGTTGAGTGAAGTCATGTGCACAGATGATGATAAATTTCAAAACATGAAACAGTAAAGTTTTACCTATCATCTGATTTTAAAGAATTTTCTTTCTTGCTAAACCTAGTAAGGCATACCAGTTTTGGCATCAAATTACATTCCATCAAAATACATTCCATTTCCTGAATTCCATGAAAGAACACCACTGTATGTTTCAATTCAGTCTGCAAGGAAAAAATTCATAGTATTTCTACAGCTCAATGAAATTCCTTATGTTCTCTTTTTATCTAGTGCAGGAGTCAATAAGATATTCTGTATTCATAGAATACAGCTTTTTGTTGGTTTAGTTCTTTATAGAATGGTTACTCACCTTCTGAAGTTGATTGTTCTCCTAAGCTCCTCAAAGTCTATAAAGCTACTCAGCAAGGACTCTGTGAATATGTAACTGTTTGATATCCACAAACTCCATTTGTGATGCTCACAAAAGCAATTAAAGTCATTCAAGGGGCCTGACACAGTAGACAGGGCGTTAGGCTGTGGTATGATTTAAACTTGTGGTCGACAAGTTTCGCAGGGAATCTTTATAGTCTCTGAAGGGCAAGATTAAAACCGCTAAAATGGGGCTAAAACCAAGTAAGCATGTACCAGCCTTTAGCATCGTGACCAAATTGACAGTCATTTATCTTTTCAATTAGAGAGTGTGAGCTTTGCCCATCAAGAAGGGTAGGATAGAGAAATGTGTTTATTGGCTGATATTGGCTAGCTCAGCCCATATAAAGGCATTGATTGGCTCTGAAAGTTGTATAAATGGACGAACTGCCTTTTTGATGATATACCAGTCCTGATATTGATAGTTATCCATTTTCCACAGTTCCTCTGTCATCTTTATGACAGCTCAGCCAAAAACTAGCCCCACACATTTAAGCTGAATCCCCCATACACTTTCGGGTACAGGAAATGAAATAATAGCAAAGACTGCAAAGGATCATTGATCCGGAGCTCGCTGTGAATGTCAATGAAGTTCCATTACACCAGAATAAACACTCGGCTCAAACCCACCACATTCTGTTCAATCAGAACTCAGCGGAGTGAGAAACTCTGAAACATCAAATCACTCAGAAGAGACCCATTAAACATTCAAGGCATGGTATTTCACCTGATGGATGTTTGATAGAAATAAAATTTCATGCTAAGACTTTGAACCGCTATGATGTTATTCCTGACATCCCATTAAAATTGCTTGTTGTTGGGAGAACAGATTGCTCAGGTCTCCCAAGACGCACAACTAGGAAACGGCCAAGGATTCCATCTTTTCCAGTATGTTAATCCAGCTCTGTTTTGCATTCAGCCGCAATTCTTAACAGTCACGACAATATCAATGGCAAACCCAACCTGAGGAGGTTAAAAAGAGAAAACGCTGAGATTGAATAAACCTGCATTTCACTGATGGATCAACATTCACAATCTGAATAACCATGAGGTATGTGTCACCTGTCTGGAAGTCATTGCTCAAAAATGATGGCTGGTCTTATGGGCGGGACTGCTAAAACAACCAAATGCATCCAGGTGCGCATACTTTTAAAGGCGCCCATCTCTCTTGAGGCCAGCTGTCCTCCTGATACGGTTTGAAGCCACAGGAGACATTTCTGTAGTAGCAGATCTTCAGAGTGGAATTCATCTTGTCTCCAGGGACAGAGGTTTGCCATTGACGGTTGTGTTTTGTACACACTGTCTCGCTGGTAAACATTCGCTGATGGGGTATTGTTTTTGGTTTTTGTTTTTTACGCTCCACCAGTTTGTTCTCGAGCACAGTCTAGCATGTATGTTTTTCGTATGCAAAGACATTTGAAGGGTGGAAGCCCGTTGCCGCTGTATTCAACAAAGAAAGAATTATGGCCAAAGGCCATTGATAAGAAGGACAGACAATTACAATGAAAACATGTTGGAGATATGAAATGCTAACACCTAAATTTAAGACCATGTAGCACAGTAAACCCCGACCAAGATCTTTTCTCATACCATTAATCAAACTCTATAAGACCTTGGTCCACCACAAATTTCAGCCAAAATCTTATCAGCCACAATAAATAATCCATAGGCTACCTGCATGAACATGTCTGAATGACTTGCTTCTGTACACATAACTCATAACACACAACGTGTATTTACACACCGAGGCTAGGAGCTGACGAATTCTGTCATAACATGCTCTTTTTACTGGACAGCATGCAATTACACTCAACGCTGGAGATTTTGAATGCGTGATCTGTGGGGATACGTGGAAAGGGCTTTCATTTTCATTTCAAGCAATACAAAATGCAGGTAGGGTGGTCTGAACGTGTTGTAATGCGTTTAAAGTGGCAATTGCTTCAGAGAGAGAATGAGATATTTAAATGTCAAGCCGTACCCTCCTCCGGTGATTGATCTGTGTGTGAAAGAAAGAAATAAAGCAACGGGATGGATGCATTATTTTACGGAATTGATTTGATTTAGAGCGGGATAGTGTAGGATTCAGCCTGAAGCCTTTCCTTTCGGTTTGTTCAGGATTTAATTTAACAGGACTTTTACTAGAGAGCTGCAGAAGAAAGGGGATGGCTGCTTTGCATTGATACAAGCACCTGCGCCAGCTACACATTGTGAATCCCTTCCCATTGGACCCTGATACAATGTGTATCAACAGAGCAAAAGCACAAGAGCTGGGATTCAATCAGACAAACTTAGGCTCTTTAACGACTTATGCAATTCAATCAAAATGGAATTCTTTAAGGACATAAGCTAGTCTATTTTACAGATGTTTCTTTTTATTGTATATCTTTTTATATCTACTTTTGAAAAGAGCAAATTCTAAAAGGCATGTTTGCGAGTGTCCAATCTACAGTAATCGAACATATCCAAGTGCAACTCATGTTGTAATGTAAATAAACTTATGTTACGATATAAAGTCTGCTTACATTGAATTGCATCAGCCGTTAAAGGGACTAACTCTCATAAATGTTGTTCTCACCAATGAACACTTTACATTTCATAAAATATTGATGAGCGCCACTGTAATGGTTAAATTGTTCTTATGCACGGTTTACGATCGAATCCCTGCATATACACAAATGATACATGAAGCCCGTTGTTTTGTATGCAGGAGTCTCTCACGCTTGCTAACAGATTCCAAGAGTGTGTTTACTAAACACATGGTCAGAGAGTTCATCTTGACCATGCATTCTTGTCCCACAGCTGCTGGTTATGTCAGGGCATTTCAGTTTATTGGATGGAAACATCAGGTAATTAAGGCTGAGCTCCAGTCTGTTCATTAGTCATAACTAGGCTCGGTCTTCAAGCACATCAATAGGGAGGTAAAATGAAGAGGACGCCTGTGTGTTTATAGGTCTGGCCGTTCACAAACATAACTAAAAGACTTGTTTGAAATGCGCCAATAAAGAACACGGTGGCAATCTTGGGCTGTTCTCCCAGCTCGGGAGTTCCGGTTAAATTCCTGTTTCATGATGGCAGGGTCCCTCGTCAACGTGGGCGCACACAGGGAGGCATGCACCGCGCTTTTGCTTCTCGCCGCTGCTCATCTTTTCCCTGCAGTCCACCAGCTGAACCGTGCAGTCGCTGCATCATTAGCCAGGACAGGCAGACTGCAGGCTTTGATACCAGACCACAACGCATATCGCTGCCACTAAAACCCAGTGTTTACACCCAAGCAGATATCTGCCAATTTCCACTAAGTGTCTCTGAGTAGGAGTGCTGATCTAGCCTCAGTTTTTCCCTTATACGGCCTTACCTTGCCCATTATAAGTGAAAAGGCTAAGCTGACCCTAGATCAGCGCTCCTCTTCTGAGACGGTCTGTGAATACTCTCTATCTATTTTCTCACTAAAAGGTCAGGGGTATTCTTTTCAAATGGCTTATATTTTAAACCTCAATCATATATGTCCACTGGAGTAGGTTGTTATCTTGGTCCTTCCTGCCTTATTCACACCATCTGCAATTAATGATATACCTTAACAGACATTCTGAGGCTATCCACATATTCACAACAGGTCATCTCATGCGTGCTAAGGTATATGATAAATTACCAATGTACATGGGGGATCCAGTTGTGATTGTAATCTGTGACCCTATGAATAGAGTGAGCACATAAACTCACCGGAGGTCAAACTGGGGCTGTATGATTATGGACTGCCCGCTGGAGGTCGATTGACCTCTCCTGCAGGTTTGACGGACAGAGAGTAATCCTTGTTTATGGATCCTGGGCCAAGCAATGGGGAGGAGGACGCTCGGCTGGGCTTTGGCGCCATCATTTACATCTTATTAAATTTCTGCTATATTACCCATACACTATCTTGCTGACAAGTCTCCAAACATGTATTTACATTTATGGCTAACCCTGAATGATGATCTTTAAACGACAGTTCATTTGAAAATGAAATTGACCAGCTTGCTATTGATGGCCGGACTAATGTGTTGCACCAACATAATATATGGCATTTATATTTTTGCCGACTCAGCGCTATTGCAGCCCCAGCTTATGATGGCAAGATTAATGGAATTCGCTGGAATGAGATTAAAGTCTTACAAATGTACTTCCTAGAATGGTGTTGACATCATCACATATAGAGTTTAAGCGACGTAAATCCATGATTTTCTGCTTCCAAGAACCATTCATTCAGCCCAGAATGACTTCACTTTGTTTTCATTCGGCAGAAGATACTGACCTTGAGTGCTGTCGATGTTTTAAGTCTAATTATTATTTCATTTACTCATACTGCCTAAGGTACAAACTGCTTGCTGACAGGCTTTCTGCATATTACTGGACAAAATTTTCTAAAATCAATCGGCCTGTGCCAATGAACTACCTAAGTGTTATTTATGTGCCTAGTAGAATGAAAAAATAAATATTTTTCACATCTTAGAGCTGCAGCAGTGCCAGCTGGATTGAAGTCTACTATCGTTTCTGTTTTGTGAATTAAATCACGAGTTTAGTGTTTTAGAGTTGAAAGGCAGGATAACACGCTGCGGACAAGTGGTGAAAGTCACAGACTGGGACCTAATCAAACAAAATTAGTCTCTTTAAGGGCATATTAAATCAAAATTGATTTTAGTCTTTTTTTTAGGGCATATGATGTACAATTTTGGAATGAGGAGAACAAAGAAAAGGACATGTTTGCTTGTTTCAAATAAAATAGAAATTCTCAAAGAAGCTCATGTTGAAATTCAAAGTGTTTTGATTGAATTGAGTATGACCTTAAAGTTTGTCTGACTAAATCCCAGCCATCGTCTTATGGAGGTCATTTTAGGTTGTGTCCTGTTGGTTTTTATTTCATTGGATAGCGGCTGTAGTCTTAATTCACACAACCTGTGTGACCTGAACCAGCAAGACATAGCTGGATCCAGTATCGGTCTGACTGCCATGTGATAGTCTGGGTCACAACACCCTGGCACTGGGAAGAGCAGGACACAACATGTGATTCTGCCCATTCCGAATTCACGGCGAGAATCTTTCAAAACTTTGCGTTGGTGTCTCAAAGCAGTTTCAGGTTAGGTTATACCAGGTGTCTCATACTTATCTCAGCATCTGAAATACATCTCAGGAAGTCTCAGATAAAGCTCGCTCATTTCTCAGCACATTGAATACATGCATACTGTATGTCGTACACTATTTCAATGTTTCTCTTGCACTGTGTCTCAGTACTGTGATTATGAATAGCATATAAACAATGTTCTCAAGACACCACATCTGTTAGGTCTTTGAGTCAGTGTCTCATGTTGATATTGATACATCTTAAATACTTGAGTAAACATCACATATATTTCATTGATCTTAAATACCTCTCGGCTTGTTGTGAAAATGCCTCAAATTTCTCTCACTGTATCACAAACATGTCTCACAACATGGATTTCGGTGTCAGTCCCATCTCACTGTATCTCAGCCAATCGTTTTGACTCAGACGCGGGTACTTACCACATGTATTTTTAATGTGGTGCCTCATCCAAGAATAAGTAATGAGGTATTTTTGACTTGGACATGCTCCACTTGTTCTGTCTTGCTTTTCACGTATACACTCTCGTCAAGTGAATATAAGTGTGATTAGATTGTAAAAAGCTTCAGGGTACTGCAGCTTTGGTAGGGCTTTGCCTGGTGATGCTAGCTTGCAAGCCCAACACTCCCACACACCCCCCACCCCCACCCCAACCCCCTTCAGGTCTTGGCCGGAGGCTCGTCACGGATCTCCTACCGTGCATCTTCTTTCTGAAGTCCGGTAATCCCTCCTGTTGAGCAAGAATTACGGCCTTAAGTCCCTCCCCTAATTTCTCGTATCCCCCCGGGCCTGAAAGACCATGCGGCCGTAAAGCTTAGGGGACATGAGACATGGAGGAATTGAGCGCTGGCGGGGTGTGTGGTTAAACGGCCGCTGTTTATGTTGTTTTGTGCTCACACAAAGGAGCGAGGGAGCAGTTTATCAGAGGTGTTCGAGGGCGTACACTCTGCCGCTGCGTTCATGATTACAGACAGTGGGGGGCGGGAGGGGGGTCGTGGGGGTTGAACAAGGAGGGGAGGATTTTGTGATGTAATGAGGCGTCAGGTGACTGAGGTATTAGGTACGAGGCACCGGGATAAGATTGGGATGGAGCAATGACGACATACAAATTTCAAAGCTTCCAATCGACTGGCAAGTTCTGCTGAGGGTAATGATTCACATTAGGTTCTATGGAGGGTTAAATAAGGGTTTACATAGTCTCGTACTTTCTCTGCATCACTGACATGAATGATTTTGTACAGCTTTGTAAAAGCTCTTCAGTTGTAAATGTGTTCCTGTCAGGTACGCCTGTGTTGACTTAGGTAACCAGATGCTCTTGTAAACTACAACTTGGATGATCAAGGTCGAGCTTCCTCGAATATGAATTTTTCAAGATGCTACCACAACCCTTCCTCTTGCTTGTGAAACATTTAGAGCCATGATATCACTGCTTATATTTCCTTAAACCCCATTGCCATTATTAGCCAGGCGACATGTAGTCTATGACACGAGGACAGAACTCTGCATTTTTCTTCTTTGTTGCTGGCTTCTCCATCATGAGGATATCTTTTATTTTTCGTCCCCTGTTAAATCAGACTCAATGGCGAGGCAATGCGCATGGCTGTTTTTTTTTATAATCTAATGTCTTCAAAGTCGAAATGTCAGCCGAATGCTAACAAATCGATCTGTTCTGACATTTGACAGCAATGGTCAAATCCATTCAGACGTAACATATTTCTGTTTACCAGTGTATGGTGACGTTTGGACTCCTAAATAGAGGAGCATTCGCGTAACTTAACGATAACAATAGGACTGAGTTGATGGTAATTATTCATTGGTTAATTTTATCGTGAACGAGGAAATACCCAACCCTCAAACTTCTCCGAACACAGGAAAATTCTGTCACAGATCAGTACATTCTGATAAAATTTTACCCATTCGCTCATTGCCACTGAAATTTCATATAACGAAAGAGGTAGCAACAGTTGAAAATTATTCCGGCGGACATCTTCTCAGGCTTTGCACAAACTCTACGGGGCTGGTTGCATGTGCTTAGGGTTGATTGGAGAATGAAACAACGAGGCCGGGGCAGAGGCTGAGTCATCGCACTTGCTCATGATTTAAAACAGACCACTGACAGAGAGAGATCCTCTGCCCGCCATGCAGATTAATGCAGCGTCTGCGTCTGTCTTTCACAGAACCCACCTCTGCCACCAGTGTAGCCGGCCTGGCATAAATTCACCTCCACACTGATGCAACACATTGTTTAATGACGCCATCCATCCAGGCTAACATGCAAACCGCTGCAACCTGCAGTACTGAAATTACCATGGTGACAGATGGTTATTGAATTTCAGCGAGGTTGGATCATTTAAAAAAAAAATGCCTAACGTAGGCCCTGCTGAAGAAATAGATTTCATATCTGTTTGATGTATGAATTTCACTGTAGATCTAGTTGAACCCTCACATCTAGGAGAGAAAATGTCTTCCCTATTAAAAGAAAAAACGGAACAGCCCCTCAACACTGATGAAAATAAAAAGAGGGTTATTCAAATGTCAGAAAGCAAAAATAAATGTTACGGTTCTGGCGATCTGGATAAAAAAAGAAAACGATCAGAATGCGGGAGAGTACGTCGATGTCAGTGGAGCGTCTCCTGCTCGCGGCTTTGGGGGCAATAACACATATTAGGCTCTTTTCGGCTTAATGAGTTTAGTTTCTATTAGGGCTGTAGATCCCTGGTGTTACCGTGGAAACTGTTTACCTGCTGTCTCATCTCGGAGCGGTTGGTTGGAGGATAATGGAGAGACTCTCAGAGACGGAAAGTTTAAATCGTACAAAGCATTTTCAGTGTTCATTTTCCCGAGATAGTTCAGTTCTCATTCGTTGTATATCTGCAGAAAATACTTCAATTTTGTATTATATTGTACTCCTCACAATGTATTCAGCCAACACAAAGGACCCTGTTTGTTAAGGAAAAATTTGTTAGGAAAAAAATTCATTTCTTGAAGAAAATGTTCCCATATGAGCAAGCCAGTTTGGGTTTATGGTCAAAATGATCGTATTTATCCATGTGCATTAACTTGCGGTGTACATTTTTGGGAGTTTTCTGGTCCATTTACTGGATTGGTTCTGATCTAGCCTGAGTGTTTCCGCTTGACTGTGTTTGTAATATGATCCCCTCTGCTGTATCTCCCGTAGAAGAAAGCACACAGCGAGGATCAGATGTTACCCAAACATCGGATGTAGCTTTACCCATACGTTCAGCCCGCGTTCTTAACCAAATACCTGTGACAGAAGCACACGCTATGAAGAGCAGCAGTCCACTCTACTGGTCTTTCCACTGATCATTTGCATCCAGTTCCTGTACATGACTATATATGTGATATATTTCACTGAAATAATCACAAAAGGACTATTTCCATGTTTTTTATGCACTGTATTCTTTAATAACATGACAATACAAATCATTTTCTTAAAGCTGTATTTAAATTTGCCTATAGGAAATCCATACCTTCAGGATTCAGACTGATGCAATTTTACAGTGAGCGGTTAGCATTTTGTTTTATACATTACTGGCTTTACACACCTGTAGCACAATCTAGCCCAGCGTGTTGACCCAACGCAATGTTTTTTTCTAGATTGAAATTTGGCTAAGACATTTACAACGATTATCCTGTTATAAAGCAATGTAGCGTTAGCGGCATGATAATGGAGCACCGGCAGGGAACACGGAGCTGCGGTGTGAATCAGCTGTGGCTTTATTTTTAGCAGCTGTTTGGTTGTGACCGCGGGCAGGTTCCATGCATTGTGATAAACAGCAGAGGAAGAATACATGACAAATGACCCTCTGGATAGAAGTCAAGGTCTGCTTTTGTAATTGCACCTGATCGCTTGAAAAATTTCACCTGGAGCATTCACTAAACGGAGGTCTACTTTGGATACCCTCATTGTGCTGTGATGTTTGTGTGTATTGTATTTGCGTGTGTGGCTGTGTGTTTGTGTGTGTATGGTACATATCTCAGTATAGAGAGTTATACATATATAATATGTCACAATATGTTTTTCAGGGTGAAGGTTTTTTCAAAAGCTAATAATAATTCACTGTTTAAAATATAATGGGTTAAAGAGAATTCTACAAAAGCAGCTTGTGTCTGATTAATGTAGTTATTATGTACATTCCCTGCTATCTGCAGTAGACAAAAACATGAAGTCAGATGGGTTTTGTTCGTGTGTGTGCACGTACCTCTTGTGTGTGTTTGTGCGATATGTGTGTGTGTGATTGTAAATATGTGTGTGTGCAAGTGGTTGCTGTGTGTGTACATGTGGTATGTGTGTGTGTGTGTATGATTACATGTGTGTCTGTGTGTGTTTACTTTTGCCTTGAGGGTGTTATGCTATATATGAGATCTGAATGGAGATAGCCACTCTTCCATGGAACCACTGCAAGTTTTGCTGGAAGCTGAGCAAGGAAGTAACCTCCTGCAATATGATCATCACTAGTGAGAACTCCTCTGTGTTTTTAAGACTGTTAGACCACCTACACTGTCAGGGACAGAGAGTGTGTGTGTGTGTGTGTGTGTGTGTGTGTGTGTGTGTGTGTGTGTGTGTGTGTGTGTGTGTGTGTGTGTGTGTGTGTGTGCATTCTTGTTCATTTGTGTGTAAGAGAGAAAGAGAGAACTATTGAGAGGACTGTCACAGAACATCCCCAGCCAGGAGTCAGAACTGATTGGTTACACTCACACTTAGCTTTTATATGACAGTGTGAAAGAGAGCGTTGAGCAGACTAAGTCGGAAGATTTCGAGTAGGTTGACACATCCTGTTAGGATTTTATTCACTTACTTTATGAATATCTCAAATCAGACCAGCTGAAGATGCTCTCAGTGTATGCAGTGTATCCCAGTTAGACACCTGAGTTCCTACAGGTATGTCACCAATAGTAAGTATACAGTCACTACATATAGGTCATTGTGTGGACCTGTTTTTGTTTTTTGTTGTTATATCTGCAGGACAAATGGCGTCACAACATGCATTCAATTTCTGAAAAGCACAGAGTGAGATATTTGCATACTATTGCTACGAGTCCCCCTTAGACCTATTGTTGCAGTCTGAGTTTATCTTTGATATAGAGCCTATTTGATCAGTGGTAATAGCAGCAAAGAGACTGACAGAACCTCAGGTAATTAGGCGTAGTTATTGTGCAAAAATAAGAATATGAAAAAAGTTGCACGCAAAAGAGTCAAACAGAATCGGGGGAATAGAAAATAATAAACTGTGATGTGCATTGTTCATGTTCTCAGGCTATATTTAATCAAACGCACTTAAGGCCTGATTTATGAAAGCATATGGTATATGCAAAACTGTTTTGCTGTTGCAAAAAGACTTTCGGAACATTTGATTGGTTGAGGTAGTTCATCTACTCCAATCACAAACCATATCATTGAAAATATATGTGCGAAAATATCAGTGCTAAATCTGGCCCGTCGTATCTTTTTAAAGGCTAGTGTGATTCAAACGTAAGAGACTTCATCTCCTTTGAGGGTATAATGATATTCAATCAATCCAACGTTTATGCTCATAAGGATAATAGTAATCATGAAGATAACACTTATCGAACATATGTAGAAAATTCATAGCTAACCAAGACAAAAATGTGACAATGCACCTTCTACAAGGTGAATATGACAGTAATGCTCAGTTAACTGTTGTAACACACTTAAGTTTTGTTATTTGTCATTGTCCATGTTATGCCATATTTCTTTTAACTATTTCTTGTTTTAAATTACTTCCCCCAATCTTGAACATAAAATAGATTGGAGAGAGTTAGAGCAGAGTGTGGTTAGTGAGAGGAGGGAGTCTCGAAGGTGGATAATGGAACAAGTAAATTCTGTTGGTGGAAGGACAGAGTTTTGATGGTTGTAGGAGGTAGCGTGGAGGTCAACACTGGACAGAAGCAGTTTTGTGACAGAAGAAGGGAGATTGCTTTTATACATTCTAAAATCCTTGCCATGCATGTGGTCCACCATCTTGTGTTAAAAACTTTTTTATGATGCTGTAAATAATGGAAGAGACTGAACCTCAGCCATTTTAGTTGCGTATGCATAGTCAAAAGCAACGGAACACATAAGGACGAGAGACACTGGACTTCATACGTAAATTTACATGAAATGTAAAGGATGGTAATGCATGCTAAATGAAAAATGCCCTGCTTGAACAAGTTACAAGTTGCCTTCAGTCTAGTTGTAGGTGCTATGTATGAACTGGAGGTTTCGTGGTTGTGAAATGGTCTTTTGTCTATCTTTATGAAGTGAGCTGGGTAGGACAGCTCTCAGGGCGGATGAATATGTTGCATACCCTGAGCAGGTGGTGAGTGAGCTGGGCCGTTCACCATGAAGACCGCATGCACCACGTTGTGATAGCTGGGTGTCGCCCCTGCAGGAGAACCGGCAGCTCCGTGCTCGCATCCCATTGGGGCACCAGCCGTAGCCATGGTAACCTCTCTTTAATGCCCAAGCCTGTTTTTTTTTTGTTTGTTTTTTTTTAGTACCCTGGGGGCGTGAATATAAAAAGCTCATTTGGAAGGAGAAGTTCTTCGAGCACATGGTGATGTGACGGCGGGAGACAAATAAAAGCGTAATTCTACTGAGCGGACTCCCTTCCTGCTTCCGTGAAGGCACTGCCATGCGACGGTCCTCCTGATGAATCCCGACTGTGTGCGTGTGTGTGTCTGGTTTCTGTGCTTTAATCGAAGGACAATCGCTGACAGGAAACCTGAAGACATGTATAGCAACCAGCCTGTCACTTTTATCCCGGCTGTAATGCAAAGGGGAAACAGGTTTAGAGGGATAGTGATTATCATATGAAAATTAATAATAAATGTAAATAACAGCAACAGTAATAAATACTAGATTGAGTGTTATCATAACTATAATTATGATGATGATTACAATTATGATTAAGATGATGTCAATGATAATTATTATGGAGAAGAGGAACCTTATGAATAAGGATAGTAGGAATTTAAAAAATCAGCATTAGTCTTTTAAGTGTAAATTCATTATAATGTTTAAATCTGTTTGGCTCAGGAATTTTCCCCCATGCCTTTGCTGTCATGATGAGGCAACATGTCCATAAAAAACGTGCTGGTACCCCGCCCCAGGCTCTTGGCACCCCACAGGTGATTGCCAGGGGCATCGGTGGCGCGTGCCAGGCCTGCACTGGAGCTCGGGCACAGGTGCCAGCGTCTGATTGGCAGGGAGGTGAGGCTCTGGAGCGCCCCACCGCTAGGATGCCACACGCTGCTGCCGGGGCAGGTGGGGGGTGGGATATGGTGATAGTCACACCTTACCGTGTGCCCGTGAACCTCGCCATCAAAGAGCCGCCGGCCCTCAGATATCCGCAGGGCATTTTTTTTTATCAACAAACGTCACAAAGGGTCCGACCCAAACACTCTTTCAGTGGCTCTGCAGCACACAAGAAGCAAGAGATCAGTGCGGGGAAAGGAGCTGGGGAAACGGCGAAATATGAAATACAATATCAGTCCAGAGAAAAGTCGCTCCTTTGCAGCACCACAGAAGAGCAAAAGGTTGCAACGTGCTTCCCGTGGAGATGAGGTTCGTCTGGTTCGTGCAAAGTTGAACACGACCTCAGCGAACCCAGAGCTTTCACAACGCGTTCGCATAGTTTTAATTCATTCCAGTAATTGCCCAAATTGCGGTGACGGATATGAATCGCAAAAATATCCAGCTCATGTTTTAATCCTTTACATCCGTGTACTTAAGAACAAAAGCACTGGAGAGGCTAGTCTGAACTGCATCCCAAGGCTAAACCCACAGGAAGTGCCTGAGTCGGTACAGAGAAGGTCAGCGTAAGTTTGTTTAAGTGAGTAAGCACTCAGGCAGAATATCAATCTCAAAGACAGCTCCTGTTTTGACACCTTTGGGTTCGGATTTCACTAGTTTTCTATTTGTTTTCTCAAACACTCATAATAATGTCACTTGGACTGGGGCCATTTTGAAATAAAAGTTTGCATGTCTAGCACAGTTATTGATGAAGAAGTTTGGTGCTCTCCTCTGTCTGTGGACATAGAGGTTAATTGACTGAGGTTAGTGGTCGGTATCTAATCAAACAGTCTTTTTGGGCATGTAAAATTCACTCAAAACAATCTTTACATTTCATACAACCTACATTTCTTCGAGTATTTTCTACTTTAGTGGTGACAAGCAGACATGTCCTTTGGAAGGTGTCCTTAGCTGATAGAATCTCAAGTTTTAAATCTACTGACATCAACTTTGATTGAATTGTATATGCCCTTAAAAAAAGCAGTTTTGATTGGTTGTTTGCCAGTATCATTTAACATGTACATGCAATGTAGCACTATTTTGGTAATTAAATCGTTTCACCTTCTTGTGCTTAATTTATCTCTTGTGGAGAGAAGAAGTCTACAGCTCAAGGGGGGAATTGTTTAACCTAATAAGTATAACCCTTTTAGCAAGGATACCCAAATCAAATATACTTCTTTAATTTACTTTTTTACACTCAAAGAACTGTCCACAATCTAAGGAAATGACTATATGGGTGGAAGTTTGGATAAAAAAATCAGTCTACACTCCCGAAAATTTCACTGCCAGATCATTTTCGTCTAATATAGGTTCTGTATAAACTCTACCAGAGGATGACCGTGCGTTGATCATTTTGGAATGGTCAGAACCATTTGTTTAAACAATCTCATCCCTACTTAGATCACTCATCGCTCTCATATCAGTTATCAGAACACGAACGTGTCAGCGTGCAAGCTTTCCCATGGATTTCCTCGTCCGCGAGTTAGAGAGAAGCTCTGAGTCACCACTTTCTCACACTAACGCACTGTGCCTCGGCCCCCAGCTGTCTCCCGCTATTTACTGCGAAACCCAGACAGTAATGCAGCCTGGCAATTCGGCCCAGTCCTTATGGGGAAATGGAAACCGCAGCTGTTGATTTCAAAGGGTAGTAGGATTCATCCATACTCAAAATGGTCTCCAGCAGAGAGGGTCTGAAAGTGGTCGTGAACCGAGGGAGATACCATCAAAGACCCTGGGTTCATCCCGTACAAGACGACCTGCCGGGACACTGACAAGGTCTAGAGAGGATGCCATCAATTATTAGTGCGCGCTCTATTCGATCTACCAGGTGGCCTTCTTGACATCATCCTGATAGCTCCTCTGTTCTACTGTGACAGCTTGCTGCGAGCTGGGCTGTGATACAAGGCACGCACACACACACACACACATCAGATCGAATGCTATTTTTTATTTATTTATTGCATTGACTTGACAGGGTCAGTAGAGACTAATCAACACATCTATGTTGGTGTCGGGATTTTGCGGAACATCTCATTTCCATACGCAGCCCTTGGGCAAGTAAAATTCTGACAGGGTTGCATGTCACATTGCTGTGACAGCAAGAGGTCAAGGGGGCTTGCCCATGAGAATCACATGGCACACGTCTAACATACAATCAGACTCACACACACACAAACCTACACACCCGCACAAAGCCGATTGAAGATGAATGATTCTCAATCCTGGTACGAAATAGGAAAGTGGGAGATCATTGACTGCATGTTAGGAACACCTCCTTAGACCTTAATGACTCCACAAAGCATTAGGATCACTACAACACAACAACTACATGTTGGGGAACTAAATGTTAATCGCCACGATACCATAACGCACTTTAGTGAGACCGATCACCAATGCACACAAGCGACACAATCTATTCAGTGTACACCAAAAATAAAATCATTCTAACGTTTCACTTTTATCATAGATGATAGACAGAGATGATAATTAAAAACTGAAGATATACAACCAATATACCAACGATAAGTAATGTTATTAATACCACATTACAAAGGACAAACTTTCCAGAACAACACTCAAATACACAGTAATACCACGTTAGCACCGTCCACACACACTCTACACAGAAGCAGCATGTGATTCAATCATTATTTCTGCCGAGTGTAACATTGGAATTGAGAATTTGTGACCTTTGAAAATGGTCTATAGTTCTGTAACATCACTATGATAGAAATTTATATGGAAACAGAATAGCCGTGTATAGATATAATGCTCAAGCCCACAGATCAATCATAATTCATTTCACACAAAATGTGCTGCAAAAGAGTTTGAAAAATAAATACTGAAGTTAGTTTAAATCTATACGTGTAGGTATGAAATATGACCATTACATAAAACACCTGCATGAATTTCTTTGAGGAACACAATCAAAAGAAAATGTTGCAATCAATAAAATATAAAAAAAACAAAATGAAAAGCAGACAAATTGTTTGAACGTTAGGTTAAAATACTTCCTTTTATTGTGGTGGCCTTTTCATTCTTCCCTTGGACATTCTGCAGGTATACGATACATTACTTCAGACTTTAATTTGTCTGACAAGCAATGCCTGGATAATATTAATACTGTATTGGACACTAACGGTGCATTGCACATAAAATTGTTTTATCTATAGAGCTGCAGTATTACATAGAAAAATACACCAGTGATTTGTAGAGCTGCAGTATTCTGATTGTGTCATTCATCCCAAGTGCATCATTAGATAGCACGCCCATGTGTTCAGAGAATTGATTTGCAACCCAAGGAATCGAGGGAACACACTGGAACACTCACAGAAAACAGGCTCCATTTTGCATTCTGTTTAGATGCTGATATCTCCTCTGGAATCTGTGTAGCAACCATATTATAAGGTTCCACATATTACCCATTTGTGATATCAGTATCTTGGAAGACCCTTCAAGTGTTCCCAAAGGGGACAAATGAAGAACCCTTAAGGGTGCAAGATAGACCCTTTTTCCTAAGAGTCTGTTGCTATCTTCTTCCCAATCTCTTCAAGAACCTGAGAAGTACCATTTTTCTACTAGTGCAATCAGTAAAACGATATAATTTTTTTGTATTGTGTTGCAGTCATACTTCTGACAGTGACCTTCCCTAGTTACACAAATTCATTTTTACTTTGCATCGACTCAAAATGAAAGTGGGCATCGATATCATTTGGTTTATTGAAAAACCACAATTGCATTATGCACAACCTGTGAAGTATAAGATGCATCGCAGAAAATCTTGGAGCTGCATTGTAATTCTGAATACAGCCTAAATGAAAAGGATACGATGAGAGATTAAGCAGGGCCTGTGCCTCCTCAGAGTTATGTAAGCACTTTAATATCTCTGCTGCATAATGCAACTGGCTGGTCTCCATGGGATTTTTCTTTCATTAAGCATTTGAACCGTCCTCTTTGAGAGACAGCAGTCTGCTTTTTGAAGTCAATCATTCCGCGTATCCATGGGCAAACAGGCGCTTTCATGGTCAGGAGTTCTAGCTCGATCCATACACCTATTTTGATGTCTCAATAGTTCCTCCCAAGGATCCGTCTTGTCTGAAAAGGCTGATGGGAATGGCATTTAAAAGTCGGGACGACGAACAGAAAAAAGATGTCTTGATTGGTTGTGTAGCGTCGTCATCTCTAAGGGTTTTGAAGGGAAGAGGGGAAAGCGTGACGCAGTGTGCCACCTAGCTGAGTGATGCCCTGGATACCCACCCCTCACAAAAGGGGTGAAAGTGGGGGGGTTATTCCGAAAATGATACCAGGGGACAATTAGACGTCACGTTGAGGGAGTCAGGTTGAGAATTCAGGTGGAATGGTTGTATCCTCCCTCAGTTTGAGCAGTTTGGACCTGTTGATAGGACCACGTTGATTTGTCAATGCTGATTCCTTATATGTATGTAGTTACCTCTATTTGGTAATAGAACACAGATGTTTCAAAAGGGTGCACTGAGGAAGGCTGAAGCCGGAAAATTTGCTTATGTTCCATGAAATGGCGTGTGGTCTGCCATCTTAATTTTTCACTGTCTTAGGTTGCTCCTTGGTTGTCTTTGAAAGCGTCTGTAAGCACAGACATAGAACACAAGCACAGACACAACATTAGCACTATACGCTGGAGAAAAGCAGCACGCTAGTGTAGCGCTGTATCTGGGACAAATTTTGTGACGGCAAGTGACTGTACCACCTTCCCAGCATACACTGGGTGACACATTCGTCCACCTGAATGCCTGTACTTGTGGCAGGTGCCCTGCGAGACACAGGTCCGCCATGGAGAATATCCACAGCAACATACATCTTCTGCAGGCATCTCTGAGCACGAAGCCCAGTCCAAAGCAGAGCCGCCTAGCCTTTCTTATTCTATGCTCTCTGCACAAGCTGTAGAGGACCATAGAACCTTTCCTTATACAGGATCACCACAGAACCCGAATGGCATGAATGTTCTCTGAGAGGGACACCAGGGTGGCTGCTGTGTGGAGGTCACTGGCTTGTCTAATGTTTCATTAAGCAAACCCGAGAGGATGATAGAGGTTCAGAAAGCCAACCATGGCTCTATAGTGAAGCTGCAGGGAGAGAGAGAGAGACAGAGAGAGAGGGAAGAAGGAGAAAGGAGGGGTTCAATAGCTGTAGGGAGAGGGAGGGGAATAGGTTCAATAGAGTCTGAGGGGAGAGAGTGAGGGAGGTTCGCTGTTGGAGAGAGGTAGTGGGGGAGGGAGGATGGTTCACTGTAGCTTTCAAGAGAGAAAAGGAGCTGGTCTTGTTGAAGAAAAAAGATTGACTGTTGCATCTATGGGTTTCTAATCCTGTATACAGTCATGAAGGAATCCTGTGCACAACATGCATCAAATTTACTGCATGTAGGTACTCACGAGGTAACTGCACCTGCTTAATTTGGGCCATACATTCACCCCTCTCTCCTCAATATTTTATGCTTTACATTAATGAGAAATAGCAGGGAATGGACTGAAGGTCTATGCCACACTTTCCAGACAAATGGTTCTGCTCTCACAATTAGGTATCTATTTTATGGGAATTAATGGGTGACAGTGGTATTGGGCAGGTGGTAATGTGTACATTTCTCTGTACTTACAGAAGAAGCAAACTTCCCGAAACGTCAGAATCAGCAGAAACGGTTGTGCTAACATCTGAAATCGGTATCGGCTCAAGAATTCCATCAATGCATGTCTAATTGCCCATTTATACTGCAGGATTTTTTTTAATGGAGCAATAGCTCAAGGCAGAGACAGATGCTTCTCATCTGAGATTAATACATTACCCATAATGCCTTGAGTCAAGATATTTAACTAGTGTGCTACTGGGCTTGGGCAACATACACTAGATTTTCATGTATATTGAAGAATTTTTAAATAGACAGTTGTATGCCTGAATACGCTGGCAAAAAGTTACAGTTTTAATTTGTTGTCAGCATAAATTTATTATTGATATTTGAGTATTCCTCAGGAAATGGCTGTTTAGCTGAGTTAGGTGATTAAGCTGGTGGGAGTGATTTGAAAGCTGTTTCTAAGCTACAACTGTAGAAACAATTCAATGCGTTCATGCAGTGAAACGGAATAAAAAAGAAATGGCCACTTACAACTCAATTGCTCGGATCCAGGAACGATTGTGAAAGCTGCCATTATGAAAATTGTATCAGGAATCCGCCGCACGTTGTTAGGTTTGTTTTCAGCTGGCCGGGCCTACCCCTGCCCCATTGTCCTACTGAGCTTGTATCTGTCTTGTTTCTGTCATGTTGCTTTTATCTCGGTGGAGCTTAAACACTCTTTCCTTGCAAATGTCCTTATGTTTTACATAAACGTCTGATATGCTGCGATCTGACTGTTTCATCTCACCCTAGACTGTTTCTTCAGCTACGTGGGGAGGGAGAGAGAGCCGCTATTTTGTAGTCCATTTGACATGCACTGTCTTCCCCACACAACTGCCGCTGTCTCTCATTAAAATTCTCCATCCATCCCTTCAATGGTGTTTGCTTTTACATTCTCAATGGGCCAGCTATAAGCGAAGCAAAATGAACTGTGTCTAACATCTTATCTGTCAGAGATAACAAAATTATTATTTAAATACAAGAGAAAGATTTCTTTTTCCATTCACAGTTTGTCGCTCACAGTTTGAGGGAACAAATGTAAAAAAAAAAACTTGTAATTTGGTTGCAACACGGTTGCTTCTTTTTTCGTCCTTTTGTTGGGGAACATCTGTTTCTTCTCGCAATGGCCTACTAATTAGTTAACAGACAGCGTTCCCCCAGTGAGTCGTAAGCATTGTAAGGACTTCACTCTGCTGTCACTACATCACAGAGGCATTGTGGGACTTTCATATTTATATTACAACACCACCCCCCCCCCAGTCTCCAGGAAGGGTGGTAGGAATTTTAAGATGATGACAGGCCAAAAATAAAAGAAAAATCAAGATTAATTCTTTGAAAGTGTCTTCATCCCTGATGGTCTGAGTCTGCTAGCGTAAGCTAAGACCACGCAGAGGGAAGTATCTCTGATCAAAGGCGTCAGGAGCGGCACCGTCGCTAAACCGTCGCTCTCTGTCACAGTTCAACAGCTCCTTCATACGCTCTGATGCTCGTGCATTAGACACTTCAAACCCGCAGCGCTAAATGTCTCTCTCTCTCTTTCGCTCCCTCTGTTTCTGCTCTCTGTTTGCTGTATGCTTGAGCGTGTCTGTAATGACTTCTTGTCCATTGTGAGATTCAATCGCTTTGTGAAATTTTGTGAACTGGAAAATATTTTTTGTTCCTGTGATGAATGCATATACGTTTCTGCTGTAATTTTCTAAAAATATACTGGAAACCCCTATCTCCTTTGCAATTTGTAAGGGCTCCCACCTAATATGGATGGATAATCCATAGATACATGGGTGACCGAATAATTTCATAATGAACTTTGAAAATGCATGTCTCACCTCACAATCGTAACTTGAGAGTTAATTTTTGTGTCAGCAAACCTGCCCCAAATTGATGACCAAAAAAAGAAAATCAATGCCTGCTGTTTGTTTTTTTCCTCCACCATGAAACCACAGCAAATCATTCTATCACCAGGGAAAAGAGATTTACTTCGTAAGGCAACCGTCCAATCAGAGGCTTGCTTGTGTAAACGCAAGCAGTGGGACGGTTCGGTAATGAAATGCTCCTGCTTACACAGGTTAAATGGGTTTCACCTTGATGAGACTGTGGTGTGACATGAATAGCATATGTTCTTTTATGCCACCTTATGAATGCTGGGATACCTACTCTCTGGAGCTATAATCAGATTTGCATGAGCTGGAGCAAATGCCTGCACAATACTAGTACTACTCCAAACCAGGGCTATAGAAGATGGTATCAGACCCATTGCATTCACTTGACTATTCCCTAGGCATATTAATGGCATATGCATTTATGATATGTGCCAGTGATACATTCCTAATTTGCCTGACTAGGGTATGAAAGGCTGGAGGCCCAAACCCCAGTGAAGATAAGTGCAGCTATGGAGCCACTGAGCAAGGCCCTTAACCCCAAGTTAATTGTTCCCAGGGGGTATTAGCCAATAGGTAGTTTAATCAACTGTAAGTCACTTTGGATGACATCAGCCAAGTAAATGTAACGCAACGTAAAGTATTCCCTGTCTATTGTCAGTCTCTAATGCCAGTGCCAATAACAGCAGCGGTTTACCAGTCGGTTTACCAGTCAACAATCCGCTCACCAAAATCCTAAATGTGTTCCTCATAGCGGACTGTTCTAATCACAGAAAAATGAAGAGCTTGGAAATAAATGCCTTGAACCAATCAAAAGTTTGTAGCAAGGTAATATTTCTACCCAATAAAATGTTGTTTTTTTAATTTCCTTACATAGTTATGACACTTTGTGCTAATCAGTTGACTAATTCTAACGAGACAAACATTTCAAATTGTAGTTGTGTAAGGGAATTGTTATAATTACAGTTTTACAAACCTGTTCGCTTTTTCTTCACACAGATCAGTAAGCTATCTTTGGTGGTTTCTGTAACACCTTGCTGTGCTTTTGAAGGACGTCCATGCATTTGGTAGTCACTTTTAAGTATCCATAGTGATTGAATCCAAACTACAGTAGTTACCGCTATCTACAGCTTGCTTGTCGGCATGCACAGTCACCACTGGCAGGTGGAAATGACATGGGTCCCCATGACATAGAGATAATGGAAAAAGATAGCGTGACCCAAGCCAGGAGAACAAGCCGATCCCCCATCTCCTCTATGGAAAATGGCCATATCTCTCACACAGACTTGGTTTGTTACATCGCCTTGCCACGGGGTTGCATTAGCTCCTTTGCAGCTGGCAATGTAGACCCGGGGAAAGCCTTAAATAAGTGAAATTAATTGGAATTTCAACCACTACATTCAAAATGTGTGTGTGTCTCTCTTTGGCACCAATACTCTTCTTTCCCAGGATCTGTATTAGTCAAGTGCAAGTTGGCCCAGTTTGGTCCTGTTTTGACTGCATTTATCCACGAATATACCTTTACCGCTGAATGGATTTGTTGCCCAATGTTTCTGTCACGTATTTCAATGTTTTCCCAAGACTATTTGATAGAAAGCTCACCCTTAATAGGGTCTGTATTTCCTCCAGATACAACACCACGCTCCAGCGGACACAAACTCTATCTCGCAGTATGTATGCGTTTTGAAAATTCAGTTTTTTTTCATCTCTTCTGAACTTGGTGTTTTTATATCTGTACAGTAATTAAATATTAATAAACCTCTGTGTGATTCCTTATTGCTTCTGGGCTGGGTTCTTTCTTCAGGTCAGGAAACCGGTCTCTACCCAGTTTATTTACAGTGAACGCCTTTGTTCTTAACTTAAAGTCACAAAAACAAGTCTTTTTGTGTCTTGTTTAAAATTATGAGTTCAGAAGTTTCTTTTTTCTTCAATAGCTGCGAGAAGATAAAATTGACTGTTCAATAAATGATGTCATGTCCACCAAACTTCTGTACTGAATTACGAAGAAGAGAAAAAAGAATGTTGAATGTCGACAAAAAAAAAACACAACCAGAAACTTTTATCTAATTTTTCAGCATGGGATCGACAGTGTTTCCCTCCTACAATCCCATTAAACAGTGCATCTGTTATGAGGCGTAGCGAAAGAGATAGCAGCCGCTAGAGAGGAAATGGAGGCAGTTTTATACAGTATTGTAAATGCTTTTCATTTATTAGCTTATTTTAGTTCATATGTGTATGTGCCTGAATGTTACTCATCGTGTGGTTGTTGTATGTGTGTGTGTGTGTGTGTGTGTGTATGCATGTGCATTTTTAAAAATGTACCACATACAGTAATTCACTAATATTTGTTTGATTGTCTGTGGGAGTAGAAAGATGAAAAACATCCCAGATATGTTTAGGAGCAGCTGAAAAAGCTGGGATTTCAGCAAAATGGCATCATACCTTAACATCATAATGACCCCCTCCCTCTATGCCGACTAGTATCCGTGAGCTTGGTTTATAACCTGCACTTACTGTGCGAGACCATGAATCCTGCAGCATTACTGACGGCTCATTGGTCGCCTATTTAGTCGAAGACTGGGCAGGTGGGTGGTGCTGGTGGCTGTAGGCACAGGGGGCGGGGCAAAACTCCAAGATAAATCGCATCATAAACGTCATCCCCCTGTTGAGTTTGTATTGGCGCACATTGGATACGACTTTAAATGTCATCCAATTTTCCTCGTCAGCCATAAGGGAGAGCGGTGCCATTCAGTGTTCAAACAAAACATTTTTCACTTCCGATCTGGAGGAAGTACAAGCATTGTACCTTTTCTACCTTTGCTTTCAGCCCAACCTTCATGTCATGTTATGTTACACTGGCATCCGTCACAAGGAGACACAGATGGGTTTCTGTGTTACAAGGATATGAAATCAATATGAAAAGCTGTTCTTGTATGCATAGAAAAATCAAGGATTTCCTCAACATCGAAAGATCGTTTTTTAAAATCCTTCTTTCCAGGGAAGTGTGACTATAATGACATCATTAGGTTCTTTACCTCAGTTGCAGGATGACTCATGAAAGCATAAAAGTGTCATACAGTCGTTAAAATAATCCCCTGAAGCCAGAGGTGAATGAAAAGTGAATATACACTTCGCTGTAAGGAATGTCATCTTCTTCCCTGATTAAAATCATGTTCCACTCCCCTCCTCATCTTCATTTCCGAATATAAGGAGAGTCATGCATCTAGGTCTGTGTAACTGCCGCTTGGTTACCAGTATCTCCCTCCAGCAGACGGCTGGCCCCTCTGCGGAGCGGGATGGAGGAACCGCAGGGGAAGTTGGAGCTCGGGGAAGCTGATTGATGTTCTGTCACATGTCAATGCACCATGTTGTCCCCCCCTCCCCGCTTTGATCGTCAAGGAACAAGTGCTTACAGAGTTTTTTTTCTCAGAGGAACGGGCTCTTTCTTCAACCTTTAAGTCCTCGGCTTTAAGCTAAGGGATGTTGATGCAGGCCGCCATCGTTGCCATACATAAGGCCAATTGAATATAAGCACAGTTGCTGCATAAATCTTGTCGTACATGTTTGTTGTTTTCATTCATGTCCTAATTACTTGTGCTGTTTGAGGGTTTTTTTCAGCGGAGGTTTGTTGGGGCCATGTTTGTGCGGCCCTCCCGTCTTCAAAGCTCGGTTTATTTTTGTAGCACGCTGGGCGAATGTTTGACTGCTGGGTGGCTTTTTCTGAACACGGTCAGTCCAGTGATCCTTTTGCTCTCGCGGACCAAAGCAGAAAAATAACAAGTCGGCGAAAAGCAACAGCGTTCGCTTTTGAAAAGTTTCCCTCCTCCATTCTCCCTGCAACGGCGAAGCTTAAATCAGACGCAAAAACAGCGGACGTAATGCAGTGTTTGTAGCTTGTTCTTTAACCAAAAAAATCCTGTCAGACAGATAATCCATATTTGATGAAATTCGGATTCTGGCAATGTCCCGATCCAAAAAAAAGGCTTACATTCCCAGCAATGATGGATAGTGTTTATGTAAACTTTATTTCATCGATAATTTTGCGCTGATAAGCACTGGGATTTCAGTCCTGCTGCCCCTTTGACAGTACGGGTCAGGGGAAAGTACAAACTGAATTATACATGGATAGTAATCGAAATGATGAAGGTGCGAGTGTTTGAATAAGGTAAACCGGTCCACGATTTTGCTGATCACAGCTTCCTCAGCACATCTGTGTCCATTTACCTTGGCACAGGTGTGGGGGGTAGGGGGTTGGGGTGGGGTCGGGGTTCACGGAGGTGGGTGGAGCAGAAGGGCCTGTGCCACCAGAAGCCTATGGACCCAGACTGGCCCTGGAGGTGCCTGTACCAACAGCATCGAAAGATCACATCATATCAGATATTCCTCTTGAGCTGCCAATGAAAGCATTGATGAGGCTGACTGAGTAGCACCTTCGGCTTCCTGGCCAAGAGCCCGGGAGCCCAGGAGCCTGGGGCTGGAGGCCTGCCAGCAGAATGGCGCCTCACATAATGTCTCTCCACACTTTAGTGTGCACACCTCACACCACACAGGGACAAATACCCATCTCCCCCACCGAGCACCTGTCCACACTTCAGTGCAGTAGATACCTCAATCAACTCTGCGCTGGCGGTAGGGTAGGGTACAACAGGAAAATGGCGGACATTTTGTATCTATGAAATACACACAACACACAGCTACATTCACGTATAGCGGAACGTAACACCATCCTATGAGCACAGATACTAATACAGAATCACATATACACAATGCAAGACCATCACCACACACACACAGGCCCAAAACCTGCACACAAACACACTACAGTCTCATGAAGGGAACCAGGCGAGGCAGATTGTTATGTAAAATATCTTTTTTAGGGTGTTGTCATAACATCAGCAGGGAAGGTCATTACCTTAATCCTTCCTGTGTCTGTGCTCCTGCAGCTAAACTTAATCCAATTAATATCGTAATATCATCGTTTTTGTTTTGTCTGAATTCACATCTGTTTGTTCTTCGGCTGATTTTTTTGCCTCAGTCATAAAATCCCAGCTGCAATGTGCCTATATGACACTACAATCTCAGGCAGAATAGTTTTTTTTCCAAGATTTCTCCCTTAATTGGGAGACATCCTGAGTAACCTTTGACCTCTTTGAGGCGATCAACAGTATATCTCGGAGCAAAGTTTTTACAAAGAACAACTCCTTCCTTATTCTGCCGAGAAAGAAATGTACAAATTAGGGAGTTTATTTATACTAGTGTATAAATAGCAACAGAGACACTGCATATTTTAAATTGGCTGCTTCTCGTTGCGAATGCCCATTCAAGCGTGCGGCATATCTTACACTGCACATTCTTCAGAATCATGAGATTGAAAACCCCAGCTCTTTGTGACTTTGGTTGTGGTCTGTAAGCCAAAAAAACCTTATGAACATCCTTGGTCTTTGGACAGTAACAGTTAGTCACATGGGGCCAACTTAAGTCCTCGCAGGACTCTTGTTCAAAGACCCTCATGATGTTTAAATCTTTGTCTTACCAAAAGGACATAAATAAAATACAATAGAAGACGTATTACTCAAATAAATCTGAACTGTAATAGGACTACACGCCCTTATGACCAATGTTCAGGTATCAAAGTTGTATTTACAACATGTAAAATGTACATGAGAAATTACTCATTTTTTGTTTAACAATGAAATTTCATGGTACGGCTTGTTTTTGAGATCAATGTTTTAATAACATAAATAACATATGTAAGAAAACTTCATTTAGACGGTTGTAAATGCTTTTTTTGTTATGACATAAGCCATAGTGGATTGTTCAATGCTAATTTAGTAAACAAAAGGAGTAGCCATTATTGTGTAATAAATATTCCTATAATACTTTTTCTGTGGAAAAATGTCACCAAAACCCTGTAGTTCAACCAGATGTAAAGCACAAGCTTTCCATCAGGAATGTAACTCAGTGCCTTCGGTGAATGAGATTGAGATCCAGTAAAAAAAATAAAATGTTACTTCTTCAACTTGCAGTTACTCTTTCCTTTGGGTACTGCACCATGAACAAGACGGAATCGACTTTATTTAAAGTGTCTTGTAATGGCAGAGAAGTATAACTTGTGGTGTTATTTATTTAAAAACACGGCCATCTCATTTGTATTCCTTTTGGTGCGTAACCTCGTGAATGTTTTTGTCAAAGTGGGCAGACTTCAGGCTTCCCTTGACAGAGAAGGGACGAGGAACATATCATTTCCTTCATTATCCCTCTCAAGCTAGCCCAAAAATATAATTATAACTCAAAGAAAGAACAGTGACAGCCCATTCCACCATCAAATTTATGAAATTATGTACATTTATTGATTTATTTATTCGTTTTTGTAGTTTTCTTTCCTCATAGTAATTTGGCCATGAACACTTCTGCCTCTGTGCCTCAGTGTTCTCTTTCCAGTGCCATGAAGATAAATTAGTCATGTTAATTGATTTAGCAACAAGCAAAGAAAGTGTGTGTTGTACATCTGCTTCTCTGAAAAGCTTCTCTCAGTTTTGTCGTGGTGATGCAACGGTATCCCAGCCAGCATCTGATACCCTTGACGGTCCGCCCCACGGCCCTCTCCCCCGGCCCATCGACTGACCGTCATGGCCGCCGCACTCCCCGTGTTTGAGTACCGTCATCATCCCGTGCACCAGCACACCAGGAAATCCCCGCCGCGCCAACATCACACAAATGAGCCTTCTCATGTAGGAGGAGAAGGATTAGGCCGTGATAGCTGATTTAATTGGGAATTAGAAATGAATTAGTTATTAATACATAACAAACACTGGTGTTAAATGATACATTGATTTAACATCGTAATGAAAATAGCCCTTTCGGAATAATTGCATTGTGCTCATAACCCATTACTAGTGTAAGTGGCTAATGACTGCGCGCAGGAAGACAAAAATGCGCCACGTTTTTCATGCCAACTTGAATGGAGCCGGAGTACAGAGAAACGCTCTTCAGTAATGAATCTGATAACTATAGGAGAGCACTCTGCCTATAGGAGCCCACGGTCCTCTTCCAGCCCTGAATGGTCCATTTCATTCCATACTTTGTCTCATTTGAAGATGAATTAAGTGACTACGGTTCATTAATAGATGTGAGACACGTATCTGCACGTATCTGTAGATTCCCCCGTTTCCCGCTCAGGCCAACAAATGATTTACAAGACTGCTCCGTTAGAAGTCATTGGTCATAGAAATAAATCCACATTAGCCAATCTCTCTGACTGATGAATTATAGATTGAGCCCGAACGGTCGACAGTAATGATGTGTAATTCCATTACCTCACTCAAAAGGAGCTTTTTTTTTTTTTTTTTGAACTCTCGTCAAGCAGAGCGATAAAACAAAGAGACGATTTTTTTCCTTTTGCCCGCGACATAGTTTGCTTTTCTCTTCGACGGAGGACGAGGACCGGGACTAAGAGCTGAGAAATCATCGCCCCGGCGATGCTCAGCTCAAGGAGCGGTCCCCATGGAGACGGCGATGCTCTTCCCGCCAGTCGTTTGCGGTCCGCAAGCCCGCTGGTCACCTATGGGAGACAGCTGTTTCCATCATATGGGGGGAGGGAGGCTGTATTCATTTCTACAGAATGTATTAAAATCTCAGCAAACTGAGAGTAGAGAGTAGAGGCAGATATTCCACATCCATTAACATTTCAGCAGTGTTACCAGAGAAACACACTGTCAGTTGCACTTGCATATAAGCCCCCTATTTTATTACCTTCTCTAGCCTGTCAGCCCCCTTCAAACAATCCTCTTCCTCATCCTCTCCTTCTTTTTATCTCATATGCTTCTGTCTTGCCTATCTCCCCGCTCTTTCTTCTCCTTCTCTCTCTCTCTCTCTCTCTCTCTCTGTGTCTATCCCTCAAATGCAAATTCAAATGTGCTACTACATTCAGATATATAGATGAATAACAACCACCCCCCAGCCCAACTCCCATAGACAAACACATTCCCTTCATATTGAACACAGCTTTTATTTTATTTTGTCTTCTCCCTCTCTCTCCCCACTCCCCATCCCACTTCTCCTCCCTCTGTTTCTCTCTCACCCTCTCAAATTCAAATTCCAGTTCAATTTGCCGTATTGGCAGGACAACATACGAGAACAACATACAACAAAGTGCAAAGTTTGATTTACAATGCTCACAAAAAATAGCTCTCTATCTCCCTCTCTCTCTCTCTTTCTCTCTCCTCTGTCTCGTGACTCCCTCAGCCTCGGTGACAGCAGGAGAGGCAAAATGATTTCCCATGTAAGCTGTTGGCAATGTGCTGTTGTAATAACATCCGAAAAGAAAAAAAAGTCATTGTCTCCTAGCGCTCGAGAAACCATTTTAATCACACGTGCAACAGTGAGACGATCTCACAGTCTCATCCGTCTCATTAAACATGAACCTCCTCTTTTTGTATTCAGATCATATTCTGATATTACATGGCTATTATGTAGCCATGTGAAGCCATATCTGTCTGTGGGAATATAGAGAAATCATAATTTTTCCCTCACATTTCTTTTTAACAGTCTGAGGAAATGAGTTGCTATTTACAGTTCAGTGGTCTCTGATGACAGAGGGGAAAAGGAGTGACCTGGAGGAATTTCCTACAGCTGTTCTGACAGCACTGACACCTGCTGGTTGGAGGATGTTTAATTCATGAGACGATGTCTGACAGGCGTCCAGACACTTGAACTTGACGAGTCCATTTACAGTGGGTGTGCATGTAGAGGATGAGAGAGATCGCACACGTATGTGGTCGCGTGTGTGTGTGTGTGTGTGTGTGTGTGCATGTAATACTAAGAGAGAATGACACGTGTGTGTAGGCATGTGTTAGATTTTGTATACGTGTGTATGTTAGCCTGTGACTGACATCACCAGTACTGTTTACTTACCCCCTCCATAGTATTTTCGGTTTTACCCAGTCTCTCCCACATGGAGGTCTGGCTCTGTGCATCTGGCCAGTCTAATCCCACTCTGGTATTCCATGAATCTTAATGTCGCCTCCCAATCTACGCAACACATGCTGTGTTGTCAGCCATACATCACAGCCAGTGTAACAAACAATGTATTACAATAGTATTACCTCATAATGAGCACTGCATTACAGCTGTATTACTGCTTAATAAACACTGTATTACAATATTATTACCTTGTTATTGGTGCATCACTCATGTGAAAATGCAGCATACTCATCAAAAGTCTGCTGTCAGCATTTGGGGCTAAAATGCTCAAATCTCAAAAGCCACATGTTTTGAGCCTGAGCTTGTTCAGAATGGCCAGAATATAGCTTCAGGTTCCCTTCATGGCAGTTGATTCCAAAGCTGTTTGTCTCCAATGTGATGGACATCCAAGAGTATCTATATATTTACTGCCAGTAGGATATATAACCCAGTGAGTTACACAGGTTGGTCAGACGTGTCACTCTTCAGTTTCTGCCTCCATCTAGAGACTAATGGTTTCATGTCTCAGAAAGCCAAATGCGTGAGACTTGAGAGTTGGATGAAACACTATATGACATCACCTGAAAAGGTAATTGATGATTAGTGTGATGGCAATACTTGGCCAATGGCCTAAAGTCTCAATGAATGAGACTCAATTTTGGATTTTTTTTTTTAGAGAATCCAGTTCTTAGCAGAGCGTTATTTATTTCTTTTTCATCTGTTTGTTTTTGCCGAGCTTAAGTGTATTTGTTGAACTAACAAACTCTTTATCTTTTACATAAGGGCTGCCGAAATCCTGGCTCGCCCCATCTCATTTCATTTAAGCCTGTGTATTCAAGCGATGAACTATAAAAATAAACACGTAGACAAAGCCCCGCATGAGCAAGGAGATAGAGGGAAAATAAATAAAGAGAAGACACCGCAATTAATTTAAAATACTTTTTGGCCCCGAACCCGTGGCTGTCGCTCGCTCTTACGTTCCGCCGGTTGTGTAATCCACGTTGTCAGTAGAGCTGTGGCTGGGTCTGTCCTAAATCTGTAGGTCAAACTGTGTCATGTGACACGGGAGGCTATACCGTGAACATACATGTGCCTGAACTACCCTCTTAGATTCAACTTCCATTAGAAAACGGAATGGTAAAATTCCACTTTTCTTACATATTGTCATTGTCATTTGTTAATTATTGTCAAAATAACTGCTTTAAGAAAGTACAGTTGTTCAAAGCAGAGTGTATCACAGGCCATAATTCATAATGATTCACAGAATAATCAAAATGCACTTATGTTTGTGACTTAATGATAGCATTCATTACTGTGCTGAAGAAATGGCTGTACACATTTTACAAAGTTTCAAGACATAATTTTTCATTTATTTCCTCAAGAAAGTAATGATTGTACAAAAAGGAAAAGGACTATGTATGAAAATATTTATTGTGACACTTATTATGTTGACATCGACGCAGGTGTATTAAACGCATAATGATAATAGGATTTAACAAGTCATTTAGTGAAATCTGGATGTTTCATCGCAATGTATTATGCCACTGCAGTGGTGACAGTAAAACATGGTAATAATAATTAGTACTATAATAACATAGTAATAATAACAAAGAAATGGCTGACTGTGACATGAGTCGTCCTTGTAATAGTTGTTTGTACCGTTGTTAAAGAAGATTAAAATAGTAATATCACTTGTTTGGAGAAGCATGCTTTGAATTTACATTTTTACTTTTTTTGTCATAAAGTGCAGCACTGGATTGCTTTTCAACAGCCATCTTTGGAGGTCAAAGAAAGTCATGTTGATATACACCTCTCTCAGATAGAATTTTTGAAAAAATCTTAAAACTATTGCAGAGTATATGATTGTATATATTCTATTGGGGTTCCTTGAAAAGTATTTTGTCTCAGATCATATGTTCTGTTTATTGTTGTGGCGTAGATATGTTGTCGACTAATGGGAGTGTGAGGGTTTGGAGAATCCCCTCTACACCGGTGGCCTGCCGTATGAGCGTTTAATATTCCCGCTACCCACTGCACCGCCACGGGCCGCCGCCAAACACAAAATCCAATCAGCACGAGTGTCTGCGAGCTGAACTCCCGCTGCGACCCGGCGATAACCGTCTCTCTCACATCCCATAACCTTCAACACGCAAACACACGCTGACATAGAACACCCTACCGCACACGCACAGACTCTCACGCATGCATGCCACATGCGTGCGCACGCATGCAGTCTCTCTGTCTCGCAGTCTCTGCGGCTTTTCTCCATCATTATTGTGTGCAGAACAAACATAGTGATTCCCAGTGAAGAATCAGCTTCACGGCACTTCTCACCTCATTGGTGCCAGACTCTATGATGTAAAGTTAATCCTGCGCCCCCTTGGTACACCGCTGAGGATTAGACGCACACACAGAGGACACACACACGCACACACATACACCCACACACATTGACACAGACCATACTTTTGGGTACGCACAAACCACAGACATAGAGGCACACACATACAGACCACTTGCGCACATTTACACACACATATGGGCACATAGGGGCTACGAACATTGGATCTACCATCATCATCTCAGAAATGTCTGCACTGTAGTGCTGAAAGTAGGGAGTACTTATGTAGGATCCTTGTTCTGGTGGTACAAAGATACAGGGACAGAAAGAGCTACCGAGCCGAGACCCAGCTAATAGCAGGGCCTGCCTCTTATACCACTGAGGTCAACTGGCTCACAGTCTGTAACAGAGAGCACACACACATGTATGCAAGTCCACACGAAAAAACAAAAACAAGTATGTACATACAAGAAAACACATTTAAACACATGAAAGCGCTCAGATGCATACACACACATACACATGCAAGCATGCATACACACAGAGGCAGCACACATACACACACACACACACACACCAATGAACTCAGTGACAGAGTCCTGTCCATCTGTTCCAGCAGTTCATCTGTGTAACAATATCAAGGAATTAGAAAACAAAGCTCTTTAACTCCTCATTCTGATATCCCTCCAGCAAGTGAATATTCTTTAAAAATACTGCAAAGCCGTAGGCAATGAGCTATCTCAACCTCCGCCAATTCCGTCCTCTTATCGACAGACAGATTTACGAGCGTCACCTGACCTCAGCGTAGAATTTCATTGGAAAGGAAGCTATGAATTGTCACAACAAAACACAACGAATGACTCACGAACGTGGTGAAAAACATCTCATAGTCTTATCCCTTGATCTGTTTTAAAAAGTAGCATTACATGCTGTTAACCTTATTATGCAAATAAGGCGAACAGCAGCTGTGCTGGGAGGTAAGACTAACGGCACCGTAAATCTCCTGTCATTGAAGAACCGTGCTGGGGTCTGAGTCGCTTTTTGCTTCCTGTGCTGCTATTGAATTGTACTCAGTCCATCAATGAGCTAAAAGGTTTGAATGTATGTTGAATGTATGGTTTCCGTGCAGAGATGCTGTAGAGATCTTGGCAGTGTTCAGATGAGTATATGGTGCGGTGTTGTTGATATTACAGTGGTTTTGCAAATCTATACATTGAGCTGTGCAATGTATCTACATATGGATTAATGGTATAGACCTGCACACAAGTAGGTGTTGTGGATCTGTGTTTGGACCTATAAGGACTGATTCAGGGAATCTATACATGGGAAAGGGTCACAGGATCTATACAAAGAAAAGGGCATTTGTTTTCGGTTTAAATTTAAATGACAATTTAGCCAGTGGCCAGGGAAGGTAATTTCTTTTGTATTGGCTACCCTATGTGTGTGTGTTTTTGTGGGATTTGGATATGGATAAATCCATGGCTAGTTGGCATGTCTACTGTTCAAAGTGAAACAGTTTTACGCAATTTTTACATAGTTGTTAAATAGTTGGTCCATAGTCTCTTTTATGGAAAGCATAGCTGGCACCGTATTCATAACAATATGTAAGACAAAGGTATCCATGAATTCTGGAAAATGCTACAAATAATATTGAAACTTGGACTAATTTATGAAGACAAAGCAAATTGCGTACAGGAATATTTAATGTTTTTTCATATGACTGTGCTCACATATTTGTCTTGGAAGAGGATCTTGGGAGTTCAGCACTATGTTAAACTCAACTGAGGTTGGATTTTTCCAAAGGCGGAGCTAATTTGAATGACTTAAGAGCGCTCTCTTTTTCTCTCTCTCTCCGGTTGATTGATATCGCCACCGCTGACGGGGCGATCCGTCTTGTGATTTATTGCGCCGTGACGTGGCTGCTTCCTTGTTTTTCCTGGCGGTATCAATAAAAGCCCGTCCCGCCATCCGGCTCGGCTAATGAATCAGAAAACACTGAAAATCACTTTCGTACACCCCCACTTCGATACGCCCGGGCATAAATCAAATTTAACGGGTTATAATAATCACCGCTAAAGTGCTCACCAGCATTCTTTGAGAGCCTTGTTCAGTGTTTTTAAAATACTCCAACAGACAAATGTCACAACCTCGACATTGACCCCGTACCTCGATCAGGAGAAAAGACAACTTTGCTTTCTCTTCATCAAAAAATACAATCCGCATAGTATTATCATGATTATTATTATCATTCATACACATATCTGCCTCTGTTATTGAAAACTCATCAGTTATTCATCAACATGGAAGGCATTCGTTGGCTCATGCTTACGTCTCAGTAATGCTGGGTTGAGAACAATCCTGTAGAACACGGTATTGCATCTTTTGAACTATGGTGATGCAAAGATTTTCAAGATTACCAGTTAAGTGGGGGGGGACATGATCAGCTTTGATTCTCTTAAGGCATTCATTCATTTCAGTAATCTCACTCTTTGTCTGAGGGTTAAAACCGTGAGATTGCACCGCAGATGAAGAAGGCCCCAATGAGACCCTCTCAGCTATTTGCTCCAGCTTGGCTGTTCTTTGATCTTGCATGTCAGCTTTAGCCCAACGCCATCCCGCCCCCACACCCACCCCCCCATGTTCATCTGAGCGGTTTTAATTATACATCACACGCCACACGCGCTCTGGAGGAGGTCCAGGCAGGAGATTGGCTCGGCATGCCATTTTTTTTTTCGGAGTCTCCGCTCATCGAGATAAAAGCATGTAATTCAAGCTTTTATCTCACCAAGGCTGGGGCTGTTGGAGCAACCCTTCCACCTGTCTAAATGCGCGGGGTACGTCCCACCTTCAGCCAATCCAAAAAGCAGCGGCCAGACTGTTAATAAGCACTGGCAGAGGAGGCCAAATTTCACAAATCTCGCAGTCCCTTCATTGATAATCAGTTGCATCCAGAATGTATTGAAATAATCGTTAAGGATGTGTAAAGTGTACCAGAGCTGCACCATCTCCAGACTGTAGTCACTTTCAAATGAAGTCTAATTTTTCATTTCTTTATTTCATTCTACATATATATCCTTACTTTATTAACATTGCTTTACATTTTTGTCATTGTTTTACTTTGTTTTATTGGTTTGTTAGTTGATTAAGAGTACAGGAAACCATAAGTGTCATCTTTGTGACGCTCTGTGTGCAGGTTCAGTTCTGTGGTAAATTTTGAGGCCGTCTACCCCGTTATTGACCTATCCCATCCAATTCTCACTCGACTGGCAAATGGTGTCATGATTTTTGACGCCGTTCCCCTTGGAATATAAAATTGTTTGGATTTTTCTGGAACTGACACACCTGCAGTGTGGGCACCAACTGTTTGACTGCTCTCAAAATCTATTAGATCTTTCTTTTTGCTTTAGAAATGCACATGTTAAGGTATTAATTTTAAAATGCCTTTATAGCTGAAACATTTTGGTTTTAATAATAATATCAGTAGTGTTGATAAACACATGTAATTCCCTGGAAGTGCCATTCAGTCACTTCAAAATTTGCTTTATAGCAACCAAGCTCCTAGTGTTCTCAGTGACCAGATCAATAAATCTCAATCGTCTTACATTATATAGAAAGTGAAAGCAATTTTATATTCAATGAATTGGTGCTGATATTTCATATTACATTTACACACTGAGCTGAGCTCCTACATTCATTTGGATGCTCTGCAATGAGCAGAGAACATTAGCAACCGGTCCTAATGGAAGTCTGATGTAAATTCTTGAAAATCTTGACAGGACATTAGTGGAAGTCCTTTAGATCATTCACAATTTTTCCCCTTTCATTTTTCTATACGGATGAATGCTCTACAGCTGTATTTGTTCTGTGTATGCAAAGAGTGTGTGCATGTGTACAAATAGAGAAGCAAATAGGGAATATATTTACCTTGCTAGCAACTGAAACATAGCTTGTGTCAAGTACAGTGTAAGGGTGCATAGTACTGTTGATATAATTTTGTGTCTGTGTTGGGAAAGCAATAAACTGGGAGAAATGGATAAATCCGCTTTCGCCATTTTTAATTAGCCTGTACAACATTCAGGGATAATCATATACAGGAGTTCCTCGGGTTACGACGGTCTCGAGTTACGTTATTTTGTGGATTCGGCGGAGGGAGTGGGGTAGCTGAAGGTGGACGGCAGCAGGGCTGATCACCTTGGCAATGGGGAAGGGGCTAATGAACCTGGGAGCCAACTTGCTGGACTCCACCCTGAGGGGAAGATCCCGGGTGGACAGCCACACCCGCTGCCCCTGCAGGTATTGTGGGGCTCGGGAGCGATGGTGGTCCGCCGCCCGCTTCATTTGACGGGAAGCACGCAGCAGAACAGCACGAGCCCGACACCAGGTCCTCCGGCAGAGCTGCACAAACAACTCTGCAGACGAAACCCCCACCTCCTCCTCCTCCTGAGAGGGAAAGAGAGAGGGATGGTAGCCTAGGCAGCACTGGAAGGGAGACAATCCGGTGAATGTGGAGGGGAGGGAGTTGATTGAATACTCCACCCATGGCAACGGCCGACTCCAAGACCCAGGCTCCCGCTACGAGAGGCACCGTAGGACTGTCTCCATCTGTTGGTTGGCCCGCTCGGTCTGCCCATTGGACTGTGGGTGAAAACCTGAGGAGAGACTAACAGATGCCCCCAACAATTTGCAAAATGCACAGCCCGAGCAGGCAGATACAAAGCTGCGGATGTCCTTGTTCATTGACGGCCACCAGAAGCGCTGCAATATCAGAGCTCTTGTGCAGCAGGCTCCAGGATGACATGCAAGCTGAGAAGAATGCCCCCACTGCAGGACCTGGGCACAGGCAGACTGCGGAACAAAGAGACGGTTAACAGGACAAGCACTGGGAGCAGCACTTACGCACTGCGCCGAGCGAACCACCGCCTCAATGTCCCACAGGTCCGCCAATACCCAGCAGCGAGGGGGCAGGATGGTGTCGCCCTCAGCGGGCCCTTCTGCGGCTGCAGACAATCTGGTCAGGGCATCTGGTTTGCTGTTCTTGGAGCCAGGCCGGTAAGAGAGGACAAAGTTAAAGCGCGCAAAGAACAGGGACCAGCATGCCTGGCAAGGGTACTCCAGATTCTTGTGATCAATCCACACTAAGAATGGCACGTCCGCCCCATCCAGCCAGTGCCTCCAAGGCCAACTTGACCGCCAGCAGCTCCCGATCCCCGATGTCGTAATTTCTCTCCGTGGGAGTCAGACGATGAGAGAAAAAGGCACAGGGGTGTAACTTGTCATCTGTAGGAGAGACTTTAGATAGCACAGCTCCTGCCCCCACATCTGAGGCATCCACTTCCACCACAAATTGTCGCGAAGAATCAGGCAGCATCAGAATGGGCGCACCGGTGAACCATACCTTGAGGTCCTGGAAGGCAGCATCAGCCGAAGGGCTCCAGTTAAACCTCTTAGTGGTGGCAGTGAGAGCAGTGAGAGGAGCCACCACGGATCTGTAGTTCCTGACGAAGCGGCGATAGAAGTTAGCGAAGCCCAGGAATCATTGCAGGTCTTTGCGGGATTCAGGTCGGGGCCATTACACCACAGCTTGAACCTACTTGGGGTCCATCTGAATATATTTCCTGTAGAAATTACAAATCCCAGGAACGAAACAGACGTCTTATGAAAATCACATTTTTCAGCCTTCACAAACAGCCGATTGGATATAGTCAGCGCTGGATCGGGAGAAGGTCAAGATGTCGTCAAGATATACATACACAAACTGGCCAATCATGTCCCGGAGCACATCACTGATCAGAGCCTGGAACATAGCTGGTGAATTGGTAAGTCCAAAAGGCATTACCAAATATTCAAAGTGTCCAGTGGGGGTGTTGAAAGCGGTCTTCCACTCATCCCCCTCCCGAATGCGGACCAGGTGATATGCATTGTGGAGATCTAGCTTTGTGAAAATGGCCGCCCCCTGCAGAGACTCGAAAGCAGTAGACATGAGAGGTAAGGGATATTGATTCTTTACCGTGATGGCGTTAAGGCCTCAGTAGTCAATGCATGGTTGTAAACCCCCATCCTTCTTCCCCACAAAGAAGAACCCACCCCTGGCTGGAGAGGAGGAGGGACGGATAATACCCGCTGCCAGGGACTCCCAGATGTACTTATCCATGGCCTCCTTCTCGGGACGAGAGAGGGAAAAGAGGCGACCCCTGGGGGGTGACGTGCCCAGCAGCAACTCTATGGCACAGTCATAGGGACGATGAGGTGGCAGTGAGGTAGCGCGGGACTTGCTGAAGACCTCCTTGAGGTCCAGGTATACTGAGGGCACGGCAGACAGGTTAGTAGTTTCCTCCTCTGCGGTGGCAGCAGGACTGGTGATAACCGGGGCATCTCGGAGACAGTGAGATAAGCAGAAGGGACTCCACTCCAGGATTCTATTGCTGGCCCAGTCGACCCATGGATCGTGTTTAGATAGCCAGGGGTGTCCCAACACCACAGATGCTTGAGGAGCATGGAGGATATAAAAAACTAGAGTCTCTCGATGGTTGCCAGACAGGATAAGACTCACCGGTGGCGTAACTTGCATGATACGGATGAGGGGAGCCCCAGTGATGGCTAGCGTGTCCAGGGGGGTCCCGGAGAGGAAGCTGTGGTAGCTAGAGATCTGTGGCAAAGTCAGCATCTATGAAGTTACCATCAGTGCCAGAGTCTAAGAGGACTGGGGCAACATGGTGAACACCATCCACTAGGAGGGAGGTACAGAAAAGAGAGAGAGTAATAGCCAACTGATTTAAGGGAGTTACGCTCATCTGCATTCCCCTGGCCACTGTCAGCATGCAGTATGAACTCAGATGCAGACAGGAGTAAAAATAAACCGAAGTTTATTGCCACAAGTCCAAAAGCAGGGTCAGAAATCAGGCACAAGGTCAAAACCAGGAAATCACGGCAACCAGGGCAAAAACACAATCCAAAGACGTAGTCAGAAAAACAGGCAAAGTGGTAACCAGGCAGACACAGCAAATAAGGCAAGAACACAATCTAAAAACACAGAACGGGTAAACAGGCAGGAATCAAAAACAGGCAGACAGAACAGGAACAAAAGGCTTGTAGCATAACTGATCAAACGAAACAGAGACGAACTCGCACAGAACAAAGACAAAGCAGGCTTTAAGTACACAGACTAACGAGCAGACAAGACACAGGTGAGAAACAGTGCAGGTGAAACAAATGAGTAATCAACTGGGCAGGGAACAAGGGAGGTGGGGCCAACACAGGGGAATGAAAACAAAAGCACATGGACAGGGAAGCAAAGACCAAAACAAAACGATCGTGTCAAGGACCCCCTGTATACAGTGTTTTCAACTTATCACATATGGGAAATACTGACAAATACAGCCCTCACAGAATCCTTTCCATCATCATAGGTTTTTATTTTAGTATATATCTCTGTGCACTCGCAACAACAGTCACAAGTGTCACAACAGTCCTTCAGTTCAGCAGAGTCGACTACATACGTATGTATACACATACGCACACGCGCACACGCATGAACACATTTTTGTAAGCAATATCCGTGGCACTATGACCCATTTCCATACCCCCGTCTCAGGCAACAATCCCTATTCATCTGGGTTAGGACTCAGCTCCATTCTGTCCACTCTGCTCCACAGTGACACCGGCTAAACCAACCGAGAGCAACCGCGACGTGGCGTCCTCGCGATTCAAAGGACTTTCATGAATTATCTCAGATCGTGAAGTAAAGAGGCTTCATTTATTCACTCCTCGTTGAGCAAGTAGCCTCCAGTAAATGTTGTATTTCTGGAGATGGTCTGAAATAGAAGATGAAAATGCCTGTTAACTTGTGGCTTTGGAGCCCTCCCACGCACACATGCTATCTGGTGGCTGGGGAGGGGGGGCATTCTTCTCAGCATGCTGGGTCACGGTGACAGCTGCTGGAGAAGCCATGATGCCTTTTGACATTGTGGTTCACTGTACCTGTGCCTGCTGTTGCTTGGCTGCCTCAACCATTAAACAGTGGGTGTTCTCCTTTCCTCTCATTGGGTCTTGTAAATGTTGGGTGTGGCTTCTTCGTTCTTGTCTCCCGTAAACCCCTGGTTTGGAGTTATGTATATACTGTATCTATAGTTTGGCATATATCGTGTAAATAGTCATTTTTTTAACACATGTGTCTCTTGTTTTCTGTTTCTGTAAGGACCACACCTTTGTATCATCATCATTAATCATTAGCATCACCATCATCCTCTTCTACTTCATCATCATCATCATCATTTCACTTTCAAAAATAATCCATCTGTAATGGAAAACATATGCTAGGTACATAGAAGAGTGAGGCTGATTAAAAATAATTACACCCCGAAGAGAGAAGTGAGCAATTGTGGGGACCCTTGTGGTGATCCGTGAATTACAAAAAAATGATGTCTCTCCATTTTAATAAGTGAGGTGCTCTCAGAGATCAGGAGGATTGGCAGCTTCTCTGTTTTTACTCCAGTTGTTGGCTGTGTTTTACGTGATAACTGGCTCGCCACTACCTGAGAGTGACAGAGTAGCACTCTTGTGATTGGCCGTATCTGTTATGACCTCTGATGATTTGGACTTTGTCCATCGCGGCAGTCACACTGACATCCTTTTTTTTTTTTTTTTAAATGTATCGGGTCCTGACAGTGCCAACCCCAGTCTAGCTGGCAGCCCCTCAGGGTAGCACATAAATTGGCCACACGATCAACCAAGAGGTAGGAACCGCCAAGTCAGACCAAATGATTTGTACAACTCTGGTGCAAAGACTGTGTAGTTTTAGCAGGTGAATTGTGAAGTGGAGGCTGGTGGCATGCACTGGGGAGAAAACCACATGCCTGTCTACGTTTTCATAAAGTTTATGGAGGCCATTTTAGCTTTGACCAAGGAATAGAATGTTGACTAATGAATAGAACTTGAATTTGCTAAATTTGGCTGAATATTGTTAGGGAAAAACCAAAAAAAAAAAAACAATAGGATGATGAAAATACTTTTCCATGTTTAAGCATTCTGTTCAAAGCCTTTCAGGCTACATCAGATTATGGACAGATTATGTATTATGGCTTTTCGTGTGACTGCCTTCAGGACATGGAACAGCAGCATACAGTAAGTAGATTTCTGTTGTGCTAATGTTTGGTAAAATTCCATGCATATTCACACCACGATGAAACCATTCATGGATGTGTTTTGGTTTATGGTTCTGGGACAGTCTTATGCAAGTAATGCTCTATGTATTATCATGGATTATCATTTTTGATAGCTCAAAACTTGGCAAGTGAAATTTCGTGGCACAGAAAGGATGATTTGGGATAGGTCCCACTTTAGTCCCATGAATGACTGGGTTATAACTGTTACTGTTAACAGCTATGAAATTTACATTATTTTGTGTATATTATTAATAGTCATGGGAGGGAGGCAATTATAGTTTAAAAAATTAAACATACAATTAAAAAAATAAAAACTGGTCTCTACTTTGCAAATAAGTTTAACAACTAAGTGTACAGCACCCAAACAAGGTGAACTTTTATCAGCAACTTCACAGGAAATTAAACAGCATCTTGATTTTCAAATAATAACGGCCTATACCTCTTCATTCAGCAATATTTTTATGACTTCATTGCAATAAATTCTGACAGTGTTAACATACATCTGTGACTCGGTTATTTCAAAGAATGAAAAATAAAGGAACCAAGGATCGCCTTTGTCACAGCTTCTCAAACAGATTTGTGTTCCAGTCTGCACCCTTTCAGAAGGGACACTCGACCTTCCTTGCATCCAACCAAACAATGTCAGCAATTTTCACAAACTTGTTTTGTACGGAGTTTGAAAACAATCTGTATAATTCAGGCTAAAGGAAGTAAAGAATTTTGGAAAGTACTGCATATCAATTCTAATCCCCGCTAACACTGTTTTTATGTTACAGAAATGCTTTTTTATAAAAAGTACTGTTTGCCTTGGCTGGGTTCATATCTCTTTTTTAGCATACCTGCTGACGCATTGTTTTTTAATAATGCTCCGTAGCGAGGCAGACTCGCATTGTGAAAGATGTACGTGTCCCCCGTGGCAACGTTCTGGAGATTCAGCTGTGAAATTCTGAGAGAAAACACGATGAATGCTCCTTCTGAAGTTAGTCCCTCCTTTGGAATATCGTGCTCAAAACACACATGTTGTGCGGAAGTGGGGAAAACAAGACAGCCTGACTGTCCCCAGAAGAAAAGTTGCGCTGTTCAAATTGTTGTGCCAACTGTTGACTCGGCGCATGGTGGGCTTCACGAGTGAGTGTCACTGCAATTTTTGAGTCTGGGCTAGATTTAACTCTCACAAGAAGAAAGAGGTAAAAACAAAGTAGATATACGTACATAAAAACAACAATTTTAGAGTAATTGCTTCCATAATTCTGAGTTACGAGATGTGTTATATCTATATTTCTCACTCTGAATTCAGTACCCACTTCCTCTCTCAGTCATAATCGTATTGCAGTGGACTGATAGCAATACAAAAGTCACACAGATGACCATGAGGACACAATATTGTTGTAAAGAGACTTGTTTATGTGACTGTATAACTAGGATTTTGTTTGAGGCTATTAGCTGTAGGTAAGGCTATTATCTAGCTATTATAGATTTACAGACTTAATGATACAATCATTTTAAAATCTCCATTAACTCCTCTAGGACACATTTCCTTTCTTGAACATGTGAAGCTCAACTGTAGAATGTATAAAATCCAGAAGCTAATGCTAATTAGCATTTAAAAAGCAACAGCTACAGTACATTATTTCAACATTAGAGCTCCCCCCACTGGCATGGAAGTTTTCCCTGACAGAGCTAAAACTCACCTCAGACTGAATTAACATCAGATTATTGACAGCGGGGGTTAGGCAATATTTTCAAAGAAGATAAGCTCCCAAATAAGAAATAAACTGATAGGCAGTCTACAATTAAAATGAGGAAAATCACAGATCAAAGTTAATCTTGTCTTCCCATTAGCGGCCCCTCTTTGATTGGATATTCTGTCACTTCACTGATAAGCTTAGTTAACTTGACTTCTGCATGAAGAATGCATCTGAACATTTTCTGTTAGCGAGGGGTGGATAATCTTACTGCTGACAATTGCGCTATTTTTAAGTCCCATCTTTCCTCCTAGGCGAATTATTGCAGAGGGCAGAGGTCATTCACACACGGCTCATCCTCATCTCTGTTCTTTTTCCTCTTAACGCGATTGACTGAGTGGGGCTCCGTGACACCGCTTCAGCCCCCGAAGACGCGGAGTCCTTGTCTTTGCAATCAGGGCTTATTGTTCAAAGCAGTCAAAAGCGAGCGCTTGCGACTAACCTGGCCCGAATATAAATGAGAGATTAACATAATCACTCAAATGTCTGTTCTTTCTCGTTATCTGAGCTGGCTTGTTTTAACGGCCCTCTCATCACGTCTATAACCCCCCACGTCTCTCCTCTGCGCTGAGGAGCCGATTCACGTCAGCTTGTCTGTCAACAGAATTGTTTCAGCATGTTGCAAGGTACTTCACTGTAAGAACAACGTTGCAAAATTTTGCGTATGAACTGGCAACAGAGGGAAATAGCTGTAAGAAGAAAACAGTGCCTTGTACACACATTGTAATTTAACCCTTGATATAATCTCTTGTTACCCTACAAGTTTACCACAATGTTAAAACGCTGCACTTACGCTAATATTGTTATCCTAGCTCAGTACCTTAAATTGGCTGTGTGTTAGCTCCTATGAGTTAGCTAAAATGTAAACGGATATACAAACTCAAGTTCTCCCCTATTTTTGTTCAGTGCGGCATTTGTAAGCAATGATGTGCTCCCATCAGCTAACGTAAGTAAGCATTCAGTATCATAATAATGTACCAGAAAAAGGGCTGTTATCCGTAAACCTTAATTATTTTGTCGTTTTCGTGCACTTTTAGTGTCCTCCGTCTTGACAGAAGTGAGTAATGAAGAATTTACTGAGCTCTGGCAAGGGCCTTTGGGTTCACCCTGAATTGCAAACAGCTTGATGAAAACATTTGGTGAATATCTCTTCCCTGCAGTGATCATACTTGTAAGTCCCTTATAACCAGGCTTAGCTTCATTCAATATATTATTCCATTCTCCTGCATTGTGAGAGCTTATGGTGATTATTTTTATTTCTGCATTGCTACAGCTGTTGACACTTATTTGCATGATTTCGCACAAGCAGGTGCTGGTGATTGACAGTAATTAGAGGCAAAATACCCAGTTATAGACACCAGAGGGGGTATATTAGAAAACAAACATTCTTCTTAAATTAATACTTAAATTATTGTCAATTACCCTTATTCAAAACACAAAACATCTCATTCAATAAACCCGATTCTAGTGTCAACAGTATCTACATTAAAATTGTTCTTTCAAATCGTATCGGCTCCAGGCATACATACATGGATCCCACAGAGCGTAAGAACATATTTGCACTGATTGGATATGAAGTTGAGGCGTTTATATGCAATCAAATGTGATGCGGAGATGTGATTAAAATAGCCTGGGTTTTATTATTCTTTGATTCTGAGCCTCCCAGTTGTCACCTTGGGTGAGGTTGAATAAGATGAGTGAAGGAATTACACTGTGGGGTCTTAGCTTCTCAGAGACCGTTGAGAGAACGGCAGTAACACGGTAATGAAGAGCTCGCCTCTGACAGCCATTTCAAAATCCTCTGCCAATTGGCATTTGTCTCTCTCTCTCAAATTCAAATTAGTAGCATGATAAGAATAGCATGTATTGCTAAGGATACAAAAGATACATTAAATATGTATATAATTATACCAACTCCCCCAACTCTCTCAGTCTCTCGAAATGGGGTTCGAGCCCTCTGGAGGAAAGGTCAACATCAACACGGTAAATCATTATGCACTGCAAAAGAATACGAGCAAACGGAGTCGACTTTGAAGTTGAGGTTGAAGGAAGCACCCTCAGTCCTGCGCTCCTGGCACAAGGTGATCACCTACTTGATATGTGTCTCCACGTGTTTGCTTTTTCTGCTGAGCTCTGATGCATCTGGGCCTCCGCTAACTCGCACCTGCAGCTTAATCAATACCTTTAAGGTCAGGCTTCTCAAAGGCTGTTAGCTCTGTTGATCGAGCAGAAGTTGTTCTTCTTCCTCGGACACACCGCCCCCCGCAACCGCTCCCAAAATGGCAACCTCAATGTTGACCTTCGGCCAGATGGCTGCCCCGGCTGAACTTATAGACAATGAGCGCCTTAGCTTGCATGGCCTTGTATCCTGTCGTCTGGGCATCGGTCCCTACAACAGGCTTATAGTTTGGTCGTCCAAACACAGTCCTCTCCAGACTCCAGCCAAGAGTGACAGACTTGAGGGACTGTCACAAAAAATGGGACATTACATTGTTCTTTTTCCCCTCTAAGAATTATGTTTGTCTGAGGTGATGTCTCTCTCTACTAATATGTGAATTATCGGTGAATTTTTGTGCACAGTATTTGCCAGGCCACGAGTACCATTGTCTTGAAATGACTATGATTACGCTGGCTTCATTTCATCAAGGGGTTAGTGATAGTCTCTCTCAGGTATTGTTTTAAAACTGCTTTCAAAACTCACACCAAGTTTTCCAAAAATGGAGGATCATCAGGGAAATTTGATTCTAAGGCATGAAATTATATGTTTTAAGGCTTCTGTGAACATCGTTTAAACTGTTTTTAATTATCGCTGTTGGTAAGATTGCCTCAATATTGCAGCCATTTTCTCTGTCCCTCTGTGGAAAAGTCGGCAGACTCGGGGCCCTTAAGAAATGATAATCTCCCAAGCCAGAGACTGTGGGTCACTAACGAGTGATTATTATCTGTGAGGAACCGTAACTGTGTCTCCTGAGGGAATAGGTCATTATGGAATTTAAATGCACATTTTAAAACACGTATCAGCCAGTATGCCCTACTTATAAATAACTGCACAGTCCTTCTAAGAATTCAGAATTCCTTACAGTTTTGATATTATAACTAAGAGGGTTGTTTAGGCCAATGGGTGGATACCTTGTTGTCTAAATATTACGTTCAGATAATTTTTTTGTATTAAATTTGAACGTAACATATTGATAATGACATTTACACTCAGTATTTTCTAATGATCAGAAGGCTGAAAGGCTTGTTTTCACATAATAAATGTCCAATATATTTAGTCTGAAGAGCCCAGCTGTTTACATCAGCAGATGAAAACATCAGTCAGCACAGAGAATGTGTTTGGGTTAAGCCGTACTTACAGAGCGTCCAATTACAGGCCATTTTCTCGACCAAGTTAGCCAAAATTTACATTTTAGCTTCGCTCAATTGCTTTCTGTTGATTTGTAAAATAATGTCTTTCTTAAGAGCCTTGGGGCGGAAAAAAAAGATTGTTCCAGACTTCCAGAGGGGGAAGAAAGCTGACAGTTTTGCAAATGAAAAGGGTCACAGAAGGTGAGCTGTGTGGATCAAGTTTATGTTTTGGCTGCAGAGAGTTTGTGTCGTCTATCATACGTCCATGTTGAAACAGCCGAAGCATTCAGGCCAAACTGTGCCCAGAGGTGTTTGTACAAAAGCATCCATACATACAGAACTGTGGGCTACTTCACAGATGTGTTTCTCCTTTACTTTAATGTTAGCCTTGAATTTCCAACTTGTGTCAGTAATTTACGTGAAGCTTTCTGTCATCGGGATTGATTTCTTGATGACGGAGTGATTGATTAGCTAACCTGTCCTTTGCAAGTGATTTAGGTCATTGACAGACCAGAGCTGTAGGACGAAAGCATTGGAGGCCTCTCAACTCTAGCCCATAATCTATACTTCATATAGTCTGTTTGTTAATCAAAATGGTTCCCACCATCTTCAAGAAATAACTACAGACCTTCCGATTACCATTCCAACTTGCCCAACAGTTCTTTGGTCATAACTGAAATTGACTTGTCCTGAAGCAGAAGGTTTTAAATGAATATTTGTCTGGTTGCGCTGTATAGTGCATACTATCAATTATAATACTTTACACTTGAATATTCTATCGAGAGTTTAAACCTCGCCCATATGTGCCGCGTACCTTCTGGGAGTGAAATGATCTGCTTAGCCCTGTATGAGCCCTTGAGACATACTTTAATGATTGGAATGTTATTCCATAAATTTATTAAAATCTCTGACACAGCCCTATCCTAAGAGTGTTAAGTGAGGTGGTAAGGGATGTGAGCCGTACACACACACACACACACACACACACAAGCACATGTTCACTCAAATTACAGTAATATATTCATTGGGATAATGCATCGCTTGAAGGTATCTTTCGAAACTTAAGCTCCTCTTAACCGTCCGTTAAACTTTGATGAGTCGACACTGCCGTGAGTAAAAAAAAAAAACAAGTATAAAGATGGAGGGAGTGTGAAAGGGACGTAGGGTGGAGGAGTGAGGTGCAAAGCCTCTCCTCCAGTTTCACAGCCAGGGCGGGGAAGCTGGGTATCAAAGAGATGAAAAAAGAAAGGAGAGGAGAGGAAGAATAGGAGAGTGTCAATCAGAAGGGTGTCGGAGCAGCAGGGTGGTGTGGCGGGCGAAGGTGTGAATCTTTTTCATCTCTCACACTGAGAAAAGGCGATATTGAGAGAGGAGGTGAATTAAAGTGAAAGTGGAGGAATCCAGAAAAGGAAAATCCTGCTTTATCTTTCCCCGCTCCGAGAGGATATTTTTGGGAGAGCGAAAGCATACTAACTTCGCCCCTTACGCTAACTAGCCTTCTTCTGGTCTTGGTTCCAAATCCAAGCGCTAATCACGGATTCACGTGGGTTGTGGGAATGTTTTTGTACTGTACAAAACACCATGTGAAAGGAAGATAGACGTGGTTGTTCGGTTGGTGCATTATTGTTGCAAACCCCTCTCCCGTACTGTGCATGTAGATACCGTAAGCGGTGTATGATTTTCTCACATTTGTGTTCTGAACCTGTGGATTCGACCTAAACGAAGTATTTAGCACATATCTGTGCATGTCATGGTATGTTTGATAGTATAGGCATTTACATAAAATATTTTTGCCTTTGAACAAATTCCTAATTCTGTTTCCTAATACTGACAACCTAATCCACACCTGACAGGCATAACCACACTGAAAGAATATTATGCCCAGTGAATTCTCGTTTTCCCCAAAACAGTCCTCTATTCATATTCTGAATTCTTCTAAAGCCTAATTTACAGGAGGTCTTATTTTGCTTTTATGAAGTATTTTGCACAGAATCCTATTATTCTCATAAAATGGAGTCGCAGAAAAGGCTTTCACTTTCATGAGGGAGTAATCGTGCCGTTACTGCTCAATTTCTCACTTCAAAGATGAAGGAAAGAACAACCCTGGCTCCTATATACATTTGAGGATTGCACAATGTCATTCAGTCTTAAAGAATCGCTAACTATAATATAAAAGAAAGCATAATATAATAGAAAAATCTATTATACTGTTGTATAGAAAGACTATGCAGCACCTTCAGCTTTGAGCGTTTGAAATAGAAAGGGATTCAATTTTTATTTCGCCTAACTTCGGGATAAGCAGTCAACGTTCTTTTCAGTAAATAAAAGGATAAGGAATCAAAGGTTAAAGGAGCTCATTCAGCTCCTCATATAGTTTAAAATTATGCTCTTTTTTGGATATGCTTCTTCTGCTCTATACCTTGTTATCAGCTTTTTTTTTCTTTCACAGACTCTGTACCAGGCAGATCATCTTGAATTCACTTTTGGTCCTTGGTGAAGCAACTAACAATAAACATCAACAACAACATCAAAATACAACAACTAAGGCGGAGTGTCAAAAGGTTGTAATCGTTAGCCTCGTCTTTGCTTTGATGAATGTAGCTACTCAACAGCAGCGGGGCCATTGTGTCAACAATCTGAATGAAAAATTCAGCGCGCATCATCAGGTTTTAGTCGATCCCACAGTATTTGGCTCCAGGGTAGCTCTGAAGGCAAACGTTCATTCGATTCACGACTGTTCAATCGCTCGGATCAGTATTGAAAAAGGAGAAAAGTCTACGGTTTAGCATTTCAAAAAGAATAGAAAATGCATCTGTGCTTTTTGGAGGAATGTTGGTAAGTCTTATCACTGAGCTGATAAGAATATATCTGAGGATTACCTCTTGCCAAATGTGTTGCTCTTAAATGAAAATGATCTGTCACAATTTGCAGAGCTTCACTCATATTTCACCCTGTTGGAAGTAAACTACTCAGAAGCCTGATGGGACCCAGTATTCCTTCATTTCATAATTCATGACATACCCTGCAATTGTATTGAAGTTCATCATTTATTGTTTATTGTTCATCCTTGTCTGCAATTTCAGATTATGCCAGAGATATTTCGTCAGTTTGTTTGGGGAAATAAGAGCATGTACCATTATTTACACAGAAAGGACTGAATTTAGGTCTTAGAGGGTTGATCATCCTTGGATTCTCAGGAGTTGTGGAATACTGGACTATTGAATTGATTTGTGGTGCACATCCCTGGCACGAAACGCAGCAATGCAACCCACTCACCACAGTGACGTATGCAGGTGGGGTGAGTTGTCAAATCTTCTGGCTGGGCATGCTCAGTGGTGTTCCTGCAGGTTTTGTGAAAGCTCTCAGGGCTGCCATGTACTTCCTGTGAACATTTCTTCTTCCTGGTTCAACTCCTGCCATGAATGCTGTCATTGTCCCCATGTTTAATTCGTCCCAATGAAATAGATGATACATCCAATAAGATAAACTGGCATACGAAAAGGAAATACATGAATAGTGAATGAAATGGAGTCTACATAAAATTTAACAAAACAGACATGTGTTGTAAGGACAGAAACTGACAAAACAGCTGGTGGAACCACCAAAGCTAGTAGCTAGGAAGCTACCTTGTTAGCTGTATTACATAATCTGAAAACAGCAATACAACTGTTCATTTACAGAAGAAAACATCTGCTGATAGTTTTATTGGAGTCTTTCCAAGAGTGGCTTGTTTTCACCTTTGTTTCAAATGACTAGCTGCTACTAATATTCAGTTCAGTCCAATTCAATTATGTAGCTGCAAACATCGTTGGGAGCTTGGTAGCTAACAATTTGTTAGGCAACAGTCTAGGGAAACTAGAACCTACAAATAGCCCCAGCCATCTTCACAGTTGAAAATTGATCATTTGGAATGTAAGATGGAAGAGTAGGTCCTCACACTTCCACAGCTCTGCAGTTGAATTGAAGAGTGATGAGCGCAAATGTAGGAAATTGTGAGGACCTGAAATTCAGCCATTTTCACACTGCCAATCACTGAAGCTAGGGAGTGTCATGCTTGTTCTGATTTGTCCGAAAGGAAAAAAAACTGTGTGCAGACCGCCAAAACAACACAGAAAAATACTCCATATCTTAGGTTAATACTGTTCTGTTTCTTCTGAAGAACTGCTTTCTGTTGAAGTAACAATCGTCTTTTAGCGGCTGTGCTGTGCTAGCGGCAGTGTCTTCATTTGCTTTCTGAGTAGACAAGGTCCCCTAACTTCTAATTACAGGCTTCCAGCAGGAAATAGAGCTGATCTCTGGCAAAACGCCCACGTGGCTTTTTCTTAACAAAGTAGAAATTCAGAGGGGAGCAAGAGAGCGAAAGAACGTTTATTCAGAGACAAGTAGGATCTTAGGAGGTGATTCATTGAAACATCAAACAGTTGTGTTTTTCTTGTAATTGTAGAATTATTTATTTTTATTATCAAGGATGTCTTCCATAGAAGCTGGTATATGTAGATAAACTTCACACAGCCAGTCCAATGCAGAGACTCTCTTCTATGTGATTCCGTATTATGACTGTCATTATTATGACTCTAAATAATGATTCTCCCTATGATGTCACTCACTCTTTCTTTTGATGGTCCATAACACGACTGTCCTCTCTGTTTTGCCTCCATAATGTGGCGGGCTCCCGTCGCTGTAACTCAATAATGTGACTCAGTGATGTGAATCCCCTACCTGTGACTCAACAATGTGACTGTCCCCATTGTGATTCTGTAAATTGACTTATCCCTCTGTGACTCTTTGATGTGAATCCCCCTCTGTGACTCAGTATCGTGAACTCCCATCTGGAACTCGGTTGATGTGAATACACCCACCATTACTCTTTAATGTGAATCTCATTCTGAGACTTTATAATGTGACTGTCATCACTGAGACTTTCTCTGTGAGGTCATTAGACATTAGGCAGGAGTTTGTGTGACTTTCCCTTTAGTCTGTAGAGGAGAGTTTCACTTTAATCAGAAGCCGCATTTCATTCTCACCTCACACACACACACACACACACACGCACAAACAAACTGACAGTTACATCTGTCGGGATCTCTTTCAGTAATGATGTATACTGAGAAACAGGCTTAAAGCTTATCCGCCCCGTTCTCAGATGCTAATCCTGTTAAACGCAGGACCCCAGTTCAGAACCCCAGCTTTCCACCCAACCCAGAAGATTAGACCCGTGTGCAGATGGGCCCAATTGAACAGATCGATGGAAATCATCTAAACAAATGTGTCAATTATCTCTTCAGACCAAGGGATAAAAATGGCTGAGGTGGGCGGAGCCTTAGGCCATATAAGGTAAAGGTGGAGTCAGGGCCGTGAAATGGAGAGAGTGAATCAGGGAGCGAGAGAGGAGGAGGGGGGAATGGAACACGGGATGAAGGGATAATGAGAAACATGGGGGTTGGGGGGGACTGGGGCAGTTTGGCAGCTTGACAGTGAGAATGTGGAGCAGGTTCCCCTCAGGGTCAAAGGTCAGTGTGTTTAACCTGAGAGTCTGCCAGAAGTTGCTGGCGCTGTCTCAGAGAATTCACTCACCTGAAAAACATGGTCACTGAGCAGGTTAACAAGTCGCCTGAGCTCGCTGAACAAACAAGGAGGAAAACAAGCACAGAGTCCCACAAGAGAATATATCACAGAAACGCACATGAGCCATAAGGAATCTCATTCATTTAAAGAGGTATAATTCAATCCGTTTCATTTTAGCTACTACCTTGTGACCATGTGATTCTAATGCCTCAGACATTGTCTGTACAGTCCCACACAAATCTGTCAATACTTTCCAGTACAGTAGCTGCTTTTGCCAATGTAAACAAGCTGACATTTTAAATTATCAGCACCTCCGTAATGTCAAGATAGACATAGAGCATAGAGAAAGAATGTAGAGAACTAGTCAAATAAAAGGCAGTTTAGGAAACTGTATTGATGATAAAAGGATCCATAAAAAGCACAGACCTTTTGATTTTCTCTTGCATCTTATCAAATGCAAATCATTCTAACATTTTATTCTGCTCTCTATACACTGTAGCTAGGTCATTTACCCCCATTTTTTTAACTATGGTTCAAGACCTAAATTGGGTTGGGAATATGTTGACGAAGTGTCACCGCATGACAATAAAAATACATTTTTAAAAAAATGTCATGTCAATGAGAGTTAAGAATGAAGATGGCTGAATTCACCATGAACAGATCTGAATAAAACTGACAACTCTGAAACAGTCAGTTAAAGTTATAAATAAAATGGTGAATAATTGTAGATTACGGGTAACTGTAGTTTTTAAGCTTCGGTTTAAGGGACACAATGGATCTCTCATTTGCGTCCCATGCAGAAAACTATTTTGCTGGTGCAACAAATCTATGAGTACGTGTGATTGGTTTATTTGGTCCGATGGTGAAATAGTTCATTTGGTCCAATCAAAAATCACATCACTGAAGCTGCATATACAAACATTTTAGCATGTGCTAAAGGCTTTGATAAATAGTATTGAGTATTGGAAGTTATTCCTGGTTTCACTGCATGTTGAGCACAGTCGCTAATGGGTAGAATCATCGGAACAGTTTCCCTTCCACACCCTAGGCTGGGATATTATTCAGTCTCCTTGTAGCCACATGTCCCTGATATAGAACCGTGTCAGGGGGTGCCAGGATTGATTGACAAACGCATCGTAGCGGCAGAGACACATGCTAAACTCAGCTCGTTCAGGGAGTCTCATAGATCGTCTCAACTTCCCGCTGCAGTGAATGGCAGGTGTCTCAACGCATTAGGGTCATGTAAGCACACGTGTGTGCACGTGCTCAGACGGTCTCTCAAACAGACGTATCCGCACACACTCACACTCACTCACACACTCCCCAAACACTCTGTCTCACACATACACATAAACACACTCACATCCTCTCTCTACCACGCACAAATGTTTTATCACACTCACACACACACACACACACACACACACACACACTCGAGTCCTCTGTCTCTCACACACAAAAATACTCTGTCACACCCACACACATATTCACAGTCATTTTTTCCTTTGGACATCACAGGTTCTCCCAGACTGGAACAAAGTCATAGCGCTAAAACCAAAGCAACAGTAATGTGTGAATAATAATAACTCACAAAACTTTTGAATGTAACAAGCACGACTGTTTCTTTGTTCTGTAACAAGACCAAAAAAAAATCCAACTTGAAATCAATTATTCATTCTTCTTTGCTTTAGGTTCACTGTGCATCGACTGAATATTGTGCATGTAGTCTCTCACAGCCTGAGTGTAATGCACAGTGCTGAATCTCAACGCTGCAGCTCATTCACCAGGGATTCCATTTTGAGGCGAACCAAGGCTCGTCTGATGCCCTCATATCCTGCCTGCTCTGCCCATAAGACAGATGGAATGAAGAGGCCCATGTTTATGTGTGCATAGCTCAGAACATTATCCCCCTGCTGTGTGTGTGTGTGTGTTGTGTGTGTGTGTGTGTGCGTTTGTGAGTGTGCATGTCTGTCCGTGCGAGAGAAAGAAGCGAAGAGAGAGATAGAGGAGCGGAGAGCTGAATCTCCCTCAAACGGACCGAGAGTCAAGCTCCCTCGCAAATTTTTCGACTTATTCCCTCCACAAAATAATCATGCAGTTGTATGGTGGGGCTTTGTTTTTCCTCTCCCCAAAATGACATGGGTTGAATACAAACTCGGAATTGGAGATTTGAGTAATGCTAAGGGGTTCGGGAGACATGGCGGCAATATAAGTGGTTTGGATTTAACTGTTAGACGTATCGCTTCCCTTCTCGTCCTCTATTAGCGGAGCGCACCGTGAGTGTCTGTGTGAATAAGGAGACGCTATGATGTCAGTAACAAGGAGCTCTGTGGCTCTGTCAGAGGAGTACATCACATGGGTAGTCGTTTTGGGGCTCAGGGACATGGGGGGTTGTGAGGGGTGGGGGGTGGGGTCTGGAGCAGGTCCAGCACTCAGTAGGTGGTTCATATGATCTGACAGTAGTCCCATGGGAGACATAAAACCCTGTTCTTTTTTGGGAAGGAGGGAGGGAGGGGGTCTAGCTGTACTTCCTAGTTTTTAAAGACGCATCAGCTTGCAGACTCAACAGCCCAATTCCAGCGAGATGCTCCACACTTCAGAAATCATTAGAGATTTTTCATGCACCGGCACTCAGTTCTGTTAAAGTCAATTAACTTGATATCCATTTGTTTTCCCAACACAACAGACTGGTACTGTGCAGTGAAACTGAAAAGTGTTGAAACCGTGCTCAAAAGCACACAAAGGACGGAGACATTAGACACCACAATAGATACATTAAAATCTAGTGCAGTTTATGATCATATTTTTATGATACAATGCCCAGAACATCTAAAAGCACTTAGTAACAAGCTGCTTCTTTTGTATGGAGTCAAGTGCCATTTTATTTATAATGCAGTTATTGTTAATCTTTTGCCTTGTAATGTAGATACTTGCACACAATATTATATTTGATGGAATAACTGTTCAGTGCACCATGGGGTTTAACACTTGAACTGTATACTCAGACAAAACATTATTTTCACAAAGGAGTATGAATGAAGCATCTCATTAATAGCTATAGTAACCTGAGAAATGTGTCACTGCATTCTGAAAACTGCCGTAGATTTTGGCAGTAAATGAGCTGGGCTTTCTGGGGAATATACGCTATTAATTACCCAAAATAACTAGAGAAATCACCACTATTGAGCATGATGAAGAATGATTACAAAGGTTCAAATGGGAATATGCAGATTTATTAGAGATAATTGTCATCAGGAACGTAAAACATTGTATCAGAAGCAAGGCATTTATGGAATGATAGTAATGCTAAATAGCATATCTTCAACTTCATTTAATGGTGGCACAGCTATGTTTTAAGAGATATTTTGAATGTGTGTGGAAATCAAAATGGAACCCAGAGGAAATTTTATTTTCCAAAACTCAAGTGGGGGTCTTTGTTGACGAGACCAACAATGATGTAGTCAAATTACCAAAATGGGGTTAATATTACAAGGAAAAATTGTGAGAGTAATTTTAAGGCGTTTAATGTTGGAACCCAATGCATTTTTGCTTTCCAGAAAACTAACTCACCAAACTGAGAGAAAAAGCAGAGAAAAACATAACTCTTATTCAGTTGTAAGTACAAGTTAAGCTCAAATGTTGATTGAGTCCCAGAAAATGTCTTTTTATATACTTTTGAATGTGTAAGTAAAGACAAAACAATCAACAGCATTTGAATGACTTTTGCCATACTTTTGATTTCATCAGTACTTCAAATGACCATCATTAACACAGGAAGTCCCTTAAAGCAGCTGAATTAGCAGCCAACAACAGAGAAGTAGCACTATCGCCAACATATAGCTCACAAATGTTACCAAATTCTATATTTTCCTTTCAACCTGCTGTAGCTGAAGTCCATGACGTTTGAACACTTAGCCGGATTAAAATGATATCATGCTCAACAACGCAAGATACATGCAAGGAGATTACTGAGAAACCATTGCAGGTTATCTTGCCGAGTGTAGCGTGTGAGATTTTTAGTGGGGAAAATCTGCCCAGATGGCTGTTTGGAGGCTTTGAGAAAAGCTGATCTCAGGAGTCAGGCGTGAAGCAAGCAGGGATCTCTCCGTTAATAGAGTGGGCCGAGACTAAGCAGAGATCTTATCTGCGATAGACTGGGCAAAGACTATACAGAGATATCTTATCTGTGATAGACTGGGCACAGACTGAAGTCAGATCTTTGGTGTGATAGATTGTGAAAAGACTGAAGGGATCTTATCTGTGTTTAGTTTTTGAGTGTTCAAAAACTAAAAAAGGTTATATCTGATAGAGTTGGCAAAGATTAATCAGAGATCTTATTTGTGATATAGTAGACAAAGGCAAAGCTGATCTTATCTTAGTGGGCAAAGAGTAAATAGAGATCATAACTGTGATAGAGTGGCCAAGGGCTGTGAAGGGATCTTATCTGAGGTTGAGTGTTCAAAAACTAAACAAAGGTCATACCTGTGATAAGAGTGGACAAAGATTAGCAGAGATCTTATCTGTGACAGAGTGGACAGTGACTGGACAGAGATCTTATGTGTCATGGAGTGGACTGATACTAAATGGATCTTATCTGTGGTTGAGTGGGCAAAGGCAAAACTGACCTTATCTTAGTAGACAAAGAGTCAATAGAGACCTTCACTGTGATAGAGTGAGGAAAGAGTAAACAGAGATCCTATCTGTGACAGAGCGGACAAAACTAGACTGAGACTGTATCTGCCAGTAAAGGCTACACAGAGATCATAGCCGTGATAGAATTTGCAGAGAGTAAACAGATTTTATCTGTGATAGAGTGGACAAAAGCTAAATAGAGGTCTTTGGTATGATCGGGTGGGCAAAGGCCACTTGCCCAAGGGTTTTGTCTGTGAAGGAGAAGATGGGCTTGATTGACTCAAGGCAATGATCCAATTCATTTTTGCATCAATTTGTTCTCAGCAGTAACCTAACTTTTTTTAAATAAGTTGACAGTTCAATAAAATATGCAGCAACTACTCAAAAATGTGCATTAATTCAAACAGAAACAGTTGGAGTCATTAACCTGTTCCCCAACTCTAACTTCACCGATAGCATGAATTTATGCAACTTAAAAAAATGTTGATTGCAAATTTTGCATGGAGGGCCTCATGGAAATGAGCATCCAGCTAATAAAAATGAAAGGCGCTGCTTTTTTTGAAGGCCAAACTTTTTGTAGCCACCAGACCTTAATCTTCTTACTTAGTCGACAGTTCGGTAAAAACACGAAGCGACTGAGCGTGCATAAATTCAAACGGGATCAGTTGACATTTGCACAAACCCCACCCGCACCTTGCCTTCGTGTGGCAGTTGCACGGTAAAGTAAGAGGGATTTGTTTCCACAGCTTCAATTTTCTGGAAAATTCTCAACAGGAGTGCAGTTGAAAACCGTGCTGGTTTTTGCAGCAACGAGGGAGACTGACATATGGGTTTCTTGAACAGTTAGCCTCCAACCCCACCCACCATTCACCCTCACAAGATGAGGAACATCAAAATTTAGGGAATACATTTCTCTGGAGAATTGCGTATTTTATGGACACCTTCCTCAGAAGCCATTGAATTTTATTGCGGAAGGTGATAAAATCAAACACCTTGGCATCAGCATGCTTTAATTGAATTTGAGTGGAATTATGGATAGTCCTACATCTGGAGGAAGTCCAAGTGATTATGGCTGAAACCGTCACCCTGTTGAAAAAGGGTTCATTTACGGTCAGCTGATTTACAGCTATTGTTAGCCTGTTACGACGGATGATCTTTGGAGGCCGTGAAGCATATAACAATATGATAGAATTTACAAGTTTTTATTAAAGAAGACTGAAACTGAGAGCCGAGCAAGCAATGACTGGAGGGCCTCACTTTAAATCTGTCTGTACTGTAACGAAATTATTTAAATATTTTTTCTCATTTATTTACTTTCTTCAGTTTTAAAATGTTATTTTTCCTGAATTCGTACCTACACTGTGGATTTATTTATTGAGATGTTTTGTTTTCTTATTTTTAATATTCAAATATGTCAGTAAAATGCAGGAGAAATCTGATAAAGATCAACATTACTTGCATCAGTACTTGTTATTATTGTTATTAGCTGGAGTATTAGCACAGTTATTACAATAATAGTGATGTTGATGTTTTTTGTTCATCTACCAGTATTGATTGTCTGACAGAACACAGCTGTGTTCGTTTGTATTTATGATGTCTGCCCTCACATATCAAATCAACAGGGAGCTGGCACAACATAAGGAACAAACAAAGCCCCTATTTTGCAGTTTGCTTTTGCACTCCAAAACATGGGTAGGACACAAAAGAACACAGAACAGAGACAGTTCCCCTCAGTAATCCCGAAAAGTAACTTTCAAGACATCTTTTGTCACACCCAGCAGGGAAGAAAATTGGGAACAAGGTACAACAAAGAAATAAAACATAAAGAAAATACAGGATATTTAAAATAAAAAAACGATGTACTGAAGAGAGGAAACTGGGGGGGGCTATCATTGGGAAGCATGTGGCTAGTTTCCTAAGGCTCAGCGCAGATATGCAGTAAAGGTGGCTAAGTTCAATCTAATCAGCGGAGACGAAGGCTGAACAAACTGTTAGAGCCGGCAGAGAACCGCCCACGCCGAGCTGAGCGTCCTCACTCATCTTCAGGGTCCTGGCCCTCTCACCCAGTCTCTCCTCATGAAGGAAAAACCAAGTGCTGAGGCACTGATTAGCTATGAGGGACAGTCGTGCTTCGGAGTTGACAGGTTTATCTCAAAATCCCCGGCCAATCACTCCATCAAAGAGGCCAGTACCTACGGAGTTACATAGCGGATTGAGAAGCTAATCCTCTCAACACCTTTAATTAGAGAAAAAAGTCAAAATAAAGACCAAATTACCAAGTGGCTTCTTACAACAAGCTAGCCACAAAATAACTAAACATATGGCAATCCCTACTGAAGACGGCATCCGTCCTGATATTTAAATGCAAATGGTGCGTTTTTTCAATAATTTTGCATGGTTTTAGGATGAAAAGCCAAAGTGCCAGCTGGATATTTAATCCCATAAATCGGTGTGATAATATCAGCTGAATTTGGTTGAGAAAGACACTGCTGGCTACGACAGTGTGCAAATGGAACTTAGAATGAGGCTGCAAGCGACTGCTGTCCTTGGTCCTGACGGCTGTGCTGTCCTCCTCGGTCTGGTGATCGCGATTGTGATGTCTTTTTGTGGCTGCAGCTTCACCTGCCTGTATGACTGTGCCAGATTCGCTCTCTCCCATTCATAAATATCCAGTTTACATCCCTGCCCTAAGTTCAAGTCATGTCGTTTTATTTCACAACTGTTTTGGCAGCAGTCTGTCGGTGACTGCCAGGAGGAGAGAATGGTAGTAGTTGCAAGTAGCAAGAAATCAGTTACACCATTGCCTTGGAAGAATCCAGTTACACTATTGGCTTGCTTGCCAAGAGACTGACAGCTGAGAGCCAATGGCTAAGAGCCAGTGGCAAAAACACTCTACATATTAATTAACAGTATTTCATGGCTATTAAGCATGGGGACAATGTGATACCGTTTGTTAAGCCTAATGTGGAGTAACTGATCTGCAGTGCAGATACCATAGAGCTCTATATCTCACCAATATCCACTAGGAAAGCTAATATTCAGCTGCCTGTCCAGTTCATTTTCTATGAACTTGATGTTTGGTCCTCTTGATGCAAGGATGTTTAATATCATATTGCATGCAGTATGTATAATCTGTTGGATTTTGGAGAACGTAGTGCGAAAACCAAAGCCCCTCTCTACTTTGTATCTGTCTGAAGGGGGGAATGGATATGGTACAGGTTCGGGACGTCGCTCCGTGAGTCACCACTCTCTGTCTGAGAGTTCTGAAGGAGCAGTTGAAGAGGAGAATATGTAAATCCGGTCCCACAATTCCTCTGGCGCTTCCTGCCACCGCCGATCAGAGGAGACTTGAATGGTGGGGATCAGTGTGCTCTGGTACTGTTCGAATTCACTGAGGTATTAAATAAAGATGATTGATTTTTTTTTTCTTTATACAACCCCAGACATCAGGAACGCCGGTAAAACGTAAAGACAAGCAGCTTCGCTCATCCCGCCCGCAGGGGAATTAACTTTCGGCGCTCTCTCTGTTTCTGTGGCAACTGCCCTCCGCTTTTTCCTTAATAAACGGATATCTGCCTCTCTTCCTGAAATGAGTGTTCTCTCTTCTTTCAAGATGTAACCCTGGGTCATCACTTTTTTATAGATTTTGTATCCTTCTCCATTTTTGAATGGCAAGTCATGACCGTGGGCCCATTCCATTGCTGCAATCACCCCCACCCCGACTAATTCAGGAGGTCACACACAGGTAATAAGGCAGTGAGGCTTCACTGAACCAAAAATAAGAGGAGCTACCATATAGTATCAGTGACTCAATGTTTTGAACCAATGAAAACACTGGCTGTGGAGATAACTTTTTTGATTGTTCAGATAAGCTGTCACTCAGTGAGCGACAGCTGAGTGTGGCACACACCCTAACATGGTTCATGAAACCTAATTTCAAATATCACTACAAGCAGGCATATGTCTGCACTGAAATGCATGAGGCCAGGAGTTGTCCGCCAACTTGGCCACCACAGGGTTTGAATCACAGTTTGCGTTAGCACGAGAGACTAAGGTGGGTTATAGCTTGCAGACTAAAACATTCCCTTCAGTGATAGTAAGGCCAATTATATGGCACCATGGTGAGAGTTGGCAGACTCAGGCTATGATACCAGACCACAGGGTGCATCACTACACAAAGAGATAGCGCTCTTCCGCTGTTCTCACTTATGATGGCATACCTGTAAGAATTGGCTGGATTTCAACCTCTCATCGATTGTGCTGAGCGTCTCTTGAGTGAGATGGGAAGCCATTCCAGGTTTCGTAAGTCCTCTTGAAAAGTAATTCAGCAGGCACTGTAGTTAAGTCGGCATGCATATGTTTTTGTAACAGGGTTTGTGCAAATCAACTTCTGATCCAATAAATTTCGCTGACAAGAATAGAGCTGGGCTTTAACTTTCAAGCGATAAATTTGAATCAGAACATTTGAAATTGTAAGGGTTTGAACGTGGATTTCTGCAGTTAAGATTGACATCACCATTATTCAAATGAGTTGCATCAGCCCTCATTGGTCAGCTGAATCAAGCAAGAGCCCTCGTTGGTCAGTTGAACCAAGTAAGAGTCCTCATTGGTCAATTAAACCCATTCTTTTGAATTGCACAATGGAACCGAGCATGTGGGCTTTTACTGGGGCAATCAAAACCAGAAGTACTTTGAAGTATCATTTAATGAGAGCATTCATAAACGTTGAGTGCATGCTACAGTTTTCAGCAACTGAAAACGCCGTTTCCATTAAATTATATTCCTCTAGCTGCCTCTGCAGATGCAACCAATCACTTCAAATAGACATTACACTATAATGGCCTCCAAGATCATTTGTAAATATTTACAGCTGGTCATCACCGCTGAAATGACCTGTCATTGAGGGTGACATGCGGCTGAATGCATGCCATTTGATGTCATCGGTAATGCATAATGCCGCGAAAGTTTATGATGATTATTGAATTTCATCATTTGCGCCGTATATTCCCTATGACCCTCGTTATGTAGGACAACAGAAGGCTCCCTAAAGTGAGGCATCATCAGCGTTTGAATTTTAGATGAGAGAAATATGCTAATGTTGACTGTGCTTAGCGGAGGCAGAGTGGAGGGGCTTTCGTTTAAATTTGTGCTGATGCTCAAACGTCGCTCTGGGGAGTTGTAATGTCTGACCTTGTTGTTGAACTGAACGGGAGGGGGCCATTGGGTGGGGGGAGGGGGGGAAGGGGCATTGGCAAGCCAGGCAGTATCCCTACACCCACAGACATGTGGTCAGAGGTGAGTTTCTGGATGAAGCTTGCCTGTCTATGTTATGTCCCTGTGGGTGTCTTAACCCACCCCTTCACTTTTAATCTAGAACATTCCATCAGACCAGCCTCACCGTCAGTCCTCCAATTCCTCCATATTTTCCAATGTAGTGTCCTTCGCAAGATCCATTCCTTTATACATAAGTGTGGCAACATATCGATGCTTGAAATTTATTTTGATGGATAAGCAGAATCTATTTGTAATTTTAAAATGGATATTGATTATCATAAGCCCTTGAAAAAAGGCTATGGTCTACTGTGTCTCCCATAAGATTTATATCCAATTGATTTTCCTGTGATTTGATAATGAAATGGACCCCAGCGGTTCATTAAGGTCATCGTCGCCTGATTAACTCTGGGTGCTTCAAGGTTGGCCTTCTGAAAGCGGGCCAGCGGTAGCCAGAGACAGAAAGCTTACTGGCCATAACTTCATTAGACTTCACTGACTGACTCTCTGAATTCCCCGGACAATTCTGGCTCCAAAGACCTCGTATAAATGTACACTCTGTTTATGTATACAATTAATCCTGACCAGAAGCGTCTACTAAGAACTTTTCATTTACAGTTAGGTGAAGTGAGAGGGATAAAGTCAATCAACTGTGCGATTTTTAGTGCAGGGCCAATGGTTTTTCTGTCATTAGGTCACAAAATGTCTGCCTTTACCTCAAAGATTTACGTCCGTAACCCTTTTGTGAATAAAATTGGGCGGATGAGGAACTGATGCGTGAAATATGAAAAGTGACAAGGGTATGGAGATGAGTGACACGCCAGCCAGCCAACAGATGAAGCTCAGAGCGATGGGGCTTCTGGGAATTCGGAGACCGCACGGAACGGCAGTATCCGATCGTAAAGTAGGAAGGCTGTGGGGGTGCGCTGATGAGAAGTGATGGGAGTCATCAAAACATGCTCCCGTCCCTGTGTGAATGAGCTCCGACCTGAAGACTATTAGATTTTATTTAGAGCAGAGGTCATGCCATTATCATCAGGGCATGTCAATACTGAAATTCAGTCACGTCAACATTTACACATGGGTCGTATTAAAAAAAAAACACATGATCCTTGTAATTCAATAAGCCTGTTTAAAATTAAAGACCCTCAATGTAACTTCTTAAGCACTCTGTGTAAAATCTCTGTGTAAAACCATGTATGTGATCAGAGAATTACTGCTAAAACCTTTTATTTTACTCAAAATTCATTAACCTAATCCTCTTCCGCGAGTGAGACCTAATCAAGACGGGACAGGCAAGGCAGACACAGAAGGGCTGGAGCGAGAAGAAGCTTCGGGAGAGTGTCGCACGTCCACCATCATCCCTGCTGACCGAGCGCAAGCAATTTCACAGTGTTAAATTCACCCCCCGTTGGAAGAGGGGCTGTAGCCAGTGCAGCGGGCAGATGTTGCTTTTATCGTTAGCGCTGTAATACCTCTCTGCAGGCCATATTAAATAGTGAACCATCGGGGGCTGGCGGCCATAATGGCTGTTTTTGTAGGAGGCAGCTGGGCTCCCTGATGAACCGGACCAGCCATTTGAGTCGTAGAGGTGCCTAAAGATTCCGTCAGGCATTCGAGATGAGGGTTTCGCATCACTCTGCAGTCCAGGATGTTCCTCTGTGAACGCATTTCAACTGGAGGCTGATGGAGAGGTCCACTTCATTAAATACCTCTTTGTGTCTGTGCCAGTAATGGACCGAGTTGGGCCTCTCAGAGCTCTAAACAAGGTCAAATAAATATTTAATTAACAAGGTGTTAAGCTCGCAATGTGAAACTATCCAAGCTCACTGAAAGGGTACATTTGAAGTAGAGGTTTGTTCTCTGCTTCATTGTTTGTTGCCTATAAAAATGACAATGCCTCCAGTAAAGAGCATCTGTACAGTTATGCTAGTGGAAATTATATTCCATGAAGCCCATTAGGGTGGAGTTACAATCCTCAGTCAATCTTTCTGTTTGGCTTTGACCAATCAAAAATTGTTTATCCCTCCTCAGCCAATGTCATTACTGGTCCAAGACTGATGCTGTATAGTAGCTCCTCCCTTCTTTTTTTAGTTCACCACTCCACAGTTTGGCCTCTTTAGCAATGACAACGTCCGAGTGTCCTCCCCATTTGATGCGTGATGTGCGGAAGGCCATCGTCTTATTTTTAGAGCCGCATCCTAGGCCGCGTTCAGGCTTCGGCTTCTTGATCCGGGGGGTGGAACGTCATCGCAAGGAGCCACGCGGCTGACGGCGGGCGCCTCGAAATCCGGCTTCTCCACATCAATCACACTTATAAAGGCCGTGCTTCTATTAATACGCGCCGCCGGATGGGAGTGCAGGAGTGTCTCCTCGGGATCCTAGGACTGCAGTCTAATGAATGTGGCAGGCGCTGTCACGTCCATGCGCTGAGCCTGTTGATGTAATGGGTCTCTAAGATATATATAAACGCTCCATTTGCACTTGATATCAAGACGTGTTTCCTTTGGTCTCCTTTTTTTCATTGTTTCACTGCAGACAGACAGCTAAAAAACCTGCTGTTCCTCCAACTAGGAATTTTAGCAAAAGCCAGGTAATACACACACACACACACACACACACAGTTATGGCGGGCTGCACTTCCAAACAACCTAAAAGTTCTTTATCTCTTATTTTACCAAGACAGCCATGATGAAAAAGTCTATGTATTACAGTGGCTTGGCACCTAACACTGAGGTGTCCTGTTAAAGGAAGGTAATGGAATTCATGGAGGGAACACCCCTTGGTGTTCTCCTGTGGGTGTTCTTCACCTCCATGTCATACATTTACTTTGTGTAGGTGGACACACAGTGACTGGTCATCATGCATTACCCCTTAAATACATGAGCAACCAGTCAGGACTGTCGAGTCCACATTCTGAGTACAGCAACCACAACACTCAGTGAGGGACTTGGCTCCGAATGGGATGGGAATTTTACGTCTTTCATGTCATTTTAAGTCTTATTCTGGGGCCTGCAGAAACAGGACTAAATACATTGTTCTCATGAGGGCTCTGAAGTGGATGATGCCTGACTCTAATGAACAAACTCTTTAGTGAAATATATGAGCTACATCTAGGGCGGTTAGTTCTTGTTTCCTACCCTCGGTTCTGCTTCTGATGTAGCTCTGGATTGCGCTAGGTTACCGATAGTATTGAGTCAGCCACTCAGACCGTCTGGTCAGAACTAGCATTCGGTTCAGAACGTCACTGCATGTAAATTTTGCATTGAAGCATTTCATGGAAAGGAAAGCTTATTCTGTTTCGCTCTCTCCGTTAATATTGTCTCTCTTCCCACTCTTTGCCTCTTTTTCATGTATTTCTTTCCTTTATTCTTCCCCTGGGTCTGGAAAACCGAATTTGTCTTTGAAGCAATATTTTAAAATACTATTTCAAATATTTTTTAAAACACTATGGCCAGGAATGTAGGATGGTAGGGAGTGATATATACAGTGATAGATACATACATTTATCATTTTCTAATCTTATAAAAAATTTCTGAATCATGAAATACAAAATGTTGCAATCGCTTAAGACTGCTTAACATATCAAATTACTTTGATACATTCAATGGTGGTGATCAAAACCATACAAATGCATTGCCAAATACATAAAAATATTGGACACACTGACCCAACACAAAGGCAGTGGTCCAGCTTCCTGGCGATTGACACGGACCATACAGGGATCACACACTGAGTCTGCTCACACACCACAGCGGTGTCTGTCCTTGCCAAGGTCTTTTGAGTCCTTTGAAGGCCATACCTGGATATGTTTTCCCTTTTAACAAGATCAAATTATCTGTTTGGAGAATGCATTAGACAATCCTGCATCTTTAGATTTCTTTCATCCGTTACGAAAAAGGTGATGAATTTGAAGGTCACAGGCCAAAATACACATACAATTTTGGAGAGAATTTTATGTTCTGTAATTTTGGAGATTTTCAGAGAGGGTGCATTCTTCAGTTTACATAAAGGCCCATGTTTAGAGTCTTGTTTTATGTAACAAAAATGATGTAGCAGTTTTCTTTTATTCCAGAACTTTCCACTGAGGCTAGGCTGTCCCAGATACAAAAGATTAAACATCAGAACAGCGCTTTAGTGACGTGCCAATCTCTGTCTGATCCCACAATGGCTGAGCCAACAAAATAGCATCTTTAATCCTGGGTACACACAAACACAAACACACATTACATACACACACACATGGCAGCAGTCTGACCTTGGTGCAATGTGAATTCCAGAGAAAACGGTCGTGAAATTGTTAGCCCATGCATTCTGGCAGTAGCTGTGACTTTTATGACCCTGTATCTTTTCTGACGTTAAAGATGGCCCCTGTTAAATGGTCTGATTTCAAAAACCCTCAGTCCCAGACTCCATTTGAAGCTACGTCTCTCTTGATGGCCTCACATGAAAAGTGACACCTAAAAGTTAGTTCTCAGTCTTGTCAGTAGCCTCTTTAGCCAAATAGCCTAACCTTTTTATCTCTCCAAAGCTCTAGTGATTGTTTGAAATGAAACTATAATATAATTGCTTTGATTTTTCTGTGTAGGTTACAGAGCAAAAGTGATTGACTGCTTTGTCAGCTTTTCTATACAGAGGTATTTTCCCAGAAATTTTGTATCAACTGTTTTTTCAAGAGCTGCACCAACCAACAACAGATTACTGAACTGCAACGCAGTGTGATTCAGTGCAGCCCGTTCGTTATGTTCTCACAGCGATCCCGAGACATTTCTCAAAATGACACACCGCGCCGTCACACCACCACAGTGTCATGGCGATGCAAGTTTATGTGTCAGCCTGGTCGCTGCTCCGGCCCTCTTGCAAACAATTGTGTACTGGTCCCAATCAGCGACAACTGCTATTTGTGCCTTGTTGTTTCGTGTTCGTAGCTGGCGATGTGTTTTGACTGATGATCCCGGCGCACAGAAACACAAGGTAGTATCCAGCTGTTTCTGCCACGGGTGGTATCTCCTAATTATCTGCTGTTGCACTCCTCTCCAGAAAAACGACTTGGTCTCGGTAAGGATTTCCGGGTGCATTAAATCTTTAACCCAACAGCAACCCTAAGGCATTGTAATTAAGGCACTTGTTTCGTTAAATAAAGATACAGGCCTCAGTCATTTCTTGCAGGTTCTCATTTTTAAAAAATGTTTCGCAGCAAAACTGTAACTGTCTATATTCATAACAGGGACATTATTAATAGGGTCGTTAATTAGCTTACTGAGGTGTTTGGATAAAAGCTAAGAATGTATAAATATTAATACTCAACTTGAATTAATAAATATGTAAGTCAGCAGTATGCATTAAATATATGTTAAACATCTCTGTATGATTTTTAATAATGTAAGTCTGGACCCAAAATCTCGTTTAGATTCAAATGTGGATGTTATGCCATGAATTCAGTTGTACATTTTGTTCGGGTAACAATGGAGATATATTATATCCTATATTCCTTTTTTTGTTTTTGCTAATGAATAAAACATGTTGGTCAAAGGTAATATCCGTAAATGTGAAAGCTGAGCGTGATGAATTTTTAAGAAGTGTTTTGAGCTGTCTGTCAGACAGGGACGATGAGAACACAGCCAGGGTTCTCTTCCCAATATCTCTCCTGGTGGAAACCGCTAAGCCGACCGTTTAACTTGAATTGGTCAAAAATCAATTGCATCTTGAGGAAACGTAGAAACAATATTTCAAACCTTAAGTACCTCTCTCCCTCTCTCTCTCTCACACACTCGCTCTTTCTCGCCCCCCAAACTGCCTGAAGTGAAAGTTTCGCCCAGATTTCCCTTGCTCCCATATAACGATCCTGCCTGATGGTTCATCCCCTCTAAGCAGTGTGCATTCTGCCTCTGAAACATTTACTGAAATCTAATATTCATCCAAAAAAAAAAAAACAACATGAAAGCTAAATGTATCTCTAACGTGTGAGAACAGTTTCCATCTCAAGCATGTGTGTTGTTTGAGGGGTTTGCAAATTCCCACCTACGTCTTAGCATCGTTGATATTATCATTGAAATATAATACTCAAACCTACAGTTTTCTGTTTTGGCCTCATACAGATGAGTGTGTGTGTGCACCTGTGCATATGAGTATGTATGTGTGTGTGTGTGTATGTGTGCTGTCACACAATTGGTCAGCAGCAGGCATAGGCCCCTTAAGGCAGACCAATCTGTAGTAGCCACAGATGGCTATACGTGATGAAAAGATCCACCTCTCATTGGACATCTGTCACCAGGTCACATTTCAGGCCCAGGGCCTGTACCTGTGGCTCCTCCCTGCTGATAATCCTGCTGACCCGCCCACACACCCTCATCATCCCCGCCACGCCCTAACGCCTAACACAAGCCCCCACAGTTCTGTCTCTGTCCTGTGTAACCATAGACATCAGTCCCAAGAATGAATATCCTCATTACCAGCACTGGTATAAAGCAGACAAAGGCCATGACTCTCGCTGCTTTAACTCACACTTAATTAAGGTCCGACAGAACTGAGCAGTTAATGAGACTCCGCGCCTTGTAGGTCTGTGGGTGGGTTCAAATCCAGCCCCGGACACCGCTGTTGTCTTCGAGCCAGCGTCCTTTTAAGTTTGCAGTGCCTTGGCTGTACGGCAAACTTACGAAGCGCGACTGTGGCGGAAACGGCTGCCGTAATGCGATAGCCGCCCATCTTCCAAGATGGAAGCGGAGCGGGTCGGTGGGGGCCGCGTTACAGCCCCCGTTACGATGACGGATGAGCAGCTTCACAGAGAAGAAGGCCCCAGGGGAAGCCGACTCAGTCTTTATTTAGCGGCAGACTCACCTGGGTTTCATTTAAACACAGTCCTCGTCCATGTGACTATTGCCTATTGATCAATGTGGAGCCACCAGCTGGCATCCGTCTTCTCTGTAATTGGCAGGCTTAAGTCTCACGGGGGCCGCAGGAAAAGATTGTGTAACTATGGGCCACTGACCTGTGAAAAAAAGTAAATTGGCTGCAGAATAAGACTAAGTATAGTCTTGGATTTTTCAGAGCGAAGCAAAGATTGTTCCGAGCTTAAATTAAAGCTGTCACCCAATTTAAGTAGTAATAGTACAGGTAGTGACACCTTTTGTTTTGAATAACTCTTTTTATATCACAGAATCGCAAGACATTTTATGGACAATAAAGCACATTTCTGAGTGTGTAAACAGTAGAGGACAAAGTATGAGGGAGGGAGAAAAAAACTGATGAACTGTGTAGGGGGAGGGGGCAGAGTATCGATACACAGACCAGAAAAAATGGCTGAGGTAAAGGATCCATCTGCGGCCTATGAAACAAAACACTTGAATGTCACATCTTGTTGAAAGGTCTGCAAGGGAAGAAACTCGAGCTCAGATCAGATGGTAAATTCTCATATCCTATAGGATGCATACGTGCTAGCATTGGAGCTACGGGTTTGACAGGTCATCAGTCATATTACACTTGTTAGCATGGAAGCAGGAAGTGAAGAATACAATACCGCGTACAGTCACTAAAGTGGACAAGACAATCAGCAATGAGAACACGCACCTCAAATAACAGGGCAGGTCGAAATATTATACCACCAAGCCACTGCAGATAGCCTTATGTAGAACTGGTCCCTGCACTCGGGTCAGCAAGGTAGGGTACAATTAATGTATTCGCGGACATTTCCATAGACCCAAACACAAAAATTAGGAAAAATTTCCATTTAGATGACACAAAATGAGCGAAATGCTACTTTGGGGCTTTCACAAAATAATGCAAGTGATGATGACAAATGAGCCACATTGAGGCAGGTCATGACACGGTATGGAAAATATCCAGCCAATGCAAAGAGGACGTGTCCCTGAGGGGGAGCCAATGACACGGCCCTATTGTTCCATTGTTGGAGGGAACCACGGTGCTGACTGATGACCCTTCTCTTGGGGACGTTGCCGGTTAGGCATATTGACACAGGGATGGATATGGATCTACCTGCAGCACCGTATGATACTCTGTTAGCAGTCAATAGCTGCATTTCCAATGTGCGGGAAAACTCGCTATGGTCCTAATGGAAATAAGCACTTCAAACTTTTAGTAAGAAACAAAATCAAATTAAAGAAAATGCTAATCATTCTTACTAAGTCCTGACTGGAAAAAATGTTAAGAAACTGGTCTAAAAAAGAAAAAAACGACATCGTCATAACAAAACTGTGTCTTAGTATAAAAAAGCATCTCAGTAGTATAAACACATCTTAGGTTACGAATCATTTGCCTTCACTGACTTTAATATGTGGGGCTTCTACTCAGATCATGTGATACTTTTTGTTGCGGGAAAAGCAGCTGATAAACGCTCATCTTCAAGGCCATTTTGCACACAAATAGGAGTTACATTTTGTATCACTCCGAGGTAAATTTGCCATGACATCCTAATGAAACTGAGGCCATTGTTGAAGGCTTGCAAACGGATCTCTCACCACTAAGGCATGAAAGCCATTAGCCTGTAGATCACAGTGATGATTCTGATGCATTGTTCTTGTAACACGTTACCCAGTACAGACAGTCACACAAAACACTGAGAATCAAAGAAGAACGAAGCCTAATTCACCATCTTATGTATTCTGAAAATTCATTTTTCCGTTGAGGACAAAAAATTGTATGTTTTTTTCCCCTCATCTGGGACAACAACACATTTTGTTAGGAGATGCTGGTGCTGGCTCACTGAAGTTAGGATCTGCTCTTTTGTAACTGAAATCTTGTGCTTTGGCTCCAGCAGAAATCATGTGCAGGCATCTAGCTGTGATGTACGGTAAAGCTGTCACAGTCATTATGCTACAGTGGTAGTGCCGTAGCATACAGTTCTATTTTAATGGTACGGCATTGTTGTGAGGTTGAAAAATTGCTAGGGCCTTTGTCAGCTGGCTAACAAACAGTCGGCATGACTGGGAAGCGCTCGGCCAAACAAAAGACTTGCACCTGTGAATCGGCACCATCTACTGCCAACGTTTCAGTCTATCAAACAGGAACAGGAATAGCAATCACCGATAGATCAATAGATCAATAGCAACTCCAATGGGGGCCTTTTGTGTGTCAGATAGTGATGCAATGGCTTGTGCGGATTTTATTTAGATAAATGACCTTGTTAACACAGCGAGTGCCAGCTAGCTCAGCACCCTGGAGTGCATTTAAGTATAAGTAGGAGTAACAAGCATTTTAGCTTCATTTCAGTACTTGATTAAGGAGACCTTTATTCTGGTATGACCTCCATTGTTGTGTATTTTTTTTCCCTTAATCCTGATTTAAGTTCACCAAAGATTTTTGGTATGTTGCAAACGTAACTATTCATACACATCACTAAATTAGGCCTCTCTTTCTCTTGCCATTTCCTGACCCTGTGCAGGTAGTTGCACACTCTCCATTCACTTTAATGAATAATTTCTGTCAACATGCAGAACTGAGTGCTTTTCTAAACGATGCTCTGAACTACGGCTTGAATATTTACCGATAATCTGAAAACTTTATGTAAATGCCTTCGGCTCTGGCAGGGGGTTTTATAAACAGAGTATTTCCAAGTATCAGTTAACATTACTGCCAAAGCTACTTTATTTTCTTCCTGTTCGGTTTTTCAATATGTTTTGTCCATAGATGAGATGAAGTCCCTCTGACTTCAGTACGATAAATAAGTGTGTAATTTGTAACAGGATTTTCTTGCTTCCTGTCTGGCCATATCTTAATGACACCAGAGAAGGGACTGTTCTTAATCTCTACCTCTTCTTCCATCACCAGAAGTCACTTTATGTAAATGACCTTTTTTTATTGTTTCTGAAAGCCATGCAAAAATGGGGAATCTTCGTCCAGTTTTTTTATTCGATAATTCCTGTAGCAGAAACTTTGCCTGAAATATGAGTGTCTATTGTTGTCTGTGACCAACTTCTGCAAAGAAGAGGGGTAAAAAATGTTGTTCTCATATACTTCAATGGCTTAGATTTCACACAGCAATGTAATATGGCTTTGATAATAGAGGGAGAATGCATTGTTGCGTATGGATATAAATTCCACTGTGCTTTAATTGTAATTTATTATTTCTGCCATCAGTGAAGAATGAATATGTTTTTTTTTGTGAATCCCCTTGATAACAGTATATTTTAAGAGGCAAGTTTTCTCAAAAGGAAGAGTGTGCTTGCACTCTTGCTAACCTCTCCCTGAAATTTTAACTTGTTCTTCAGTGTTTACTTAAGAAAGAATTCAATAAGACCACTTTTATTCCTGCCATCAATAAACCAGGACCCCCCCCATTCCTTTTTAATTAGGACGAGACGTACACTTCCTGCTGTGAACGAGGTCGCCGTCTAAAACGCTGTCATCTTCACTGGAGTGTGAAATCGCATAATTCACTTACACAAAAGTGGAAATATTCGATCCTCAAAGATCTCAGGACAGTGGATTAAGAGATTCATTACCAAAGCAATGAGGCCTTGATTGAAGAAACATGTTCTTTACTTCGACAATTAACTTACAGCAAATAATGTCATTGTGTTTTCGCTCTTTGTACAAGAACAGTTTGTCTAGTAGAAAGTATTCTGTTTCATTTTGATGATTTGCTGAACACACTAAGCAGCATTTTGTTGGACAAAATTGAACTCATTCATTTAATTGTACATTCAATTGTAAGTCAAATTAAGCGCAAATGTGTTTGTGCGACCAGAGATAATGGAGTTCTGTTCCAATGTAGTCGTACCACAGTAGAGAAGGTTGCTGTGAGCTTTTTTGCCCTGCTGTGCTGGAACGGGGTTTGAATACCTCTTTAGAATTAGAGTTCAGGGTTTATTCGCTCTGCCGGCCTGGTTATCATCCGGGATGAAATATCGATTTGCTTTGTGTCAAGCTGTGGGGAAAGAAGAAAACCGAAGTGTACAACAACCCACATTCCAGCAGAAATATAGCTCGTAATTCAGTGACATTTTTTTATATGGTCATTTGCTCAGCCGGCGCAAAGTGGGTACACCTACACCGTTCAAACCTCAGAGAATTACTCAAAATGGGGATTTCGAAATAGAATCTTTGGTGTTTGCCTTTGTTTTTGATAGAATATAGCTAGTCATATCACTACAGCGCGGTGGTGGAAAACTCCAGCTTCAGAAAGTAGGAACATCATGTATTCATTCCACCCCCACCCATGCACTAACCAAGGTAATTTCGCTAATTAGCTCCCCCACCTAGCTGAAGAGTTGCACTAATTAGAGTCAGCTGGTTTAGTGCATGGGTGGAACAAATATATGGCAAGACGTTTACTTTCTGAAGCTAGGGTTTTGTCCTCTGCATCGTTATTGCATATGCATAACTTCCTGTTTCACAGTCACCGCAGTGGAGTCACACTCAGTTTGATCTAGAGGCCATGGAAGTTGTTTTGGACCCTGAAATAAAAGACTAGTCATTTATTTCAGGATCTCAAACAGAAGTAAAACACAAAGTCGGTGATAAAGCTAGTGGGGCATTGCCCAAAGCCAGTCACCTTCAGGCCTGGGAGAACAATGCTCCGTCTTCTTATTTATTACAATTTTTTTTCTCTGTTTCTTGATTCAACCCCTTTTATTTTATTTAGTTTCAAGGTCAGAATTAATTGGAAAGTTTTCCAAAGGGCTAAGCCAGTCTGTGACTCATTGGGTCCAGGATGGCTTTAGGAAATTAATGTAGGCGTATTACTTAAAGTCAGTTTCCATCCTGTTATTATCTTTTAATGGGGCCTCTATTTCATTAAACCAAAGTGGAGGAATTTAAATTGAGGGGCGGGGCATACCGGTGCCTGTTGTGTTATATTGTTACTAAAGATGGATGTGGGTTGGCACCCTGCTGTTGGGGTTGGCACCTTGTGTTTAAAGATGCTCACTCATGTCCACTTGGGCTGCGATCCAATTAATGTGCAGTCGAATTAAGTTTTTCTCATTATGGCTACTAATTGATTATTTGGAAATGAGATTTTGCTCACCTGGAAGCTGATGTTGGTGAGAGGACTGAAAAATCAAATCAGTTCAAATATAGAACAAAGTTTGGGTACAAACAGCTGAAGGTCCTGGTCATTTTATTCTAGGCCTTGCCTTATATGATAAAGCATGCACACAGTCATATTTGCATACTATTTGTTTAATACTATTAAGTTAATAATTTATTATTAAATGCTTCATTTTGTTTGGTAGAGAGGGTGTTCATTATGCAAAGGGTAATGTAGAGAGAGACGGTCATGTGCTTAAAAATAACTGCATGACTGGGTAATGACAGAGGCCTTTTCATCCTGAAGGGCTTTTATTTTGAAACAGCCACGTACATTACCCAGTTTATCCCATGACTGCCTCTCCACATAATAACTACACCATTTGTTTATTTTGAGAAGAATGAATGTATTGACATTTAACTAGTTTTACATCCACAGTAAAGATACCATATCACAACACCCTGTCATGCTTTATTTTCTTACAACTGCACAGCTCGTCTTGGTTTATTCCTCACTCACAACTCACCACAAATCTTTTTGTGCTTGGGGTATGGGGAGCTTGAAGAAAACTACATAAAATTAATGGAGTGGAAAAAAACTGAAAATTCCACAGCCATTGTGAGGACTTTTTTGAGAGAAGGATAAAAGAGCTTTGTAAAAAAAAAAAAAAAAAACAAGAATACCGCTCGAATGTCTTCTACAAGTCACTCAGGGAAATGGAATCAATTTGATTTCACCATCAGGTGTCAGTGTCACTGGATGTCAAAATCTACATTAACATGTCTGTTTTCGGTCCAAAACAGGCCTGAAAGTTAATGAGACAGTGGGGAACGCGCTCCCGTTCCATGTGGCAGCCAAATGTTTGTGAAGCAGAAAGAACGCACCTGGTGTCAGCGCGGTGCAGCATATGGAGCAGATGGGGGCATTTCGTAGTGATCCAAGGTGAATTAGCCAGACAACCATCACCGACGCCGTATTAGCGGTGAGGGAATACAAGGCTCAGAGCGGACACGGGAGGCATTGCGCAGCGTCCCAACGAGGCAATGCTGGCAGTGATCACAGGACCAACAGTCACCCATGTGTTACCGTAGCAGGTAACTGGGTATGGTCACTGCTGGGGCAGTCACGATTATGAAATTCGGTTTAACCGATAATTGTAGGCCTAATAACCACAATGAACAAGGGTTTATTTAACAGGTGACAGCGTACTTACAGAACATTAAAGTCTCAAAACAGTTTGCTCCCGCTGAGAACTCTGTCACTCTTTCCCCACGTCTCCATAGCTTCTCCTCCCTATACTGTAGTGTTCCATCCTTTTATAGAAACAGACATGGACATTGCAACTTGAAATCAAGATAGGCAGATACAACACGTATTATGTTTAAAGTGATTTGACAAAATTGGTCAATGGATAAAAGCCAGTCAGTTAGGTTCAAAGTATAGCCTTCCACTTTTGTCATGAAAGGAGAAAAAATATATATACATGACTGCTTTTTACTTAAAACAGCAGTGATAAAGGATATAACAGTTTGATCACCACAAACACTACAGTTGGTGATGGAAATTCTATCATGTAGATTGTCATCATTTCGTCTTTGATGGTTATATAGTGAGTCCTTGTCACTGAAGGAAGCTGAGTGAGGTGTAACAGGGTGTGGTCATGGAATGTTACTGGGTGGGTGTGGCCACCAAAGGAAACTGGCCAATGACTCAGCTTGGACATGCTCACTGCTTTAACGTGTTCATTGTCCTCAGCTGAGCTTGGCTGCTCGATGTAGCCTCGCTGAGCCTCAGTATCTCACATCCTCTCTTCCTTAAGGGGGTCAGGGCTGTAGGGACCGCCTGGTGGAGCCGTAGGTGACTGACTGTAGTGTTGAAGAGAGAATTTTTAAAGAGACGATAAAAGCCCACAGCTGTGTGCTGCAGTCCCCGCTGAGTCCATTTTCAGCATTCATTAAATGATAGAAGAATGGAGGCATAGCGTGTTCCCTTTTTTAGCGCATGATCAAGTCTAATACTCTTATCCACCTGCCCGGAGGAGATGTACCTCAGGTCACTGTGAGCTCTCCTACATTCACTGAAGTACAGTTTCTATGGTGGAAACAGAATGTTGGAGTGACTTTCTTTGACCTTCTTCAAGAAAAGGCTGTATGGCCGTAAAAGAAGATTGGAAACATAGGAGAACGGCGGATAGAGGTTCAAAGGCGGATAAGATGACTGGGAGGAAACAGACCCGTTTTGAATGAGTTATATCTCCTTGTACAGGAACTTCCTGTTCTCTAGCCACACTCAGCCTGAGGCCAGTACCACAACGGCACATCAATTGCAGCCTCAATACAGACCGGTCTCTTTAAAACAGTCACTGGGATGCATCTTATTAAAGCATTGGTTTGTCTTTCAGACTGTGTGTGTGTGTGTGTGAGAGAGAGAGAGAGAGAGAGAGAGATCCTCTCAAATTAAATTCCCCTTCTCTCTTCTCTCCATGCCCTCCTAGAATATAATTCAGTATATAGTAGATATATTACAATTATCTTCACAAAATATTAAAATTTGACTAACTTCCCTGTATTTCACTTTACAGTAAATATGCAATACGTTACAATTCATAAGGGTCCCATTCCTTCATCATTTAGCTCTTTCCCAGCAGTGTGACTGTGAACACAAGGTTCGTCATTAGCCAGAATCACTTTACCTCACGCGGTGCTAAAGAACAACGTTTGCCTAGCATTTCCACCATTCATCAACAACACAATCCCTGAAGTGAAGAAGATAAACAAAGAAAAAAAGAAACCCTGCAGCCACTACATCAAAAATGAAATGACCTGGAATGAAGCTTTACCTCATCATCCTGAAAACAAACGACCCTAAGATGATGTCACCTTTGTATTAGTATGCCTCCAAATATACACAGAGTCTCATAAAAGCCGCTTATCTAAGTTGGCGTACTTGTAGCCAGGTCAAGTTCCGTTTTAATTCCACCTAAAGACTAACAGATGAAAAATCTTTTCACTGGAGTGTATTCTGATGAGTCTGACAGGGGAATGAAAAGAAGAGATGACACTCTCCCGCCTGAAAGATATTTCACAATCCGCTCAGAGCTCGCATTGTTATCTCTGCTAATCCACTGCTAACCGTTTGAACTTGTTTGCGAAGTGAAAGGAGCTCCGTACCTATGGGAGAAATCTGTGACTTATTTGGGTTACATGCTCACAGTGCTGATTAAAGGAAGTGTTTGACTATCTTGAACCTCCCATGTCAAGTAGTGAATCGTTTTGTCCCCTGTATATTTGATTGCAGATGCTTTGGCAGAATAGGTTTTACATACTTGGGGAGCTATGTCAACATAATTGGTTAATTGTTCATCGTAATTCTAGAACGGTCAAAGGAAATGTACTCACTGGTTGCAGGGAATAAATAAAGATATTGTATCCAAGCAGGATGATGCACTCTTTACACTGTTGCCTTTAAGTAGCTATGGGAACTCTACAGCTGGGTGGGAGTGAAATATTGATAATCTACTTTTCCTGGCATTGTAAGACCAAAGCAGCTTCAATCACGGATATGCACTTACATTTAAATTTGATAAGGACCCAATCAAATGTGCTTAGTTGTTTTAAGGTCATATGAAATCCAATCAAAACAGACTTAACATCACAACAAATTTTGCTTTGAGTATTTTGCATTTTACTGGAAACAATCATAAATGTTGTTGTGAATATGATATTTTCATCATAAAATAGAAAAGTACATGCCTTTAAAAAGACTAAAGCCATTTTGATTGAATTGCATTTGTCCTTAAAGAGACTAAGTTTGTTTGTTTGAATCTAGCCATCTGTTTTGGAAACCACTGATGTTGCATAGCAGACCCCAGCTTCCAGTGAGTCAGACGTAACTCCTCATGGGTGTTATTCTGCACCCACAGAAGGTGACATTTAAAAATGTGGGTCAGAGTTTCAGGTTCTACTTTACAGCTCAGTAGAGTGAGAATAAGAAAAGTAACACTGACGGGGCTGCGAGACTACCTGTACACTCTTTGCTTGTGTCATCTCCTCTTTTCAAAATTATCACTGATGGTCTCACAAAGTCTAGAGTCTCACACACACACACACACACACATATACACTCATCACCCTGCTTCCATCTACAGCTTTAGAGGAATCCACTCAGTAACACGGCTCATCTCCACGGTTACATGTGTGAAACCTGTTTATTCGCACTTTCACAGGTGCACGACCTGTCCATCCTACCAACAAAATGCTATAAGACCACCCCTTTCTCACCTCCCCCTGTGCTTATATCTGTACTCACACATCCTATGTACTATCTGACTCAGGTAGGTTTACACACTGACCGGAAAGAACCGTAGGTGCAGTGCCACTATTTTTTGATGATATAAGATGACGGAAATAGAGGCATCACCATGCCAACGCCAGCATCAGCGTTGAACTGGACATGAGTTTCCAGTGTGTGCAGGACCTCCCAAACAGAGCTACACCGTATCCGGAGCAGTGATGGAGGGGAATCTGCAGCGGAGCTATTTTAGGGGCTTATTAATGCAGAAGATGACAGCAACGCATACATTTGCATTACCCGTCCCTCTCTCTCTCTCTTTTTTTCTCTCTCTCATTTCCCCACTTCCCTCTATCATTCCCCTCTCGGTCTTCCCTTCTGTCATTTACGCCTAACTCCTTCGCTTTATCATTCACCCCCCCTCCCCTCCTTCTCACCGTCTCTCTCGTTATCACATCTCAGCCTATAGTAATATCTCTGAGCCACTAACTGCTCCACTGTGTGTTTCACTATGTAGGGATCTCAGAGGCCTGGTTATACATACCCTGTGTGAATGTGTGTCTTGTTTTGTCTTTGTGTTTTTTTTTGAAAGCCCATTTGCAATTGTAAGTGTTTACTATCACTGCTATGTCTTCCGTTGATTCGGCTGATTCCATGAATTGAGGAGATGGCATCCTAGCACATGTGCCTTCTAAAATGTGAACCGTCGATGACCGTCGTCACGTTTTTTTACCTTGCAATTTGCAAACGCTACCCTGCCACAGCTACTGAATCAGGTGACTACGGAATGTATGCAGCTGGCTGAGACAGGAGTCGCTTAAGAGTGAAGAGGGAGGAGGAGTGCCATGCCAAATGAAGTCCTCCCAACATGAGCAAAACTAAAGCCAATTACGCACCCCTTCACGAGACCCCCGGTCACAAATGGGATTGGGGACGGTCCGGATTAGATCGCATGTCCGCGCTAAGAGCCTCAAAAGGATGCGCAGCGTGGACAGCCCAAAATACGGGTTTTCAGCACCGTGTCATTTTTTATTCATCTAGACCATTAGCAAGGTGCAACCTGGGAATGGCGACTCAGTGAGATTCGTATTTATTTATTTATTCATTTATTTATTTATTAAAGCCAGGAGCCGCTTCCCCCATTGATCGCAGAAGGTGGCAGTAAGCTAGCAAGTGTGTGTGTGTGTGAGAGAGAGAGAGAGAGAGAGAGAGACGCCGATGAGTTTTTGAGAAGCCGAGTGTCTGAAGCCATTTGTAACAGTCCTAATGAGCTGCCCTGTTTGTCACTTTCCCTGAGAGCTGGGAGTGCAGGAGAAGGAAGCGGTGGGGGGGGGGGGTGCAGCACATTATTAAAAAAAACCAGGGGGGAGGAGCAGACGATGGGGCGAGAGCCTTCAATTACGCTCTCAAGAAATGCAATCTGCGCAGACACTAAGCTACCGGCTGCTCGTCAGGTGTGGAGAGGGAAGATGGCAGGGGTTGGGTGGGGGAGTGCTTTGATTAATGAAAGCGGAGGGAATTTGGTGCTTAGTGTCCTCAGACAGGAAGGCACAGGCGGAGAGAGGGAGAGAGAGAGCGAGAGATGCCCACCGTCTTTAGTCAGACTGTAGGCTACAGGTTCCACACAGCCTCCGCCAGGGGACACAGAACTGATGAAGAGATAATATTAATGACCGGGTTCAAGAGACATCACTGGAGATGTGGGGCACCATGGGAAAAAAAAGGTGATTAATACCCAGGGTCCAGAACTCCGCCTGCGGCTCCGCGCTTTGAGATGAAGGCCTGGTTAGAGCTCGACGGGGCGGGAGAGAGAGAGGGACGCCAGGGGTAGGAACGGAGGGGAGGACAGGGAGACTCTGGGGATTCTGGGAAAGAAATCAGGCCAGTAAGATCGAGGAAAAGGAAAGAGGCAGAACCTGGTTGGTGAACACAATGATGAGTAGAGTGGTCTTCCCCATTCTCTTAATTACTATGTCAGCTAGCCAAATAATGTTATACGCATTTGAATACGTGATTTAGTCACATCACAAACAAGTCAAACAATGCAGCTGGGAAGATCTGCATTCTAGCATAGCCTTACTGCAGTATGAGAAAGCCGTGATGACATGTTGTCTTGGCTGGCGCTCCTTAGCTTGTTCTTGACGTGCCTCTCTTCCTTCCTCTGTTTGCGAATCCGGCTAAACCGGTTAAATCAGTGTTTTAACAAACACAGCGCCTCTGCCATCATTCATGATTTACCTGTGGGGTTTTCCTACCTTGTCTCAGCGTGGCCCCGTAACCTGATTCCCCTGTTCCGTTTGCAGCGTGATTGATGACAGAGGAAACACAGGCAGATTTAAATTACCATAAATCGAGAATATGAATTCTGAAACATGGCCTCAATCATTGTTATTACCCGCCTGTTAACAGTAAGCTTTCCATCCAACAAATAAATACAACCGCACTGCAACAACATTAAAGGAGAAGACTGTAGTGTTGAAAAAGTGACCCCCAGGCTTTTAAAGTTTAAAGTAAGAGTTTTTTTTTCAGCACTACAGACATTGTAATGGAACGCTGAATTCAATATGACAGTGTGTTTTGGGTGTGCTGGTTTTTAAGTTTGCAGGCAGCAAGGCTAAATAAGAGAAAAAATCTCTTCTTTTGCTGAATCATTGTTATTTTCATATCCATTCACCGCCAGACGGGCTTAGCAGTAAATTCTGGAAGACAGTCAAACATTAAGATTGCTTTTTGAGATTAGGATTACTTTGCATTTACCTTGTGTAGAAGGCTCCCTTTATGAGCTTATTGGTAAACAAAACACAGTGGTTCATAAATTAATAGAAACTCAACAAAATATTAATATTTGTTAACTATCGAGGAGCTGGCCTGTACTTTGTCGTAAGAATAGTTTCTTCCTCTCTCAGAATGCTGTTACAAGGTCTGCACTAGTTCTAATATAGGATATTGGACCATTCTAGAAGAAGACAAGCCCCCCGTTCTTAAGAAATGAGGATAGGTGAAATGTACTCTGGGAAATCTTCCCCAAACTGCTCATAAATGATTTTTAGATAGACATGTGTGGCCATGGAAAGTACTTGACTGAATCTGGGTTTTCATAAAACAACTCTTGAATCTGTTTAGCAGTGCATGTTGGGTGTTATCATCTTGGAATACTGGAGTACAGGGTGCATCTAGTTGCTTACAGTATTTATTGACTATAATTCTACCATGCAGAGTAATAATTGGACCCACTGACTCCCACAGGATGGCTCGGGTTGCCATCACAAATCCACCATCCTCCTTAGCAGCTGGGAACAGGCACTGTGGATTGAAGGCTTCCTATGGCTTTCTCCAGGCATACACCCATACAAGTGTACGAAAAACTGGAGAAGATTTTCGTACTCATGAGACCATTTACTTTATGTCACTGCTCCATTTTTTACAGTACACCAGGTTATGCATTGTGATGAATCAGCTCATAAAAACTTTCCCAATGGCATCCCAACCACAAATATCACCCTCGTCAAGCTGACAATGAACAGTTCTTGATGAGTCCCAGAGCTGTGATCATTTTTGTGCCCATCATTTCGTGGTTTTCAGTAACTGTCCTGTAAAGTGTCCGTTCCATCTCTGATAACGAGCTTTGACTTGTGACCACTGCTCCTTGTTCCTGAAGTAGTTTTGATCCTTTGACATATTCCATTATGATCGGTTCCTCTATACACATTGAACAATTTTGCCTGTCTGATGCCCCCGAAATTTGGGTACCCCCTGTTTGTCCTCTATTAGTGTGCAACATCACTATTGTTGATTTTGAAACAAACAAATTGAAGTGTTGATTTTAAAAATTGCTTTTTGGCTGAAACGTAGTAATTACAATTGATATTAGCATGAAATGAACACCAAATTGAATTGCAATTTAGATATCTCAAATGCAAGTCCCCTTTTCAACTGGTGTTTCCATTGTTTTGTCTGGCCCCTGTAGGTCCTTCTCTACTTCTCTATGTGAGAGAGCCCCCTAGTGGTCAACAGTGTCCCTTCTCCTGCTGAAATGGATGAGTTCTGTGCACAGCACCAAAAAGCACCAAAAAGACTTGGGGCAAGTTAACCATCTGTGCTGGCTGCACACACTAAATTACACATGGTTTAACTTAATTTCAACTATGTAGCACCAGCAAGCGGACACTAACAGTTAAGCACAGATATAAAATCAGACTTGTTTTTCATTTTTTATAGCCATTTTCCTATCTCAGTTAAATTCCCATCTGTAAACATATTATATTCTCACTTAATCAAAATAATATTTGCAGAAGACCTTCACCAACCTCTACACTTTGCTGTAAATTAAATTTGTCTGAACACTTGTTAAGCAACAAGTGTCATACATGTTGAGATTTTATGTCATACCGCACTTCAGTGTTAAATAAATAATATTTTGACTGAATCTCAGAGGTATGGAGTCACCTATACTCTACTGTGAAAGGTTTCTTTTCCTTTTCCGACTTTTGTTTTTCTGCTGACGGTCTCAAAATAAAGGTGCCTGAGAGAGAATTCCCTCAGTGTTCTTTAGTGTGCTTTGCTCAACATAAGAGATGATTTTCAACTGATGGGCCCGTGGACCGGCCCACACTTCATGTCCAGGACTAATGGAGCAGATAAGTCGTACTCTAGCTCTGTGATCGTCTTATGGCTAGGTCTGCTTATTCCTTTATTTAACCAGGTAAGACAGACTGGGAATTCAGTTCTCCTTTGCAGTGACAGCCAGGGGAATTCATGTGGGTAAGGATGGCAAGGGATTAGACAGCCTATCAGATATTGGGGTTGTTTTGGTGGCTAGTTTTTCTGGGAATTTGATCAAGACACTCTTACTCCTTCAGAAGTACCACGGGATCTTTATTGACCACTACGAGCCAGGACCTTGGTTTAATGAGGAGGGAAGAGTACCCACTACTGGTCCATTAACACCAACAGATTCCCCAGGAGGTCTCCCATTTAAGTTCTGACCAAGCCTACACCTGCTTAGCTTCAGCAGTTCAACACTAGAAGGTTTCAGCTTGCTGTAAACAGTAAAGAATACCTCCTCAGGTCATGTCTTCAAAAATGCTGCTCCAGTCTCCACATAATTTCAAAAACAGCAGAGCTAGTCTTGTCATAATGGCATGTTACGAGCAACTGTACATGAGCTGATTTGGTGTCAGAGAAACTTCAGCCTTCCATGTCCCCTACAAAAAAGAAATAGCTTGTATTTAGCAAAACATTTGGCTCTTTGTTTTACCAAACCCACCCGTCCATCCATTTTTGACATACATTAATGCACTTCCATACATTTTTAACAGTGAAACCATATCCATTTCAGTCCATTGTGCGCCTCGCTGCTATTGGGTAACAAAAGGAGGTGACAGAGCAGAACGGTACTGTATAAAACGTGAATTATGCTGTCAGTCACAGGAATGGTCAGGAACATGGAAGACTGTAAGCAGCTCTCAGCAAAACACAGTGTTTCTGCTGTAGATACCAGGGTACAGACCATGCCGTCATTCCATTTTACTGACACCTTTCACATCAGTGCTGGAAAAATAGCTGTCATGATTCCAGCACTGCATGCAGGGGAAAACTTAAATACAAAGCAAGAGTGATTGCTTCCTCTTCATTTGTAACACTTGGGAAATCTAGGAAGCAGCAATTGAAATCTTAATTTCACGTGACAGTTGGTATCTACTATTGGATAGCTTTGTATGGAGCAGTTGTAAGAGCTGTTCACACAGATGTGGTTTTTAGAGCATGTAAAACTGCACATTATACGACGCACATAGTCAAGAGGGAGTTAGTTATGTAGTGTCCCAGGGTGTTGGGTAGATTAGCACAGAGGAGTAGTCTTACACAGTCCCACTCAAACATACATACACAAATACACTTGCAAGTGCACTCTCACCCACCCCGCATACACAGAACCACACTTGTATAATCACACACATATCCACACAATAAAAACTGTAATTTTTTAAAATATTCATTCTGTATCATTGCAGAAACTTGGTTTTTCTTTGACGCTACAAACCCGCACAGATGTCACAATAGAAAGTAGAAGCAGCTGTAGGTGCAGGAGCCTCTCACTTGAGAAATCAAAATCTGTCCGCTGAGGCCGGTAGCATCCCTGTGATTGTTTACTATAGCAAGATAAAGGTCTCACACCTGCAGGTGCGCAGCAGTGAACCAGAAGCGCCATCCGTGTGTGTGTGTGCGTATGTGTGTGATAGTTCTCCACACAGCGCGGATCGCTTGCAGTCGAACAATTAGGGGCGGATCTCTAGAGGCAGGAGGACAGAAGGTTTTAATCCGCTTTTAAAGGTGTATTTAACAAGGAAATTCATACAGCGACTGGACCAGCATCGCAGGAGAAAGCCATCAATAGATTTCGGATCGTCTAAATCCCATCCGCCCGCAGAGAGGGACGTATTTACCCGGGACACAATATAATAGGAACGATTTTATTTTACAGCTGTATGGATCCGACACTTCTCAGCTGCACAGAGGGAAATGCACTTGTATGTGGATGCTTTTTGTAGGCGATCGATAGATACGCCTGGTTCGAAAGGGAGACATCGTGACTTTGCCATGGAAACTGGTCCTAAACATGCCAAACCAGTTGCTCAGGGTTCATCACCTTCTCACATCAGCCTCCCAGTGGTGATTCAAGGGTCATCAGGCCTCATCCCACGAAACACGTACAGAGCTTCACCCGTCCAGCGTGGTCGGAAAGAAAATTTTAACCACGTTCCATAATGATATTCACCCATTCGATGATTGTTCATCACTGACCTGCTCAAATGACCTGTTGCTACAAATGGTAGGTTGGGATCTGTTGAAAAGCGGGATTCATTTGCGATCTCTGAAAGGGGAATTGTGGGAAGCACAAAAATGAAATGGATTTCTGTCACGCTACCTCTGAGTATTATGCCAAGTCATTGTAGGTAAATTTGTATCTTCCTCATTTTCTCTATGGAATGGACAACAGTAGGCCCGTTCCATCTCTGCGATATTGTCAATCAGTTATCACTAGCATACCTTGTCTCCCATAAACAGGAAGTCATCTGACTCCTTGTTTTTGCTCCTTGCAGACCGACACCACTGCCTCTGTTCGGAGTCATAAAACTATGCTGAAGGAGTGTGACACCAACAAACTGGTATCACCTCTGTTCCTCGCCTAATACCTCTTGGACTACTGTAAATCACAATGGATTAGACCATCTGCTAAATTCCTAAATGCAGTTGAGGGACCTCACTGTCATATTTACAGCTCCTCAATCGACCAGAAGGGGTGCTTGTGAGCAACTAGACCATACGAAACCCATGATGGGTGGTACACTGTAGCCACTTATGTGTCACCCAAAGAAATTGGACTCCCCATTCCACTTAGAAATGGTATAGTCCAAACTCTGTTGTGCTTTAACCAAATGCATCATCTGTGAGCCGTATCACTGTATGATATTTCAAATAAATGCCAATACAAGAGATTCTCACAGCAAGCTATCAGTACTGGAGAAGCCAAAACAGTTTCAGCCCCCAGGGCACTCATTGCCCCTAGGGCACCTCCTTTTTAAACACCACACACTGTTTTGATGGAGGCCAAGGTAGAAGGACAGTTCCAGTCCACAAGTATTCTAATTCCACAGAGGAGGCCACGAGCGCCCATGCCTTGGCCGTTAAAATCCGATTTCTCAAAAACTCGTCTTTCGTCTGGCAGGGTCGGCGAGGTGTTAGAGAAAGCATCACTTCGTGACTCTCCGCAGGCTAATCAATAATCATAGTGATTTAATCAATTTTTAATCTTTTAGTCCTGCCGTGGAACATGACCATTAATTCGCTAACCGTCACGGCCCCCGTGGCGGCTTGGTGTCAGGTGAATTGATGGCATCTGTGAATTGAAACCACGCTTCAGAGCCCGGCTCCATTTACAAGACAGTTCCTATCTTATAGACACATTCTCTGTGTCAGCCTGCTATATTTAACTTGCCCCCTTTTTTAAAGTCCCCTGCATTAGCAAGGGGCCTGACTTTTATGAATGCCTGACCTAAAATGTAACGCTTTCCCATGAATGGGAGTGTGACACTCTGTGGGGGTGGGGGTGTCTGTATGTATGTTCACAGGACCTGAGGAGGGGACCTGCAAGAGGAGAAATGAAACAGTCAAACCGTCGTCACTTAGACACGGTCACCTCCGAGAAACGACCGAAGCATGCGGCGCGGCTCCACAGCGAGCAGATGACACGCGTCGGTCACGCGTCGTCACTCGCCCGCGTCCCATTTAGTCCCGGCTTTAGGGCGGAAAAAGGAGGGCATTCCAGCATTTTCTCTGCACGCCACTACAGTGACGTTGCGGGAGCGCCTTGACAGCCAAACGGCATCATGCAGTATTTTTTTTTTTTTTGAAACGCTAAATGATCTATTTGCGGACTGCCTCTGCAGAGGCACATGTGATAGTAAAGATGTGACAAAAGACCCCTATGATAACTTATCATAAACAGACGCTCAGTTTAACGGTAACTGCTCCCACAACATAAACACATGGCGGAGAGAACAGTCAGGCGCATGTCTTGGTTTTAAGAGGCAGTCGAATATGGGTTAGGGGTTAACGGTTCCAGACAAATGCCTTATTATTCAGTTTTCTGACCAAAGTTAATCACGGCTAAATATAACTGATAATTGAGCTCACTTCCATGCCATTCAATTTAATAACCAGAGTCATGCAGGCTTGTGCCGGGTTTTCTGTCAGAGATGCCGCAGAGCTGCTTCTCAGAATGAGGGCTACAAACTGATGAGGCAGCACAACGCAGTCAATAACCTATTCACCGGAACGCTTCTATGATATATGATAACATGCTGAGTGTGAAAATGCTACCGATAGCCATTCTGGTCAGAAGCTCAGATGTACAGCAACAGACTGGAGAGGCCATAGCCCTGGAACCCAGGAGAGATGCTGTCTGCGGAGGGTAGAAAAAGAAGGGACACCACCTACTGCTAATACAGCGTTAGAGAACAACACAATGGCACCATGCTAACAGCATAAACAACGTTAATATAAATCAAAGATATGTGCTAAGTAGAAAGACTGCTTTTCCATGGAGTGATCCAAGTTTTCCTCTGCCCCGAATCTGAATGCCAGCATAAGTGCTGACTGGGTCGGCATCCAGACGTTGTTAGCCAAGTCCTTCAAATAATCTGTTCGCTTTGTGTCCTCCTGTGATCTCCTGATGAAGATCTCTTTATCTCCCTCTTTTTCCCCTTTCCAGGAGCCAAAAGCAGGCACTATCAAGTCATATCAGATAAGGGGAAGAACAACACAGCCTGTGTCCTTGTATTTTCAGTTGCCTTTCCCTTTTAATAAAAGCATCCGTAATCTCTAATTCAGCAAACGGCATCGATGCTACCCAGCATGGAGCCCTGGTCCAGACTGTTGACTTCAGTTTAGGACTCAATGTTATTTAAAGCTGTGATTTAATAAAATAGCCAAAATAAATGCTATAAAAAAGGTCAAACTAAATGTAAAAAAACAATGTAAGACTGTCATAATGCAGGCATCAATGAGCATTATGACATGTATTATCATAATTGTTTAGGTTATGAGTGTAGCAAGTAACATCAGCTGCTATGTCAGTGTGTTATATTGTGCCATATTACAGTGTTACGACAGTTGTTATAAGCTACTATACACTGTCATAACAGCTTATTACAGGTGTTATGTCATGTGTATAGGCTTGATGACACATAGTTCAAATAAAGTGTGAAGAAAACATCTGCTGTGAGTCACAGGCTCTTGTAGAATTTGTGGTGTGAAATCTGGCCAGAGCCAGGAGCTGGATAGAGGAGTCTCCCGGTGGGGCTGTCCACAAACAGACTCTTCTTGGAGGCGTTTGTAAATCATTAAGCAGCAAGCGAGGGCGAACCATTGCAGCGGCGTTTTGTCTCTGTCTCCCATGCTGACGCATTACAGGAGGGGGTGACCCGCACCAGCTCTCTCTGCCATGTGAAAGACCATCATAAAATGGCAGCAAATATAAAAAGCAGTTTGTAAGGGCACATGGACACGTAAGCATTACATTTTGTGTCATAACTGTTTGTTTTTGGCTTGGTTTCTAATACGTTTCATATTTTAGCCATTTAGCAGATGCTTCTATTCAGAACAACTTAACACAGTTTACGTTTTTTCCACACTGTCAGTTTATACAGCCAGATATTTACTGAATCAATGCCGGTGAGGTATCTGGCTCAAGGGTACGATGGCAGTGCACCACCTGGGAATTGAACCTGCAACCTCTAATTTACAAGCCCAGCTCCCAGTGTAGCCATTATACTGAACTGCCACCTCTAGCCAGCTCCCAGTGTAGCCATTATGCTGCACTGCCACCTCTAGTTACAGTTTCTCTGCCATTTCTAACCTGAGGGAAATCGATAAAAAATGTCTCGCCTATCTTCACAGGGCCCTGTCATCTCAAGAGTGATGCTCGCTGCTGTTGGGATGGCTGATAGTTTATGGAATTGTGGGTAAAACTTTCTGAAATACAGGAAGGAGCCAGGCCTCACAGGGAGTTAAACATTCACTGTAGATTCTTGAGTTTTTATCCCTCCTGGGACCCAGTGAAAATGAGGCAGAACGGGTGAGATGTGTTCATAAGTTTTTTCCCTCTGTTAAAAATTCCAAGCCGCTCGGGTGAGTTCAGAACACGCCGCAATTTATTCAGAACAGATTTTTAAACTCCAGTCAGCGAGGCATTACAATAATCAATACAGGTGGAGGAAAGAGGCACTTGATTGCCAGAGACAGGGTTTAGGCAATGAATTTGGGTTATCTCGCACAGTGTCTTCCTCTCTCTATCACTGTCTCTCTCTCTCTTCTCTCCCTCTCCTCTCTGGCTCATACTGCCTGTCTGTCATTTGTCACTCTCTCTTTCTTTGTCTTTCTCCTCTCTCTGTCTTACTGTCTGTCTGTCTGTCATCTCTCTCTCTCTTTCTCTCTCTGCCACTGTTGTGCTCTCTCACACACGCACACACGTACACATAAACACACACACACATTGGATTAGACTTTAAAGGCTGTTTCCAGTATGCCATCTGTAATGTCAAATATCTGTGGAAAAAAATACTTTCCTGCATATCTTTTGTTTGTGTAGTTTTTCAGGGAAACATTAAGTATAATTTATTGATTTTTTTTTTACAACAATAAAAACCTGTGTGCTACATTTAGACTTTGTTCTTTTTTAGAAAGATAAAGTGAAATCCATGGTCACATGTTTTTGCAAGGTCCTTGTGTGGTAGTCTTTTCATTCTTATTGTATTCTTGTATTCAAAAAATGTCAATTCAACTCCACAGTGCAAAACAGTGCTCTTTGGAGCTATGAAAAACATCCCAGGGTGACAGAGCCAGAAATGGCAAAAGTCCCACAGCAGCTCTCTGAGGTAGTGCTGTGAGCGTCCGCAGGCCTGAATTTGGCAGGTCTTTGAACGGCGGTTCTACATACCAACCAGATTGTGAGCTCCGAGCTCTGACATTTATGTCCTTGTATCATTAAAGCTGAAATGTTTTCATTTAATATAGCTTAGGTGTACTTTTATGTGGTTGCATTTTGGTAGCCCTGAGAAGACTTCTATGCAAACAGTCATCGACTGCAATACAGCACCCAGAAATTCCAGCTCCATGAGGATGGAGAAAAAAACAGGAGCTGCCCATCTGGTGACTGTAAAGGATCTTTGTTTAAATTTCTGAAGAGTTACTCATGGAGAATGCACAGAATCCTATTTACATCCCCCCCCAACCCCCAACGTGACCTCTGCCCGCTGCTAAATGTATTACCACACTGCTACCAACCTAATGTAGTCACTAACTGAAAACCCACATAATCTTAATGCACCTTACCGACAATAATGTTGTCATCTATAATTCATCACAAACGTACGCACTGCAGTTCTTTACAATAACAGTGTCATCGCCAAATGTAATAGTACGGTAGACCCATATAGGTGTTAATGGATAACTAAAGCCCTCTTCTGTTTAATGTGCTTTGGGACGTGAATTGTTCAGTTAGAGTAATAATAATGTATAATTGATTCATTCTTTGTGAAAAAAAAACAGCTTGTGCAGAAACTCACATAAAGCAAGACGAGAAACATTTCAACATATTTCTTGTCCCTGGCATTGTTAATGGTCGAGTTTTCAACGAGTGTGGGGGGGAGGGAGCATTAATGATTCAAGCAGTGAACTGTGAGTATTGCGCTATTTAATTTATGAAATGTTGAATATCTCGTGTAAAGGTGCATTAATGTGCTTCTATTTAGAGATATACACCTGTCACAGTCATTTAGCAACTTTAATGTTCTCTTAGACTTACATTACTCTTCTGCTGACATAATAGTTTTCTCAGGCCATTAACGTTTTTTGGTTGTAACCACTCACTTGATTATGTGGCACTGTGGGATTTGGAGAATGGTTCCCCCGTGACTCAAAGGAAGGCGGGATAGAAGTTGAGAACAGCGGGGGAATTAGTAGCAGGAAAATCTCCATTTTGTTGTCATTAGCGTAATTGTCATTCATTTAATAATGTTTTTTTTCCCTCGCTCACTTGAAATTGAGTTTTGGAGTTGCACTCATAAACGTAAGAGTGGAAGCAAAAAGGAGGTCCATTAAATGTAATACATAATTATAATGACATAGTCCAAATTAAGATGATTATTTTGAGCAGTCGCTAATGTTTCCAAGTGCAAGCCATGGAGAAAAACCGCGAGGAAAATTTCTGTTGTGGAAAACACAGCTGCTGCGGACCGGTGCACATGCAAGAACGTTTTGAGCTTTGTGTTACAATGCGAAACAGTTAATGTAATACAGCTAGGCAGTGTAAAAACATACCATACTGCCTCCGTAGGTGTGAGTGTTGGTGTGAGCATGTGTCTTTGTGTTTGTGTGTGCGTATGTGTAGAAGGGGGAAGCAGAGAGAGAGAGTGAGAGAGAGGAAGGGCGAGAGAGACAGGAATCTGTTTGGGATCTGTCAGACTCTGCAGGTGTCCTGTCATGCCTGGAGGCCTGTTTTCATAGTGACTGTCCCAGGGGAAGCAGCGGAGCTCAGAGAAAGGGGAAAGGCAGATTCAACACACAGAGAGATATAGGCTGGTATAACATACAGAGAGACACAGACAGGTACAACACACAGAGAGATATAGGCTGGTATAACACACATTGAGACACAGACAGGTACAACACACAGAGAGATATAGGCTGGTATAACACACATAGAGACACAGGCAGGTACAACAGAGAGAGAGAGATATAGGCTGGTATAACACACAGAGAGACGATGACAAGTACAACACACAGAGATATAGGCTGGTATAACACATGGAGAGACACAGACAGGTACAACACAGAGAGAGATACAGGCTGGTATAACACAGAGAGATATAGGCTGGTAGGTACAGATATAGTAGACAGTATGAGAGACACATAACTACACTGTATAAGACACAGATGCCTATAACACACCGTGCATAAGAGACCAAAAGATGTCCACAGTGGCACAGGTTCGGGTTCAAGTGTATAGGTAGGTACAACTATGTGATGGCACATTCACTCAGCAGGTAGTCGCAAAACCCTGGTGGATGGCACACGGGCTGAGAAGTTTGTTCTGGGACACGGCGTCGTGTGTTTGCAGCGTTCGCTGAAAAGACAGCAGGGGATGATAGACCCTGGAGACAGACACAATCGTGTCTCCAGGGGCAGAGCGAGTCTACTTTTCATCCCATCCTGGGTGTCGATTCCCCATTCAGCCTCTCCACCACTGTCAGAACCCAAACTCAGAGCAACTGGAGCTGTCAGTTTCCCAGAACTCTCTGCTCTCCTTTTTACAGTGTTTTCTATGGTGAGGAACAACACTATTGAAGCATGGGGTTTGAGATTTGGGACAAATATCAGCATTATTATTAGCTACATCCCAGTAAAACTTTTTTTTTTTTTTTTTGGAACAAGAGCCTTAAAGATGATCGATCCATATTAAATGTATGGTCTGATCAACAGCAGGTGTAGATTAACAGGGAATATTTACGTCTGGTATATTGGTTATAAAAAATATGAATAAACATACTTTAGCTTACAGAATTTGTACATTTAAATGTTCAAATTTCAGCTTTGAAACATTTTCTCTTTGCCTTTAATTTTAGTCCTTAAGGGGTAACCCCACCTAGCATGTCCTATAGGCTCAGGGGTTAATGTGGAGGGAAGGAGTAGGTGCCATTTCCCTATAAGGCAGAGCCAAAATGGCGGCGGAGGGAGCATGTGTGACATATTTCATCACTAACTGGGTAAGTTTAAGTAAACTGTCATGTGTAGCTGTTGAAATGTCACAACACCGGGCTTTTCAATGATTTGAAGAGCTGAGAATCAGATAATGGAAATGAACCGTAGGCAGCGCCTAGCAACCAAATGAGTTCCTTTCTTTGCCTCGTTTTCTGTATTTTAGGAGGGTTTTCTTTCTTTGTCTTAAAAAAATGAGTATATTTCAACTCTGTAACAAGAAGGATCCAGAGGGGTCTTTCCGAATTTGAAATTAGACTTGATGATATTTATCATTCTGTATGGATTATCACAGACGAAAAAAGATGATCTTTTGGGTTTTCCTAGCTGATCGCTTTAGGTCTCTGCTCTGGAAAAAATTTCATGTATTGCTTGAGCTTATCTCCTCCATCATCAGAGACCGTTAATTCATACACATGGATTTGACAGCATGTTTCCCAGAATCGCATAAGAATGAAGAGCCAAAACATTAATCCAGTTAATGGTCCTATTTATTGTTATGTAATACGGGCATAATTTCACTGTTGATGCAAAGTGTCACATGTGATCTTGTTGATGTTCGGAAACCACGTGCATGGTTGAATAAGGTGGTTATGAACTTTATGCAAAGAGAACGCTTTGTCGACTATTTCATCTCCTTTCTTCATTTCATCTGTTAAAACTGTAATGCATGTGTTCGTAACATAAATGTAAAGCTTGTATTTTTGCTTCTTTATCATTGAGGATAGACCTTTTGTAGCACATTCACAATCTGCTGATGGCAGGAGCAAATTATACTGTTGTAGATCCAGTATAATTGTATTAAAATTTGTGCCAAAATATTAAATTTGAAATAAGAATCACACAAATGCATATATGTGATTGCTGACTATGTATTATGATTATGATAATAATCATAGTAGTAGTTATTATTATTACCAGTTGCTTTTTCATTTTTCTGTGATTTTTTTATAGTACAAGTCTTGTGGACTGCAGTATTTTAATGTTTTTAACCAAGTGTGGGTCTTTGCAATGCTAAGGTCTTTTCTAAAAAGTTCTCAACAAGTATCTTTAAAGGGGCTTTGAAAGAAGTCTTTCAAGGGCATTTGTTGTTGTTTTTTTGTGTTAAAAAATGAAACCCTGCGAAAGATCAAAAGAGACTGAACGTGATCGATCTATCAAACATTTTCCAAGGGCTTTCTGCTTGATCTTAGGCGTTCCAACCAAATGCTTTTCTGTTTTCCGAGAAAACTTAATCTGAATTAATGGCTGGCTGCAAATATATATGTATACTTTAAGAGATAACTTAACTAAGAGATAAATTAAGAGATATGTCATTTACAGACTTCAAATTGCTTAGCAGGAGAAAGTCAAGGCAAAATTGTTGCAATGCCTCTGTTGAGCTTTTTTGTTGCACGTCCATGTCTCCAGTGTAATGACTCTGTGGTTTATCTCGTAAAAAAGGAAAAAAGCAGTACATGTACACTAAGACATCCATACTAAATTTAAGAAATTCAGTCTGAGGTAAGCGGTTATAGCATAACGTTTAAATACAACAACCCTCAAATTTCAATAATTAGACACGTTTCATATGATTGAATAGAAATTGTACTCCATTTCCATTTCTGTAAAGAAGGCAAAATTATTTTTGATTCATGAGATCCTCTGTCACTGGTCTTTGGAACTTGAAACTTTAAGTTTGTGGTATGAATAAATGTTTTGAGCTGTTTTACCATTTGCTACTTCTTTTAAAGAATGGAACACACTTTCTAGACATATTTCATGAGCGGGTTGAATAATTCAAAGACAGCAATCTCCAATGTATGGATGAAGCAGACTATTCATTCAATATGGTTTGGGTATCTTGTTTCCTTGATACATTTTAAATTACCTCAAGGTTGCACATACCAAGTTCACTTTGAATTGGTGATTGGTATTTTGAATTTACTCCATTGCCTTAAAGCCTCCTTTTCCAAGTTTTCATTTTTATGGTTTTTACGTTACATGTTTTATCTTTATGTTTTATGGTACATAAAACATTTCCCGGGGGGTTGTTTGTCTGGCAGTGCTTTTCCTGAATATTTGTCAAAAAATGGCTGATACTTGCTCATAAAACAAATGTGACTTCAGCTTTCTCTATGAACTAAAGTCATGTTGCGACTAACAGCTTACTTTAGAAGACAGGATCAAAGAAAATAACTATAATGAAAAGTATTTATGAACAATTTTGGGCTGGCAGCTATTCCTAAGTAATTCCTTTTGCTTTCAAGTAAAATGACAGTGTACCTGCTCTCTTGTTCGTTTTGCTAGTTATTTTGTTTTGACTTTACTTTTTGTTTGTTCTTGATTACTGTTGTTGAGGGTGCACAATATTTTGCGCTGATCATATTAGATTTGGTGGCACAAATAATCCAGTAATGATTTGCCCGAATGTGAAATGATTTGTATTTGTGATTGGTGTGCCAATCATCCAATCACGAACACTCTGCTAAGGCTTTCACTTTAAAGCTACAATAACAGAACAGTTTTTTTTCTTCATTGTAACATCTTACATGGACAGCAATGTTACCTGCTGGCAGTCTTTGTCTTTGATATGTTTTCTATGTCCAGCAAGAGTTACAGTACATGATGTAATAGCCTCATACCTCTCAGTCTCCCTTCCAAACCAATGTATTCCAAGGACGGTGCATCTCTGTCTTTGCACCACAGACACTGTGGAGGGGTGTGCATAGTATCTCGCAGTCTCTATGGTCATGAATATCCCATACACCTGTTCATCCTGTCCAAAGATCTCCAGTTAAACATACAGCTGGCCTGGCAGAGAATGTTCTGGTAAGGGAGTGAGGAGAAGATGAAAACACGCTCGTCATAAATCCAGAATGAGGCACAGATCAGGACGTACTCATGGAATAATGCTTTGGGTGAGTGCAGTTTTGTGTAACATCTTTGGAACGGATGCACACTAGCATTCATAGGTGAAACAAATGTAATAGAGGAGAAATGAATCTTGAAACATTGGTGTTGGTTCGCCACACGGACCTCATGTGAAGGACATAGTTTAGGCTGGATGGTGTGAACTTTGTGTCATGTTTAAAGCGAGGCAGAGACTGAATATAGATGTTCTCTTTTTTTTCCTCCAGTAAGTCGGGAATGACAGAATGAGGATTCTAGGTTTGGATGTCGGAGCTGGTTCAACGTTGAGCCTGTTAGCTTTAGGCGAATCAGTATTTATAAATGATTGACAGTCATTATGAACGACAGGAAAGTAAATGCAGCATCGCGGCTGCTGCGAGTGCCAGCTTGTGCCGATGCGGATGGGATAAAGTTCCCGGAAGCAGAAATGAGAATATATAAAATCCTCTCCTGAAGTATGATCCGGGGTTTATGTGAAGATGCGCCCAGCTGACAAATTCTATTCTCCTGACAATTTTGCGGGAAAAAAAAAAATGTGTGCTGAGGGAACGTTGCCAGTTTTTTTTTTTTCCAAGTAAGTTTAAAAAAGTGCTTTGTGTTTCGAGAAAAGACTTTCCAATCAGTGGCAGCAATGCTGGGGACCAGGGCTGCTAAACTGGGGTTAAGATAGACAGGGGCATATCCACTTATCATAGCCAAACTGCCAGTAAACCAGCCATGTAAGTAAATGGCGCTGCTTAGTTTCAGTTTGGCACCAGTGTGTGGAATGATGGGATATCATTAATGTCAAATTCAGTCCTAATCCTATTTTATCAACCTTCCAGAGGAAAAGTGGTGCGTACACCGACTGTGTGGAAGATAACTGCATTGTTCTATGGACAGAACTCATACTGACATGCACGGTAGTTGTTGCCAGTTCCAGGTGTTGCTAAAAGCAAGCGAATGTGCTGAGTTGACTTTGCTTGTCGAGGTGTTTCTGGTAAGACCTGGACTGACTTAAACAGCCAGTATTTGGAGTAGCAACATCTCTGAAGTGCTAATAACGTAAAATTGCATTGTAAGCTTTACATTTCCCAGTGCTGCTAATGGCACTCCATGGGTGGATTCTGATCAGCTTGCTTCATGTTCTCATGGTGTTCGGCATTGGGAAGGAGAGTAAACACAAGCCAATAGGAGTGGGCCTATCCTGGACCATCCTAACGTTCGCCTGACCAATGACCTGCTATTGACCATGTGCCTCTGAGGGTCAAAACCCGAATCATCCTCATGTGAGGAGACAAAGCACTCATTAAGACATTACAAATTGTCCTACCCCCATTCCTCCGCCGCCTCCAAGAGAATCAATGTTTCGTAATGGGTAGTAACACATCGACTACCCATTAGACTTGGTATTGAGTAGTGGCTACATTTCTGTATTCTGCACATAAGCACAGCTGAATGCACAGTACCTTTAGTGCTGGATGGTAATTGTCAGTAATATGAAGTAGTAGTTATGGTTCTGTACTTTAGTCATGACGAGTATGGAATAGTAGTTCTTAACTTTAGATGTGTGCTCCAGGAAGTATAGATTCAAGTTTTGAACCTCACATTGGATGCCAGCTGTTTGCTCTAGAGATCTCAAGATTTGTCATAAATTACATCCTCACTTCATTTTTTGTTGTTTTTGAGAAAGGTTCCTTACCTCAGTTGCTCTCATATTATTCCACATATAAACAAGCAGTTGAATGGGAAACATTTTTCTACCATGTTCTTGCAGTGTGTTGAGAATATAAACCCACAGATTTCTCTTGTGGGTGGTGATTTCTATGATATATGTCTTCAGCTCTGGGATTTAGCCTTTTACAACATTTTAGCCTGAGGGTTTGTTTTTGTCTTTCTTTCTTTCAACACCAACGTACCAGAAACCATTTTCCCTTCCTTCTTTTTGAAAGAAAGAAACGCAGGGCAGCCAGCGAGTCACTCAGCTTTTCGACCAAGCTGCGCTGGAAGCAGATTCGCCGCCCGTGGAGGTGTTTCAGAGGGAATATCTGGATATGTTTTTGATGGCCCATCTCTCCCCTGTGTGACTACGCTGAATGAGCTGTAATTGTGTTCTAACTGTCACTGCACTTGTTACTTGTCCTGCGAGAAGCAATTTCGCGGCATCACTCCAGCCTTGAGCCTTGAGTTTCCCGGTGTTTGGTGTAATGGAGTGCGGACGCCGTATCTCACTGTCGCTGTCGTCTCGCCTCCTGCTCTTAACGGCCAGTCGTTGGGGGGTATCGGACCAAGCAGACAGGATGTCGACAGGAGACGGTGGGGACACATGCAGAGTGCTGTGAACCAAAAAGCACTTTTAATTCTTCGTAAAAGTTGAGAAAGATGCTGCCCCAAGTCACCTTCAACTTGTCTTTCTGCACTGTTTGTAATATCATAGACATCTAGTTCATCCTATCCCTATGTTTTTACATTGATACCAATGTGTAGATTTAGTCCACATACTTCCGATGAATCTACATAGATTCTAATGTCATTGAGATTTAGTCTACCCTTTTTCTGCGTTTCTACATTGATGCTAATATCATACAGATTTAGTCCTGACATTCCCTGTGTTTCTACCCTGGTACTAATTATGTACTGGTTTAATCCACTGTTTGAACTAATCCTAATCTCATATGGATTTAGTCAGCACACCCCTTTTGGAGCTATGTCCACTCATTCCCTATGTTTCCACATTAATGCTAATGATATATTAGTTTAATCGGCTGTTTGAGTTAATCCTAATGTCATACAGATCCATTTAACCTCACCAGTTTGACACCACAGTGTCTATATTTCTTCAAATGTTGTACAGATTTAGGTCTGCCTCCTAATTGAAAGGCCTGAGCCACTGTAGCCTCTATACCCCTTATAGGCAGCCATGCCTTTGCACACTTTTGCTGATATTCACCTCAATGCCAAATCCGTGAGCTCTAGCAGTTTACTCAAGGGCCCAAACACTTGTTCTCGTAGCTGAAGTGATTGAACAATGCAGACGAGTCTTTGTGTGACTATGTATTTATCTGGCGGGGAGCTCTCAACGAAAAGTCAACAAGCGCAACTAGAATCCCTCCCAAAACAAAGCAGCTCCAATTCACCTTCCAGCTTGCTGACATTAAATACTCCGCCGGCTGCACCCACGTCTCAGCTATCTGAGCAAATACCATTAGTTCAGCAAAGACCTGGTCTCACTCCGCGTAAAAATGGAAAGCCATTTTGGAGCTCTAATGGAAAACTGCCTGGGTTCACTAGTTAATTAGCAGGCTGTCATGTTTAATAGGACACAAGACAGTGTACAAGGTATAAAATTACAAACGAAAAAACAAATGAGCATTACGGAGATGCTTCAGTACCTCCTGAAAGCACTGGAGTCGGGAAAGCAATTTTGGGTGTAGGTCAAACCGTTTCCTGGGGACAGCGGGCAGGTCGAGCGCGTCAGATTCAGACGTGGTTTAGCGGTGCGTCTCGACCGAATAATCTGATAAGATGCTGCGGAAGATGAATGCAAGGTCATCTTCATTGAAAGGATATCGAGGGGTAGGAAGCCTGAAAATGAACTGTTTAAGAGCGGTGCTGCTTATCGAGGGAAGGAAGAAAAAAAATGGATGTCTGCACTCAGTATGGGGAAGGATAAGAGAAGTTTGATATCAGCACTTTCTGTCAGAGCGAGAGAGAGAAGAGCCTGGTATCACCATTATCGATAGTCACCATTCGCCATTCGATTGAAGCTTGTATCCTTCCGATGTCTCATTTAAGTGTGAAACGAGGCGAGGCAAATTAATTTTGTGACGTCGTATTGATGCTAGCCCTACAGATCCATGAAGTACTTTCCATGCCAGATTACAGTTCCTAACATGCAAATCTTGTAATGCCAAGATAAAGTAATTATCCCCTCTGACTGAAAAATTCAAAAATCTTTTGCTGAGGGAAGATAGATAATTGAAATATAATTACAGGAATAGTCAAATCTGACAAAATCAAACTCCGAATTTCAAACACCTTTTGAAAACTGCATGGGTATGAGCTGATGTCACAATAGTGGGTCACCTTGGAAACTGTGTTCCAGGTCAGCGTTGAATTCAACAATCTGTAAGCTCAATGACTGTTACTATTCATTTATTCATTTTATTATTTAAAGGACCTTTTCAATATGAATACATATTGTTGTGACTTTACATGTCTACAATGTGTACATTTAGGACACAGAACATGAAACAGTTATTTGCACCGGTGGAATTTATGTAAACAGCATGGGGTAGTGGAACCACAGGAGTCCCCAAAACATTGCACCCTCTTGAGTGGGTTTACTGAAGAATTTGAAATTGATTAGTTAACCGCTGAAGGCAGTGGGGACTACTTACTGTCCGAAATGATTTCGCTGTACAACCTGTTTGCAAAGCCGCCTCTTTGTGCGAATCCCCACAATCGACTGCTGTCAACATGAGTGTCTGAATTCCGAGCTCGAACAGACAAGCATTTTTGTGTTATGTGAAAGCCTATAAATGATGAATACATAGGTTTGTGAGGCTGAGTCAGAGAAATTACTCACACTCCAGGGCAACACCAGACGAAAGGCTAAATTCCTAGGCCTTAGCCTAGCACGTTGATTCAGACTACTTTTTTAGCCTGATTTCAAGGATTGACATCATGGATTGCATGTGGGCAAAGTTGTCATTGTTCATAACAGTGGACCTTCTGGTGTGTAAAATGTGAAGAGTCAGCACATCAAGCTAACATGCGAAAATGAGGTCACGGTTTCTCTCTCTCGCCCATTCATTCCCTCCTCATAATTAATTTAAAGACTAATTGGAAAACTTGATCTTAACATGTCCTTAATTACTTTCAAGCCTTTCATGTGTTCGTTAGGGCCAGCCCTGAAGCTTAACTATCTTTACAGTTAAATTACATATTTCACGCAATCAACTGAAGCCAAACGTTGCTATTTGTAGAGCCCTGGGAATTAAAGTGGCACGCTGCAATATTTCACATTGAATTTGTCAGCATATTTTTTTGCAAAACTACTCGATGATGAGTATTGCTCAATTACGCTCTGACCAGTTCTCAATACTGCTGTCTGATGGGCTTAAGAAAAAGATGAACAAAAATGCTCTTCCAACTGAGAATTAAAGCAGAGGTGCAAATTGGAGGTACAAACATAGACAGAAATACTCGACCAAGAACCATCACCTTGCGACCTTGTTGTTGTGGCTGTATCGCAGAAACAGCACAGCGACTTCCTTCAGAAGCCCCTCATGACGAGGCCCGTGAAACGCAGTGTGAAGCTGGCTCGTTCCACAGTCGTTAACCCGGTCAGGTGATTTCGCTCCTTGAGGGAGAAGAGCGGCAGGATTTATGCTCATGTACCAGCGGGCTGCCGATGATCCTCCTGAGAGGAGGGAGGAGGGAAGGGGAGGGGAGGCACTCCTGGCCAAACAGAATCTTAACACTTCTGTGGATGGGGGGTTAAGATTGAGAGTGTCTCAGAGCATGTTTACTTGCAGAAGCTTCTAGAGGTTTGAAAGAGCCCCTCTCTGGGTTTCATTAGTACCTCCCGCTCTAAATGCATAGCGGATGTTCCGCGGCGTTACCCTGTGCATCTTTCACATGGCATTACCTCACAGAGGAATCATGGGAAATTAGCCGAGCGTCTCATCAAGGCATGCGAGAATACCCTTGCGCCAAAAGATGGGCTGTATGATTGAAACATGCTTTTTGAAAAGGTAACGATGTCATGGATGAGAAAACTGGGTCAGTGGAAAGTGTACTTTCACAGAGCTTGTAAATGTTTTATGTGCAACCGTCTTGCACTTTTTTTTTAAAAATACGATTCCCCTAATTTTAAAAAAAGCATATGTATGTGCACATAAGTACAGAAAAATGGCCTGAAGTTTAAAAAAAGGCAAATCAGCAGAGTTTTGCAAACACGAAAAGTGGCTCAGCCACAGTGGCTCTATGGTGCCCCCCAGTGGTTAAAATTAATGCATCTTCTTTCTTCTTAACTCGACTAAACCTTATGCCATCTTTACAAAACATTACAGGGGAAATGGTCTGATATACAGCCTAGATAATCAGGATGTCTTTGCATTACAATGCATAGGGGGGTTGACTTGTAGCTTAATGGTTGCAGGATTAATTCTCTGGTAGGGCACCGCCACCCGTTTCAAGGAGCTTCATCTGAATTGCTTGTGCAAATATTCAGCTCTATAAACAGATATATAAACAGATGTAAAAGAAAATGGAAATTGAGGAAGTGATTTTGAATAGTGCATACCCTAAGTGCCTCTAACGGAGCTTCTCACCCAAGCGTGGAGAGGACCCTTTGGTTATGATTATGAGTTTTGCATTTGTACTTATTATCATTTCCTTCTGTGTTTCAGGTATGGTGACATGGTCCCTAAGACCATTGTGGGGAAGATTTTTGGGTCCATCTGCTCGCTGAGTGGAGTCCTGGTGATTGCCCTGCCCGTCCCGGTCATCGTGTCCAACTTCAGCCGCATCTACCATCAGAGCCAGCGGGCAGAGAAGCGCCGGGCACAGAAGGTAAAGCAGGGCCGTCTGCTGCTAATCACTGTCACCACGACAGTGATCAAAGCCTTTAAGAATGCAAGATGGTTACCACGACCACAGTCAAAGCCTTTAACGAATCACCATGGTTACCACAACCATGGTCAAAGCTTTGAACAACTCATCATGGTTACCATGACCACAGTAAAAGCCTTTAACAACTCACCATGGTTACCACGACCACAGTCAAAGCCTTTAACAACTCACCATGGTTACCACAATCATGGTCAAAGCCTTAAACAGCTCACAATGGTTACCACGACCATGGTACCAATTTATAATGATTGCTATGACCACTTTCTGCCACTCACTATAGCCACTGTGACTGTGGTGTGGACAAATCCTTTTCCCAGTAACTACAACCAGTCAGTCTGCAGTCAGAATCAGACCAAGGTCAAATATGTATTTGTAAGAGTTCAAATGCAAAACTCATTTGATATATTTCCTCAGATTCCTGAGTATTCTCAACATCTTACCTATATCATGAAATCCTTTGCACAAGAACTTTGCTGTCAATATTGACAGAAACATATGCTTTAATTTTCAGGAACCTGATGTGGCGTTGTTATTAGTTATCTTGTTTTAATTCTCTGAAGGGTTAAAGTATTTCAAATACATATTCAGCCCACGTCTGGTCAAGATTTGGAGCTCAAGTCTTGCTGAGCGCCAGCAAAAGGCCTCAAGAATTGAGCTACGATGCCAGAACAGTGTTTAGAGGTAAACGTTACGTTGCTCTGGACATCAACAGAGCAACAGCATCCCTCCATAAGCCTCATAAATGCTCTCATGCAGAGCGTGCTGCACAGCGAAATATGGAATGCACACATGGGCATTGTACTTTGGACTGTCACTCAGAGCACACATTTGAAATGTTAACCGTTTCTGTTCATGTTGCCTTTGAGGTCACTGTACTCAGAAGAGAAGTATGCTGTACTTGCACAAAGCGAATGTCTGTTTATCTCCCTGTTTTGTGTGTGCGCGTGTGTGTGTGTGTCTGTGCGTGCGTGTGTGTGTGTGTGTGTGTGTGTGTGTGTGTGTGTGTGTGTGCATTTCCTGGGGTATGTGAACTGTCCGTGAGACATTTCTCTCCAGGGCGGTCTGTAATTGGATATACAGACCGTTCGCAGTGCCGACTCAGCGTATATAACCGTTGGTAATGAATGTGGAGACATCTCTATGAAGGAGGAGATGGACAGGAATGCTCCAGATGACAGGTCCTTCTGTGTCTTCAGATGGAAAGAGATCTGCAAAAGGAAGCCCCGGTCCTCCGAGGCCTCCAAAGAATTCGTTTTTGAGACAACACAAAAGTCACATGATAATTCACTGTTTGCTCAAGACTCCTAATTTAGAACACTCAGTCCACACTATACACAGGGGGGGCCTATGCAAAAAAAAAAAAGATGACTTTATTCCTTCCAGCACATCCAAGGACGTAACTGCAAAACCAGCGTGCGGAGCGTTCCCAAAAACAACAATCTGTTTTTCCAGTTAGCCAGGAGAAAGTCTCCAAAGAACAGAAGCACTCAAAAAGTTTAGGAGAGGGCTAAAAATATGGTCACAACACTTTGAACATAAGGGGGGAAAAATATCTGTGACAGGACTGGGAGGTTTCATTGTTTGTGTAAGAGACCCAGTGCGCTGTAGGTGGCCACCAGGGGACGTCCATGTTAAAACTGGACACACAGTTTGACCATGTAAGGAGGACCTCTGCTCAAGGCTCAACAACATACTGCTAAGAAAAAGCTAAACAAATGGACTAACCTGAGAATAGTATATGTATGCGTTTATCGGGTAGACTTTGGAGAAACAAGATGGTTAACCTCAAAGTGAATCTCAGCACTGTGTTGCTTTATCGCTAAGATAACATAATGTAGACTAGTTGCAACCACATGATCAACATCAACAGCTTCACAACAAGGGTTTTCAACCACGGGCCCAGAGGAACCACTGAAACCCCTGCAGGAAGCATTTACAGAATTTTAAAATCGAAAGCTATAGTCATATATTGTAATATGGTTAGTGAAATCTGTAATGGTAGAAGTTTCCATCTCACAATCTTTTGATAACCTGAACGATCTTTATTGCAAAGAAAAAGAAGGCCTGGATTTGGTGTAAAATTTAAGTGATGAATTAGAGCAGGTCTTAGGGCTCTGTGACTGCAGGATATGATTTTTCTCATTGATCTCCTGAGCAGAGGTTCTAGTTTAGTTAAACCTAGTTCAGTTAAACCTATCGACAATAGGTTTCCTTCTTTAACACAAGCCTGATAGGGAAGTCCCATTAGTATCACATACACACACACACACACACACACACACAGCAACTGAGAGCAGGGAAAAAAAAACAGCAGAGAAACCACAAGGCTAAACACAACGTGTGTTTGTTCAAAACAGAAAACCAGGCTCGCTAGAATTTGCGCGGCGAAGAGCGGCGGCGCTAACGCCTATTTGCAGTACAAACGCAATGGGCTCCTGAGCGACCCCTTGGAGCAGGTAACCGGACCGACTCCCTCCCTCCCGCCTGGGCTTGGGCCACGACGTGACAGCAGCCTGGTGCATGCGCCCGCCCCCACCCCCTCCACCCCAGTCCCAGTCCCGGTCGGGTCCAGGCTGGGACAGGACTGCGAGGCTGGCCCCCTCCTCCATACTAACGCTTACATGGTGTCTCTCTCTCAAGTGCCTCACTCTGCCTCCAGTACAGCATCAACTCCACTCTCACCGCCTGGAATGACCACACCGGCCTCCGGCCCCTTCCTAAATGGAGGGGGGGGTGGGGGACATGACTCATTATATCCTCCTATCAAAACACCGCATGTAGCTTTGGTTGGGTTTTTGGGGAGGGGGGTTGGGGTTGGGGCGGGGCAGTATACCCTCGACCACACCCATCTCCCCTCTTCCTGTGGAAAGTATCTCTGCAACCCCATCTCTCCTGCCTTCTCTCTCTCTCTCTCTGCTCTTATCTTCATGTACTCTTATTAACATGCATTTCTGACTGAAGCTCCCATTTGGCCGAAGTGCTGTGGACTGGCCTTGCTCTCATTGGTCTCATCTGACAGCATCGTGGCTCTCATCACGTGGGGGAATTCCATTGGTTCAGCTGCATGCGCTCTTTGGGCCTGAACCAATAAAACGCAGCACATTACAGTGAGGACCATATAAGACTTCCTCAACACATACAATCTCAGCTTAGATATGTACAGTACTCTCCCACAGTTCTATAGCGTGTTAACATACATTCTTCCCTGCCTTCACTTGGCCACACCCGAAAAAGGTGTTTTAAACTCAGTGTGGCTTCTAAGTAAAATAAAGGTTACACTGATAAAAATAAAACTCTCACTGTGGTTGTTTTATGGTGGAACAAATGTTCTCTCTCCAGCTATCATACAGTAACATTCATTTTCATTCATTCACACAGTGGGTTTTCATTGTAGTCACGGATGCACTCTCTTTGTGACTTTTGTAGCAGAAAGCCACCTACTGTGGCTTTTTTATGGTAACACAGCTTCAAGCTCCGAGCCCATACTTCAGAAAATTCCAAAAACTACATAGATGGATTTCATGTGACATGCATGTGGCTGTTTGAGAAACATGTCTTTCCCAATAGACTTTAATGTAGAATCTTCTCACTTAACAACCAAGGAAAAGCTTTTATGGTTATCTTTTAGACACAGTTGTTATTCGATGTGAGAATAAGACGTTAGCTCTCTTTTTTCATTTTAGCATGTCACATTCTTTCAGCGTGTTACCTTCTAACTATGAAGGAATTTTGACTATGTGGGATCAATCAAACCAACTTAGCTGAGGCTGAGATAGAAAAACAAATTCACTCCTTTCATTTGAGGTAGCTTACCCCTTGGCTACGTCACCTGCTGTTTTATCTCACTATGAAGTACAAGGCCAGTGCTACCTTTTGAATTCAACTGCTACTATCCTTTTCTCTCAAAATTTATATACATGGATCACAGTTTTTAATTGGCACTAAGACAAAATTCATTCTGCAAATGAGTTTGACAGGAGGGTAAAAATTAAATGCTGTGAGACAGTCAGATGACAGTAACAGTAATTTTCTGAACTGAGAGCACACACATGCCATGTTTACAAACATTGCAAAGCGTCTATGGTCCAGTTGGTAATTGGCTGCATTATGTTGAATCAGGCCCTTTGAGTCAGTGGTATGGGAAAAGTTATATGGCTTCCATGGTTAAAATAAGGTTGTGAATCAGTGTGATAAAGTTATCTTACACAGTGCATACTACAATTGCCCATGGTGGGAAATTATTTGTGTAATAACCCATGGGGAATGTTTATGGTGCTATAAGTAGCTCTTATTGGACAGAATTTCCGTGACTCTTGACAGAGCCCAGTTTTACCCATGAGCCATGAGTTTGCCGCAGACAGCAGACATGTGGAAGAAAGAGTGGGCCGGCCAGTAACGTTCTCACTAAGTTTCTGTGACGTTGTGGGGACGTAGCAGAGACATTGTGAGGACGTGGCACAGGTGTGGTGCCCCTGCTCTCTCTCTCTCTGTCCTGTGCCCAGAATAACACCCAGTCCTGCTGCTCTCTGTTCTCCTGAAGGCCTCAAAGGAAGCGGGACAGGCTCAGGTCTCCAAGACCAACCCCGTCTTCGAGACCCAGCACCACCACCTGCTACACTGCCTGGAAAAGACCACGGTAAGAGTTCCCCCGCTGTGTGTGTGTGTGTGGCTGTGTGAGTGTGTCTGTTCATTTCTCTGTATGTGCACAAGGATACACTACAAGTACTGTATATATGCATAAGCATTTGTGTTTGTGTGTGTGTACTCGTGCATATGTGTACATGTGTGAATAAGTGCGTGAGTTTGTGTGTGTCTTGCATATGTGTGTGTGTGTGTGTGCGCATGTTTGCACATACGTGCACGTGCACACACATGTGCGTGTGGACAGGCACATGCGTGTGTGCAAGTGTGCGTGCACTGTCCCTCCTATGCACCTTCTTCCACAGTCAGTGTGGAGTCGCCCCTGGCTGACCTTTTGTCCACCACATAATTCACTCCCTATTCTCACCCCCAACACCCCAACAGCATACTCCCCTGAGGGAGCCGCGTTTACCCCCCCAATCCGCCCCTGTAATAGCCTCCAGGATTAACCCCTGGCAAAGCTTCCACAGGTTTGGCATACCGCAAACGGTTGCTGTCACAAATCCCAGTGATTAGAGTTGGGGCATATTTACTGTCTAGTCATTTTCTTCACCCTGGGAGATTATTCTGCAGTGAAACTGCTGTGGATCAGACCATCCTGAACGAAAGCTGAGAGAGTATCCTGAGTCAGACAGTACCGTATTTTCTCGAAGACCTCCTGGGGGCAAATGGAAATGACTATTGACCCGTTTTCCTGTCATATCACCGTTTATGTGCATGTGTGTTTGTGTTGTTTGGAGTGGGGGGTCAAAGACCCTCTGCAGCTCATTGTTTGATATCCCACCAAACAACCTCTGACCCCCCCCCCCTACCCCACCCCCCACCAACCCCCATTCCTTCACACACACAGGAAGACCTCTGCAAAAAGCCCTTTTTCATGAAAGTTGATGGCCTTCACAGGGACTGCTGTAAGAGAAGCACACACACATAACACTGGTCCCCAAGTCATACCTTTGTATAATGGGCTCCTACTTCATCAAAATTTGGAGTCCACCAAGGGATGCTTCTGGGTCCCATGACCTTTTTCTCACACTCCTGTATAGCAATGGAGACATTAATATTTGTGTTTGCCTCTGCACTTGAAGAGGAACATTAGTATGTTTCTTTCCTTGAGGAGAGGCATTAGCATGGTTGTTACTTGGACATAAATATTACAGCACTGCCATGTCAGTAACTCACTGCTGTTATGGTCAATTAAAAAAAGCACAAGTTGGTGAGGTGTGCGTGTTTATAAGTTTTTTGTTTCAGCTGGGAAATGAGTGTTGAGAGGCTGTTGGAAAGATCTCAATCGTGGATACATTATATAAAAGCTTATTACAGGCAATGCAAGAACTTTCAACTACTCCATTATCTTCTTCTGCTTTATTTACTTAACTTGAAAACTTTCACACAAGTAGATCATATTTTAGAGATGCAGAAGTGGATGAGGTCAGCGTCTGGGTCACTGCAGCTCTCAAAGAAGTAAACTAAAGCATTGTTGTGTCTGCTTGTGCTATTTTATTGACATTTAGTTCGTTGGTGGGTTAAAAGTGCATGAACTTAATCAGCAAGTGGAAAAATGTGCTCAATAACAGAGGATGGAGAGTAATTTGGGAAGTAAAAATTATAACTTTTGTTGAAGTTACTAGCCAGCACAAAAATAAAGTCATGTAGAGTTCATATGCAGTGTGTTATTGCTAAGCTTCTATGTAAGTACTCTTCATGAGTGCATACATTAGTCTTCATGACTTCAATCAATGTGCTTTCTCCCTTCCCAGTGCTGCTCCTTCATTCTCTATTTCAGTTACGCCACAGCCTACAGTTACCCAAATCCACTAGTTAGGGGGAGGGGTATTTGAGGGATGAGAGGGCATACTGAGTTTCTGTGTATGAACAGTGATATTAGCATGCTTCTCAGTTTTAAACAAAGACATTAGTGTGCATCTGAAGAGAAAATGAACGTGCTTCTTTACGTAAAGGAATATGACAGTGTATTTACTTTACCTTAACAGAACAAGCCGCTATGGCCTGCCCTCCATTTCCCACATGTGGAAGCACGCACATGGCAAAGCTATACATCTGTACATCCTCGTCCTGGTCTTTGCTGTGTCCTCAATGAATTCAACCGTGTAATCCTTAGCTTCTGCCTTTTTTTAATAGGCTCTCAGTATATCTACAGACACGTGCATAGCATTTTACAGTGCAAATGTAACCTGACGGAGAGGGGACAATCTCCGGTGAAAATGGAAATTACAGCCTTGCACATAGACGGAGAGCGAATGTAAATATTGAGAACTGGGGTAGTGAGTCAGTAGCTTAGAGGCGTCATGCGGCACTCTATAAAATCTTACGGCGGCAGAAAACCCGCTATAAAAGCAGTCAGGGTTATCATCTCTGTCTGGGTCCATACATCACGCCTCTCGCGGTATTCATTATTCATGCGCATGGATATGCGCAGGTGACTGCTGCGTTAGAGACGGCGGGGACCGAGCATGTGAAATACGGCGTATGCACCCCCTGGTGCTAAGGCACAGCACAGCCAGCGAGACACTTACAGAAAGACAAAAAGAAGAAGAAGAAAAAGAGATAGATAACATTAATAGGTCATTTGTTGTAGTGATGAACAGAGTTGTTCTGTTTCTCCCACTGTCTGTGTTTACTGCCAATTACAGTTTATTATCCTTTTACTGTGCCTGCTATAATATTTTCTAGTTCTATACATCATGGACAAATGTACTTTTCCCCCTGTCTATTTGCTTAGTGCCTTATCTAGGTCTTGGCACAGGCTGGTTAATTTTTTATTGTAACTAATGTGGTGAAATCCCTTTGTGGAAGGTATAGCAGTGGTATATGCACCTGGTGTTCTCACCGGAGTGCAGTGTATGAGAATCGGGAAATTTGTAACACTGCAAATGATGTGAAAATTTAATTTTGATTGAAACTATTGTTTTTGCACAATTGTTAAATATTTCTGAAATAGAGAATAAAATAGGCAATAGGCCTCTCTCTTTCTCTCTCTCTGTCTTTCTCTCTCTCTCTCTCAATATACTCCTCGTTAAGTTAATTAAGGCTTAATTGACAGTGTAAAGCCAAGCAGTATTGCTAGAACAGACATGAAGCCAACATCAAATATAATATATAGCTAGTCTTGCATGTTTAATAGCAAATAAGGGGACATTTGGTAAACTATTATATACTACATGTGTTCCAGTGATACTGATAACCAACTACTTGTATTAGAATCTTTGTATAATATATACTATACCTTATTGCACATATAAATGTAAAGCTATTTAGATGATATGGCTGCTCTATCTCTCTGCAGTAGTATGTGCCTATCCCTTTTGTCTATAAGTGGCAGTAACATTGTTTTGCCGTCCCTGTCCCAGAATCATGAGTTTGTGGATGAGAAGACGTACGAGGCGAGCTGCATGGAGGTGTCCCTGGTGAACCAGCTGGGGTCCCGCTCCTCCTCGGTCGCCTCCTCCCAGCACGGCCTCTCCTCCTGCTGCTCCCGCCGTAACAGGAAGAGGAGCCTGCACCTGCCCAACTCCACCGCCGCCGGTCGCCATGGCAGCGTGCAGGAGCTCAGCACCATTCAGATCCAGGAGAGGCCCCTGTCCAACAGGTACAATGATACACACACACAAGCACACAGTCACACACACACATTCACACAGACACATAATCCCACACACACATGCACACACAGGGTATTTATACATCTCCCATTATGGTTCCTGTGTTTTCTCTTGACTCAGAGGAAGGTGACATAGATGTCGAAACACCAGTTTTCCTGTTTGTTCAAGTGTCTTACGTTCTAAACTCCATACTCCACCTTTCCTTTTTTGGGTTAATCCCAGTAAACTTATCTAGGTAAGGATCCCTTCACTCACTGCTGTGTACAGACAGTTGGAAGCTACGATGTCCCCCCATCTTGTTACTCAGGTCATTTATTATCCACTTATATCGCTTTGTGGAGCTGGGCCCAGACCTGCAAGAGCTTGAGCTTGAGTGGTGTGTTTAATATTGGTCATTATGGGATCAGCGTGGGTGCTTCTCCATTTCATAAACCATAACTAGAGCTATGAATTCCGCTTTCTCCTCAGTTCACAGACAACTGCCTAGAATTTGTATGCAGGCCAAGGCTGAGGTTGTCTTGAAAAATGAATCGATTCTATAGAGCTCCTGTCTACCTCCCCCCTTTCGCTGTGATCTGCATAGTGGCATTTCTTGTTCATTTCTTGTTCATTACGTTTTAACACTGATATTTATGGAAGCTGCTTAGCCATGCGGCTTGACAACTCTAACTGCAGCTTACCATTACAGAGCCAGCAGCTGTTACAGTGGCAGACTGTGTTGAAATGGGTCAGCATGGCAGTTTCATTAAGAGAAAATCATCCAGACTGTGAACTAGCAATACCGACTTTAGCTGCACAGTATCACTGAGTCTGGCTGTATAGTGGAAAACACTGGTTCTCCTGTTCTCCTTCCACAGTGGAAAACTCTGCTTATAGCTGTATAACAGGAAATAATGGCTCCTCTCTATACTAGTGATTGATGGAATGAGGTTTCATGAGCCCTGTTAGGATGGACCAACAGTCAGCTGTCAATCATTGTTGGAACCAATCAAAAATGTTCTCAGTTAATGCAGTCGTTGGTCAAAGTTATTGAGTCACTTGTGCTATATGATAGCTCCTCCCATATGGTTCAGTGAAACCCCACTCCACCATCACTACTCTATATCATTTAATAAATATCTGTGACTTAATACGTTTTAACAAAACTCATCCAGAGTGTCTCCATTTAAATCAGTGTAGAGTTCATTTGACACTCCAAGAGGCATATGGGTTGAGCAGCTCTGTCCTCACAGCTAAAGTATGCCCTCTTTATACTGAGGCAACGAAAGACAGTACAGTGTTTATACATGCGGTTTTATTCTTTTGGTCTGGCAGTGAGTCAAGGAGAAAAGCAGCCTGCCTTTATTGAATAAAAAGGCAAACAACAGTTCCCCTTTCACCACAGTGGCTAACCTCTGCAAGTGATGCACGTTTGTTCATTTCCAACTGCAGTCAGCAGTGACAGTACCAGAGAAGGAGAACTCTTTGCATTTTTGGCTGAAAGACAGTGCAGAGTTTCTGGGTTACAGCTGCCCAACTGACCCCTCGGTAACCCCCTCTAGACTCCAGGCTAACAGATGTTTCCATAAACCCCTGCTTAACTCCAGCAGGTGTAGCAGTCATCCATCTTGACCACGGTTGCACCCCTAAGGACCCAGTTATACATTGTCAGCCCAATAGAGCCCGTTGATTAACGCCTGGTGGTCCACCACGGCCATTTTGTGAGACCTCTTAATCCTCTGCCGCCTTTGGCAGATGGTCATCCTTGTTGTACCACTGTTCGGCACCCAGGAGATGTGGTCATCCGTCTGGGCCTCTGTTAATCCCATCAGGCCCGAGCCAGTGTCTCTTGCTGGAGCGGAGAAGGAGTGCTCAGCCGGCAGGAATTTGCGGCTGGATAACATCTGATGCTGAATACCAAAACACTGAGAGTCCAGCAGGGCCCCGGCACGGAACTGCGTAGCGTTTCCATGGTATCTGACGGTGCTGGAATTCGGCAGCTGTGGAAGGTCCCTGTGTGGTCCGGACAAGCGGCTGCTGCTTTTTGACAGAAGGAGGAGTCTGCTCTGTGGTGCTCCACGGTCTACGCGAACCTCTAATTCCTTTAATTCTCCCTCTCTTTCTTTCTCTCTCTCACTTCCCCACCCCCCACCCCCCGCTTCTTTTGGGAACTCTCGGCAGCCGGTCCAGCCTGAACGCCAAGCTGGAAGAGACCATGCCGCTGAACTGTGACCAGCCCTACATCACCGCCGCCATCATCACCATGCCAACCCCGCCGGTGACCACCCCGGAGGGCGACGAGTCCGCCAGCTCCCCCGACTACTCACAGACCAACATCGTCAGGGTATCGGCACTATAGACTCCAACTTTCCACACCATAGCTACGGGGCCTTGGAAGTTACAAGACAGGGAGGGAGAGACACCCCATCCCCTGCTGGAGAGTACAGGCATTACAAAAAACCACAGAGTTGGGGACCTGTTTTATTTTCCAACACTCAATGTTGGTGTTTAGTATAGCACTGCACCAGGGGCGTCCTGGCCAGGAGGGGGCGCTGTCTGGTGGCAGTCACTTGGCTTACAGCTTTCGAATCCAACACTCTGGCAGGAAAATTATTTTTAAATATTGTGTGTCTTTCAACATGTTGTCCTTTGACTTGGGGGAGCTGGGGCTAGCTTTTTTTTAAAGACATGAACTAAACATGTGCTTGGGGCAAGAGGATAAAACATAATGTATTTACCATACTTTAAAACAACAATGTAAAAGGAAAGACTTTTGATACTGATACATGAAGGAACACATACACGTATGAGTCTGTATGTGTGCCTGTGTGTGTAAGTAATGCAACATGCATGACCTTGCTACAGTGTCTAGACTTGTGACTCTGTGGTTCTCCCACTGTCCCCCTCCCACCCACCCATAACAACTCCTATTGGCATGAGCAATGAAGCTCTTTCCACAAAGTCGACTTCGATATGTATAAAAGAGGAGAAAAATTGTACATGGAATCACTTGCTTGGGTACCTGTCTTATTTCCTCTGCTGAGATACACAGTACAATGAGTATGTATGATTATGATCTCTTGTTGTTTGGCCATTCTGAGTAGCATTGATAGCATTCTGTAATGTTCATTCTCTGAGACCGTCTCTCATCTTATTTGCTGTGTCAACTTACTCAGTGATTCCTAGTATGAATTGTATTTCTTGACTGTTTATGACATTTTATAGCATTGGGTCATATTTACACATCAATAGGAACATGCTGTTGTTTTGTGTCATTTTATGTTCATTTGTGCTTATAATTTACACTACTCATGCTGCATTTTGAAGCAAGGCACTCAGGGGGAACAGAAAACATAAAATGCAAAGATGAAAGAGAATGAAACACTGAAATGATCTTACTGCATCTCCTGATAAAGTAATTTCACGTTAATACATGTAAAATTAATGACCAAATTTCTCTTGATATGTCTTCTCCTATTACAGTTTTTCTATTGTATGAATGCTAAGCTGCTGATACAAACCAGGAAGTTGCATCAGCATGAATCTTATGGAAAAACCCATCTAACTGACTTACTTGCATTTAAAGCTGTTCATTAATTTGTTCTAACATAGCCAGAATAACATTAAATACATACAGCAACAACATTATAAGGGTGGAAGAGGTATTTGATACAGTTAGATACCGTTGAAAGTTAAATATTTGGTTATTACAAGTATTATTAAATGTGTGAAATTCCACGTCTTTTGCAGTAACTTAACTAACAGAAGTTCCCAGAGATCGAGATAAACAGGCCCGTTTGCTATACTGGCTACTACATGGCCACAGTGTAATGAAGCATCCAGCCATTCCACAATTATGCCATTCCGGCGTGTGGAACGGAATGCAACGTCACACTCCATTGTTAGTGGTCACAAGTACATTGCAGCAATATGAATGTGTTTTTAAAATCCTGGAATACGGAAAATACTGACCTTGTGCTACCACACCGAACTTTAAGTATTTATTTTTCACCAAATTTAGAGCAGTAAGCTGTTACAATCCTGTTTACCGTTGGCTCTAATTCACCCAAAAATACCCCTCACACATTCTGCTCTGAACCGGCGATAGTATTTCCATAATTTCCAGACTGGTGTGAATTATGCAACATGGTTTTTGTACAGATTTTCGTTGTATTGAGAGAAAAATAAAGAAACATGTAATATTTTTTAATACAGGTGGTTGCTTGTAGGCGATGAAATCTCACTCCATTTTTCGGTTGAAAAAAAAGGAAAAATGCCAATTGTGTTTAGTGAAGACGTGATGTAAATTGTTCTTCTCTGTGTAGTAAATATTTATAACAGTAAGTCATTGTCACTGATTTCAATTGCCGTTTCTAGTCTTTTATTTCAGTTAGCAAACTGATACACATAATTTTATCGATTCAATATTGAAAATATTTTTTATTTTATTAACGGATAGATTAAAGAATTGCATGCGGTTCTTACTGAGTTTGGTTTTATTGTACTGGAGAAAGGGTCTGATCTCTGTTCTTTATTTGTCTGTCAAAACACAAGAGGCTTTAGGAAAATGTATTTAATGTACATGAGATTATGTAAATTTAAGAAATTATAATGATTATAATGACTACTTTCAATTTGTTACGGCTTGTGCTATGGACAGAGTATAAAAAAAAGTATTTACAAACTAGAAGAAGCAAACAAATTGTTCAGTCCAGTGCAGTCTATGAATAAATGAACTTATTCACTGTTCTATTAAAATACTGGGGAAAAAAAAGCCTTAGATTCACATTGTCTTCTTTTCAATCAGAGGAAAGGTGCAAATCAAATTAATACTGCCCTGAATGCACCCTCAGGTGCCTGGAAATATATCATTAATGCATACTTCTCGTTTCACATTTCCACCCCAGATCAACACCTGCAAACATGGATCAAACGTGTGAAGAAATGATCACACTACTACCCTGTTATCACAATATAGTCTCAAAGTCAATGTAATTATTGAGTTCATTTTAAAACCTACTGAAATATCTAAGCGTGGCTGCCCCTGTTCGTTTGCTACCTTTCGGCGAATGAGGTGCACCTTTTTTTCAAGGTTACAGTGAGGGCCAAAGCTTCGAACGGACATAAAAATGTACATGGTCGTATTTATTTCCACATGTGATGAGTCCTGTCACCCAACCTTACGGGAAAGGAGAGACACTCCAAACAGAGCTATGTACACGTATCCTGTGTGGGGAAGGTTGTTTACTCCAGTAGGAACCCGATATGGGTGAGGGGCTCAGTCGAATTCAATAAGAACGATACAAATAGAACATTGGCCCGGGAGTGGTATCCTTCCCCCTTACCCACCCCCCACCCCACCCACCCATGTGTCTCCATAGTAGCGTATTTTTCATTTGGGAATGATAACTGAGATGTTGGTGTGGTTGTGTACCAGGACCTTCCTGTAAGCCAGCGTATGGCATTCTGGGGATGCAGGAAGGGGGCGGGGGGGGTGTAAATTGAACTGGGACTTACACAACTACCTTGGAGTCTATTTCTACTGCGGCTATTTTTATCCGGGGGGAGAGGTTAATAGTTTTATTTCCGCCGCTGGCTCATTTTACTGTTCACTGCTGCTGCTGCTGTTTGTGTGTGTATGTGCACGTGCGTGAGTGTGTGTGTTTGTGAACATGTGTGAGCAAGGCCGCCAGTTTAAGGCTACGTTCTATAAAGTCATATTTAGGTCTGGAGCCGATCTTGTGTGTGATGGTCAGAAACGTCTTTGAACATTCTAACATTTGTCCGTGTTCGGGAGGATTTTTGCTGTTTGTCCGCAGGGTAATGGTGTGAACTATAGCATCCATTCCAAACAAATTCCCCAAAGATGGAAAACAAACACCTCAGGACTGGCAGGGAAACGGAACCACAACAGTGACATAAATCTGCCAGCTCTCAGACCCCGGCCACCTCTGACAGGAAACTGCCGAATGCATATTATCACACGGGGGAAACGGGGCAGAGTATACCGTCACAGAGGGAAGAGCGTCCAGAGCTTGCTGCCACACAATGGGAAACGGGCAGAGCACACGATCACTAAAGGCAAAAGTTAAGGGAAGAAAGTCAGAGGAAAGTGCATGTGATCAATAACAGAACGGACAGAGAAGGGTGGGAGACAGCGGCAAGACAAAACGCGTGTGTTGTTCTGTGCACCGTTTTGGCAAGTTACCTCCATGCCCTTCCCTCTTTTGTAAATCCTATCCTTCATTGTGATATGTTGGGGTGGGGAGGGGGCAGAGTGGCTATTAACTGTATCCTCCTCATCAGTGCGAAGACATGCAGGGTTTCTTTATAACTCGTAGCTCTGTACCTCATTCATAAAAAGACCCGGAGAATGAGAGACAGATCCCTTTTTGTTTACAGAAGAGCGGGGCATATACGGCTATAGGAACAGCTGAGGAGAGACAGTGCATCAAGGCATACATTTAGGGCACCTTAATAAACTGAAAGGACAAAAAAATTATTGCAGCATTGAATTATCACTAAATATTTATGTCTTCTTCCTTTCAGTGGTAGGTATCAGCTTGCTGTGTTCATCCATTTCTGTGGGAGAGCTGCAGTTATTTGCTTTGTGTGCGAGTCAAGCGTTTTTGCAGCCACCGAGACACATTTCCAAAATGCTTTTTGTTGGGGGGAAGTGATTATCACGTGATTTGCAGAAGCCCCACATGTTGTGTCAGTGACAACATAATTAATCTTTCCCATGTGAGAATGGCTGTGTTATAGATACAGCCGTGGCATGGGAGGGGGGGAGTTTTGTGCTAATGTCAGCTATTTCCATGAGCTTTAACATACATTCAGACCAGTTCATGGTTTCAACACCGTCAGATTAGTACGAATTGTTTGGTCAAAACTGAAAATGTCCATTTTAATGCATACTGCATTATTCTGTCACACGAAACTAGGAATGAAAACCCAGGTCCCAGAAATCCATAGTCAAGTGGACAACTAGCCTGTGGCAACTTGTAGCAACCAACAGCTAAACTATTCCTGCACTTGATCTCCTCACTTGCATTATTTTGCAGGCAATTTTCAGGGGGGAGATTGCATCGATTGTTTATGCATTGTTTATAGCCGGGAAAAAGAATTGAAGAACTTCAATGTCAAAAGTGTTCTACTGACACTCATATTTCAAAACCAGTTAGAGCTAAAGAGATTTAAAGCTGTAAGTAGCACCTTATTTCAAAATTGTTAGTAGATAATTATGTATTTATGCACTGGAAATAGCAGCGCTACACAATAAAATGTGGCTGTTTCCTCTATATATCATTATAATGGAGCTATTTAATGGCAGTTTTGCTCCTTGCGGAATTGAGGATATTGTGTATCTGTCATAAAGACAAACATCATATTAATATCCAAAACTCAGGAGCTGAGCCTGTGATTTTCCTACAACGCCAATGTGTCTAGATTAAACTTTTGATTGGTTATTACAGTGTTATGCAGTGAGCCAATCAGTCAAAACACATCCAGGAAAAAAATGGCTTTTGCATTTTTTTTCCTGACATTGTACTTTTCTTGACAAACAGACTATGACAATAGAGTTATTCAAATCATAGGAGAACATTTAAGTAGTATATAGAACCGTATGGTACAACATTTACAGAAGTTAATGTACTAATGATTTAAGATATTACCAGATAAAGGTTCCTCTATGATTATGAGCTAAAAACCCATGTAGAACCTTTTTTTATTAAAGTTTATTTGTCAAAACACAACCCTGTTTGATGGAAATGTTATGTGATAGGGTGGACCTAGAAGAACCATGTCTCGTTTCGCTTTCATCCCCAGTGTCTCTCTTGTTTAATCGTTTCTCCTTTGGACTTTTGAGTTCATCTTTTAATACACTGTTATTACTATAGTTTAACATGCATCATTTTGTGTTTGTAGGGGAAGAGAAAGGAAAACCATTAGCAGCCAGTATAAACACTAATGCCCAATGCCAGGTTAATGTGTGACAGACATTGTCATGATTTTTTAATGGTACGAAAAGCTTGGCCTCGATCCCACCCTTGGCACTGTGTGCTTATTTTGCCATATGTCTTGTACTTCAGTCCTACCCAGGTTATGTTATTAATTTATTATTAAGTCATATATTATTTAGTTATATCAGTGTAACACTCCAGGAATCCCATAAACAAGCGCTGTACTCCAGTTCATCATTCTCATCAGCCTTGGATTTAAAACAGCGATCTCCAAACTACAGTGTGGAGCTACATCTGGCACTAGTGTTGAAAAATGCAGCTATATTTCTTGAAAGTACAAGGCGAAATAATTAAGCAAAGCCAAAGCTCACACACATACGTCTTGTATGGAAATAGTGAGAGGACAGCATGCTACCAAAACCTCATATGGAAATTCATACTGACAGCTTGAATCCTAAAAAAATACTGTCATAGCTACACTGTAATTTGTATCTCGGTATTTGAGAATTGGATCAGATGATAAAAGGATTACCATCCGTATTAAGAAATAAATTCATCAAGCATTTACACATGTAAATTTACTCATTTTTCCCAGTGTTATAAACATAAAAAATAAAACAAAAAATGTAATTACATTTGTATTCATTATGGAAAGTGTAAAACAAAAGAATTTCCAGGTTTCATCCTAATTATTTGATTTTATTATCTTGAGAAAAAAACCATGTAAATCCACATATGTAACGCTTGATAAATTAGGCCCATTACAGCTAGTTAGCCAATGTGCACCAACAAGTTAGTCAATAAGAGGCCTATAAACCAAACTGATGTCTCCACAAAATAATGTCATCCTCAGGCCCAGGAAAGTGAACACAAGTTTAAGTGGATCTTCATTGAAAAGGTTTTTTTGCCCCATGCTCTATCGTAGTGATTGAACAGTGTGGCTTCATGGTTCTCAGTGTGGGAATGTGGGTGGAGTTAACCAAAACGACTTCAGGATATGAACCAATCATAGATTTTTGCCATAATGAGCCATGTATTTTGATTGGTTCCAACAAGTCAGACATCCTAGGTAGCCACATCTTATGGTTCGTGGAGGGACTCTCACTTAACTATAAACAGAGCTCTCAGGGATAAAATTCAAGGGATGGGCAAGTACCGATATAATGACATAATACTCTTGTGCGTTGAATCTCAATGTCAAATACATTGTATTAGACACACACTCACAAAGACAGTATGCAGTGGGGACATCCATATACAGCTCTTTTTCCACAAGTGAGGTTTCTGCTAAACACACTGATGTCATACAGTAGACATTCTCATCACTTAACAATAGAACCCTCTGTTAAATTAAACAAAGGAGAAAAAAATGTAAATCAAATATTCAGTATTTCACAGTGCTGTTAAATTAAGACATTTTAATTGTATTGATTTAGCGATATTAATGTCCCCTCTTTCAGCTTATTCCCAATATTATTTTTAAGGTGAAGGACTTGGCTTTGACAGCAGTTTGATTCCAAAAAAACAATGTGCCCACCACCTGACTTGTGTAGAATTCTTCATGGAAAGTTTTGAAAGGAGATTAAGACATCAGCTTGTTTTCATTTTAGTCTGTTAAGGAGTAAATAAGTCTCCCACCTGTTGCATTATAGTGGTGCCAGTCGTGGAAAGACCATTTTGAGCTGTTTCCTGTTACTTAGTGTCTATATAACCAATTCCATCCTCTTCCACCCTTTGTGTTTTTGGTAGGTAGTGGTGGTACATTTTATCACCTGTTTCTACGACAATGAAGTACAGGTAACTCTACTGTATCCTTGGTTTGCTTCTGTGGTGCTGGAGATGGTTCTGTTGCATTCCAGCAACTCTTGTTTCATGCCAGTTTCCTGTTGTATTTGTAATATACTGTATCCACTCTCCTGTATCCTCAGTGACAATGGTGGTGATTTGGTGCATACCAGCAAAACTCTTGTTTTATCCAGGGTTTCTATGGTACTAGCATTACAGGTTGTCCATTCTACTGTATCCCCAGTTTCTATGGTAGTGGTAGTACCGATCAGCCCTTAGGTTGTACAGCTCTGTATCAGCCTCTCTGTGATCCTCAGTCTCTGTGGTAGAAGCAGTGACAGTGCTATGATATCTGCTCCATCTCAAACTGTGTGTGGCCGTTGGGCAGGGCCGGAGTCCAGGCCTCCACGGGCCGGGCAGGGCAGGGTTTGGCCAGGTCCTCCACCTGGCAGGGTGAGTGAGGGGCGGGGTCGATCGCGGGCAGGCTCTGCTCCGGGGGGTCGGGGGCCCTCCTGTCGTAGTAGAGGGCCCAGAGCAGGGTGAGAGTCAGGGTCATGGCCAGGATCTGAGACACGCCGATGGACACGCCCAGGAAACGCAAGACCTGCAGCTGCTTCGTCCCCCGGATGAAACTGTAGATCTTTGGACCACAACCCTGCAGGAAGGCAAAGGCACAAACACACATACACACACACACAGAAACACACATACACACATTCACAAACATACATGCACGTATATGTGCGCACATACACAGAAAACAGACAAGAAATAGATGTGTTACAAAGCATGAATGTGAAATGTAATAATGTGGTACTTTAGTACAATGCAGATTTCCTGTATTTTTGTCTCCTCTTTACTGTGGCGAATTTCAGTGTTTCTCTCTCGTCCAGCAACATCACACCCCCGTGTGTCTAAGGTCCTGACCCCAACATCTGGCACAGCTGTGGAGAGTATACCAAACACACCCCCCTTCACACACCCACTTAACCTGAGGGACTGCCCGAATCACTGTGTGTGTGTGTGTGTGTGTGTGTGTGTGCGTGTATGGTTTTGTGCATGCAATCATGTGTACACAAACGTGGGCTTGGCATATGCACGTGTTTATGTCTTCGTGTTCGTGCGAGGAAGCTCTTGCCTTTTGTTTGTGTGTCAGTATGTGTGTGTGCGAGCCCGCATGCTTAAGTATGTGTGTGTGTGTGTGTGTGTGTCTAATTCGTTTCGGATAATTTTCCAGCTCCTCTCAATGTCTCTGACAGCGCTGGGAGCTTTGGCGCGGAGACGGCCTGGAGAGCGGGAACAACAGCGCTCCAGAACGCATCAGCGGTTACAGCCGCTGACTCCAGCAGCCCAGCCGAAGCAACAATAACTCCGACAGAGTCCTCAAGCTCCCGATTGCCTCTGATTGGTTTGTGTGGGTTTTTTCCCCTTAAGCACTGCAGGTAATTTGAGGCTGATAAACACTCGAAATGACGTTGGGAACAGACTGCTGCAAGTTTATTACATCAAAACGAACACACTCTCTGTCCTCATTAGTAGGTGGACGTGCTTAACACTTTGAACTCAAAAAAACATTCCTGGAACATAACTAACACCCAGACTGTCTTTCAATTATATCCCTCTTCAGCTGAAGCAGTGAAACCAGTTTAGTATGAGATGAGACCTAAGACTTTCTTTCTCTGTGTTCCTCAGTTGCTTTTTCCATTGTATTCCCCTCTCACTCATGAACTCACACTGACCACTGAACCCCATCCAGATTCAAATGACAGCCTGGACGTTTTTATAGTCCAAGATAAAGGTTTGCATCTCGGTGATTACATACTATTTCTCTCGACTTCTCTGTTTTTATTGGCATGATCAAGGGCATGGTAGAATCCTTTTGCCCAGAGAAATGACCAGAAATCACTAACTCCCCAGTACGTTATAGTGCAAGGTGTTGATTTCAGAGTGTACCTCCAAAATAGAAAAGAATGAATCTTATATTCTAACCAGTTCTGGACTGGGCCAAAGGTAGGTCAACAGGACAAAAAAGACTATGGAAAGATAAATGAAAACGAGAATGCTGGGAGACTTCCTGGACCCTTTTCCATTAACTAGAAAAGGTCCCCCATAAGATCTCTTTACACTACAGCAAGTTCAGTCGAACAAGACGACAGTCACAAGCTACATGACCTGTTCAGGGGCCAGTCCCCTGAGGTCAGTCAAGTCAAAGGTCACTAGTTTTAAGGAGAAGTGACCCACAAACTACAGGCAAGAAATGTCAGAGTTCACAGTGCTTCGGTATTCTTGCTCCAAAGGTCTAGGGTTACCAATGTGGGTCAGTGAGACGGACGGACACACACCTCTAAGAGGTGAAGATTGTACGGTTGGAGTGTTATACCCCTTTTACTTTTAATAATCATGTCATCGGGGAAAATGTGTCAATTCAAGCTAAATTAAAACAAGGATAGTTAAGTATTTCACAAGATACTTGTTTTATTTATTTGAACTTCCCTTTATCTATGATTTGCAACTTAATATATAGACCACTCTAGTATCTGTAGTAAGACTATTGCCATTATACTTCCTCAAAACAAATATTGCATGGTACATTGACATAGGTTGTATGATCTATGTAGGGTAACCAATGGTATCTTTATAAACCCAAGCAGAGGTATGTTGGGCCCTGATTCTGACCCGGGCCACATACACAGGTGCTGGGTGAAGCTATTTACTCCAGTGCCCGATGCTTGTTTTTCATTGGCTTTCAAGGTGGGTAGTTCTGGCATCTCACCTCTTGGTGGAGGTCGCTCAGGTCCCAGTAGTGGGCCTGACGGGCACAGCCTGGGTACTGCTTGGCACAGCAAGAGTCCGGCGGCCATTCCATCTCCGTCATCTCCAGCCAGTCGGTGAAATAGATGACCCCGCAGCACTTAAACTGGAGCACATGCGGAACAAATACTTAAACTCTCCATGGAAACGCATACATATCCCAAGAAACCAAGACAGAGGAAGCCCTTGTGTATTTATTAAAGTGTTCTGTGGTATTTGTAGTGCAACTAGACCATTCAAATGTGTAATAAAATGAAAAAATCAGTTTTGCGTTTGAGACATTCTTTAGTTGTGTCTGAGAGCAGTTCAGTACAATCTTAAGCAGTAATGGGGAAGTGAAGATTCATTGAACCAAAAATGGTACCATAAATGGGTCTGTGACTGAATGATTTGAACCAATGACTTTTGAACCATTGTGGACCATATCCACTGCATTGTGGAGTGAAAATCATTGATTGGCTCAAGCAAGTCGATGCTCGACAGCAAAGTCTATTAGCTCCTCCCTAGTGGGACTCATGGAACCTCATATCAGTCATCACTGCTCTTAAGCACAAGCACTGCTATGTGGTGTCTAATTTTCTGCTTGACTGCTTTTGCGTTTTGTCTCACCTCAGTCTGGAAGAAGTTCCAGGCTTGGGTCAGCCACTGGTAGCGAGGCAGGCCGTAGTTCGGCATCCGGGACTTCAAACTGATCATGTCCGACCGCAGGATCGGAGGCTAAAAAATTCAACACTGAGTTAGTCAAGAGCTCAACAAAAAGGACCAGCTCTGCTGTTCCCAAGACCACCTCACAGATACTTCACACACAGTAAACAAATTTGGGTTCTATTTAAACAAATTCCGACAAGACCTTAACGTCCTTCTCCACCTTTCTCAGTGATTTTAACATCAGCTTCGGTTTAAAAACAACTGACGGCCGATGTTCCAGCAACCAATCACATTAAAAGGCTTTCAGCGATGATGAAAATAATTTATGACACATTAAACAAGTGAGACACTATTTCCCTTAAGCTGAGGCATGGGACACTTTCAGAAGACAGCAGCATGTTCTACCATTAATTACCAACAATCCCCTGGGGCAGACTGGTCACCCTTTTTTGTTGACGTGCTAATGACACTGTGACAAACACATGACTGTGCCCTCAGAGGGCCCTGGGGGGGTCGGGTGGGGGAGGGGGGGGTGGGCTAGGTTCTTCACCCACTCGTTTTGTTTCCACGGAGCCTGTGGTATTCACACGGCCCCCTCCTCCCTGAATCTCCATCGCTCTCTCTCTATCAACAAATCAGCTCCGTGATAAGCACTAAGCCCCAGAGACAGTGGAAGGTCACACCTGGTCAGTGAGGAGATAGCAGCGGATCAAAGCCGACCACCGGCAGCACACTTATTTCCTCAGATAGCGCCTATGCCTTAGGGTGGGGGTGGGGAGAGTTAACAGCATGGGTTTCGCTCACACAGGGCTGTACGGATCATTCAGGTGGTACAGATAGCCTCACCTCCTCATACGTCCAGACCCCACTGGCCAGCTCCACACAGAGGATCACCAGCAGGCAGCCAAAGTACTGAAAACACACAACAGAACACAACGCCTTACTGTTAGATAATAATCTTGAAAATACAGACATGCGTTACATTTTTTGTGATGATTTTTTGGGAATATTTTTCAAAATGAACAACATTCAAAGCAATCGAGGGGTCAAAAAATGACAAACCCACTCAATAATACAATATAATAATACGATAATACAAAAAATGACAACCCACTCATGCAACAAACAAAGTTGACAAAGAAGCATTAGCCACCAACCGACAACCTAAAGCGGTATAGCTTGCTCTGAACAGTTACTCCTCTACAGCCTAAAGCACTACAGCTTCACTGAAACAAAGATAGCTTCAGAACAACCAAAATGATTTAGAGTTGAATAGCAGGCTCTATAGCTGTTCAAGACTGATTTTCTGAAAGTCAGATATGCTGTTCATTCATTTCATTAGGCAAAACTCCCTGTACTTTTAGTAATTGTCGAGAAGGTCCCTCACTCGAGAATCAATATGGCAGCAGAGCACAGGATGAGATAACTCACTCACTCTGAGATTCTCCACTGACAGTCGCACGTCCGCCCCCTCAGCGTATTAAAGACAAATGTTTAGTCGGACGTTCCATTACACGCGACTGTCAGGACGTACTGGGCCGATCAGGATGTTTATTTGGAAACTCTAAATATATGTGACAGGCGGACGGTTCGGCCGCAGCTCCGCTAATACCTCGGTGCTTTTAGAGTGGGAAGATCCAAACATAACCCCTCTCCATCTTCTCATCTCCCCCTTGTGAGTCAGAGATGGGGGGACAGAATGGAGAACTTTTCAGCTCTGCAGGTCCTGACCCTCTCACCTGACCAGGAAAACTTCCACAGCAAGACGGAGGGGTACCCTGACCTTTGACCTTGTTACAAAAACAAAGTGACTGTGGGAAAATACTGAGAGCTAATGCTTTACAGTTCACTATACATTGTGTATGTATGTGTCATCATAAAGTCCCTTTTAGATAGATAGATAGATAGATAGATAGATAGATAGATAGATAGAGTACATTATTTTGATTACTTAATTTGTTTCCTATGTACATTGAGCATTTATTTGGATTTGTAGTGTTTGTAGTGCCTTTTTTGGATTGCCCCCCTCCTCTTGTTTTTCTCACCTAAACAGAGCTTATCTGCCCCATCACAGCAACCCTCTCCCTGTGACTCAGGAAGGAGCGGTCAGTAGTGTGACTTCCTCCGATTCATGTGTCAACCATCTCGCCACTTTCCACACAACAGAAACGTCACCAATCACACACTGCCCATGTTGTTGGAGGAGCACAAAGTCAGCATATATGCTCAGATATTTGTTGTCGTATGGCTTTGACTGGCTCTTAACTGGTCCAGCCCCCTTTCTTTCCCCTACCAGGTTGGGCCGATCTCTGCCTCACCAAAACGGACCTCTGGCTATACCTCGTAATTGAAAGGCTGAGCCACGCCAGCCACAGGACTCAAACCTACATTACAAACAGGTCCAATTACAGTGTAAGCCACCCAAAAGCCACCTCTGCATATTTAAAAAAAATGTATCATTCAGCCAAAGTCACATCTTGGGGTGCTTGAACTAGAAGCGGCTTAGGAGAAAATGAAAATTCCTTAGCACATACACTCCTCCTCCCTTTGTCCCAATTTCTCCAAAATGGTGCCATCTCATTTCTCTGGCTGACATTATAGAGAAATTACACAGACCCTAAGCATCGATCAGGGGCGGTGACGTTGCCGCGCCTAGCGCTGTCCCATTCCTCTCGCTGGTAAACGAGAGCTGTTTCATACAGAGGGCGAGCTCTCCGTTCAGACACGCGCGCATTCTTAATCAACGCCCGACCGTTCATTACGCTCGCCTGCCTCTCTCCCGTCTCTCCACGTCCTCCAGAATCCCTTTATGAGCGCTGACGGAGGGGTCTCCGGGGTCACGGGGTATACCTCGCTCAAAAGGGCGCCCGTTGAATAGGGGCCCTCGAAACCCGAGCCGGCCTCTCCTCTTATTTCCATGCGCGCGATTGAAATAAATAGCATCGGCCATTGTCCCGGGGAAGATAACATTGTCGTGACTCTGCGTCATGCGTAATACAAGAATGCCAGGGCTGGGCCGAGGCACTGAATGGCTTCAAGGAGGAGAATGGATTCTTCCCCGCACCCAGGCAGGTGGGATTCCGCAGCACTCCACAGTACCAGGTCTCTTTAGTCTGGGGTCAGAGACAGGATCTCCACCCGCCTTTCAAACACCTGGGAGTTGGAGGAACAATACAGTCACCACACCACCCCCACCCCCAACCCCCAACCCCCACCCACCTGCCTCCGCCCCCAACCCAGCTCCTGTATCAAACAACAGAGCCATTCCTTAACAAAGGCAAGGATAGGAAGCACGAAATATATTTTCCTAAATGTTTACACATTTCTCTTAAGTCAGCTGTTCACACTTACTCCTAAACGTTCATCCATTACCATGCCATACCCTTTGAAATTGCGATACATTAATTATACAATTAAATCTTTAAAACCACTCTTTTGCTAAATACGGATATGTAAACCACATTTCTCCTACAGTTATGGGTTTTTTTTTTTTTCTGGTTTTAAAACATTTGTGTTTCATTTCATTAGTCATACTGTCCCTTCTGTTTGTGTATAGGCTCTCTATACACTACCAAATGACCAGTGTAAAAAAGAGACTGACAAATATTTTCTAACTAAACTTTTAGTGTTTATTCCTTCCCATGTTGTGTTACTTGCAGTATCTGCAGTGTTGTCATGTCATAGTTATTTGCTTTGTTTTGCTGTGCTGGAATTAGACTGTGATACAAGACCCGTGATCAAAACCGGTGATTATATTTCCTCTAAGGAAGGGTTTTTGGAGGAAGAGAGCTGATCCAATGCCCTAAATCAGTAGTTCAAAACCTCAGTCTTGGAGGAACCCTGTGCGTGCTAGTTTCTATTACAGCCAGTCTCATAATCAATTAAGGTTGCTTAATGCAAGCGTCTTAGTTCTTTAACACTTTCATTACGGGTTTGGCTGGTAGATATGTGCTTTGTCTTGAATTCTTCATTATCTAATAAATAGTTTAGTTTCAGTGACCACACGCCCTGACTTTCACCAGTGAGGACCCCAATGTTTTACTTGTCAGGCGATGACACAAAAAGGTGACCTCTTATTCTTCAAAATAGGTTAATTTTACAAAAAGCACAATAAGAGTGAAAGCATTAACCAATCTGATGGATTTAAGCCTGTAGGATGTGAGTATGGGAAATGTATTCTTTATGGTATTCACACAGTAGCTTTATCTGGCATGATATGGCTAAAAAGGGTAGGTCAACCCTCGAGACCCGTCGCAATTTAAGGCCTGTAACTTTGGTCAAAACAAACACCACTGCCCTCGATGAACCATGTCGAGAGGAAACGCAGGAATCACAGGCCATATATTTAATTTGCTCCAGGTGCTGCTTTTCGGTTCACCTTATTTGGAAGAATATTAAGACCTTTCTCAGACACACGCAATGCAAATTCATTAATAAATGTCCACAAACATTTCATAGTTTATCAATAAACCCCAGGTTTAAGCCAACCCCAGGCCTGTGCCATATTAAAAACATAAGTTAATTCCTTCATCCTTGTTGTAGAGGTACTCGCAGACAACCTGGGGTGGACTTTTGTATACATGTCAGGTTATGTCTGTTGACGATCATCTGTTTCTGTGTCTCTCAGTCAGCGGTAGGGGATGAATGATTGAACAGGCTAATCTCTAAACCCTGCCGCCCCCCCCTTTTTTTTTGATTGATGTACGGGTGGTCCCATTTTGCGCTCCCGTTCTGTCAATCTCCCCTTGTCCGTGACAAATATGTTGACTCAGGTTCGTGATTCACGGCGTTTGGGCGATGCATCTCCATCCGGGGAGCCATCACTCAGCGGCCGTGACACGAGCGCAATGAATTGTTTTACAGCTGTAGCTATCGCGGGGGAGCGCATCGCGCGCTAAAGGCGAGAGTCGCTCGCCTAAAATAAAAATAAAAAACGGTCGTGATGAATCACCCCTATGCTGTTTAAATACCGGCGTAAATAAAGAGTAAATTCAGGACATGGCCCCCGGAGGGAGGGGGGGGTAGGGGGGCGGAGGGCAGTTTGGAGTGGTGGGAGCAGGAGAAGAGCGTGGAGAATGTGAAATTTACAAGCACAGTAAACTGTTTAGGGGACAAGTTAATGCTGTTTAATGGAGAAGCCCCTCGTGTCTGTTTTGTGCAGAAGTTTGGAGAGGGAGTCTAGCGGCAATCAATGGGGCTTTTCAAAATGGCACAACTTAAGAATTGAGAGATTATAGCTTGATGTACAGTGTCCAGAACCTTGACAAAAAAAGAAGCTTAACTCTCTTTTGTGTATCTTGGTCTCTGAGTCATTTTTTGTGGCTTAAGCCAACAAAAATATATCATGACCAGTTATCTGTGACACTGTCCCCAGCTAGTAAAATTGAAAATGTCCTTGTGATGTTTCATCTGTCAGATCACATTGCTACAATCACGGGAGCACCATGTCGTAAGAATGTCACTCTATTTTAACTGGACGGCAGCAGCAGAGACTTTCTGCCGAGGGAACTTCCCCTCTTCAAACTCCTAACTGCGTACAACATGTTTGATGTTCTGAGATATCTGAGACAGCTATTTCCCTCTCGCAGAAACAAACGAGTTTGGGTCGGACCATCTCCTTCAATCCAAACGACACAGGAAAAAAGAGCGACGCGACAGACTTGAATGTACACAAATATGTGCAACTGCAGACACGTACCCAGGACAGGAGGAAGAGATTGCATTTCAGCGTTCCGCAGTACCCCACCATTGCCACGATGATTAGAAAACAGCACACTGCAATGATGACTGGGTGGACGACGGGGGAGTATGTGAGAATTGCAGCTTCCTCCAGCCTGTGGAGAGAGGGAGAGGGTGGGGGGGTCATTCCAGAGCGATACTTGGCAAGGCTGTTGTTTATTTATCTATCCATCCTGTTCTCTCTCTCTGTCTCAAGCATATTAATACTCCATCTACAAGTACATTCTGATTCCACTCTGTAAGAATGCTTGTACTTATTCACTTTTTTTAATTCTCTCTCTATGCCAGTTTCGAACAGACAGAGAGGCCTCCCTCCTATCAAGTCAAAATGCACATTGTTGATAGACTGGCTTTCAAATCAGAATGTATAGTACATGTTCTGACAGTCTCGCCAATCAAAATGCATAGTGCACAGACTCTCTCCAATCAGAATTTAGAGTGGACAGACAATGCCACAAATCAGAATGCCGAGTGGACAGACTGTCTCCCTCTAATCAGAATGAACAGTGGACAGACAGTCCCACCAATCAGAATGCTGAGTGGACAGACTGTCTCCCACCAATCAGAATGCACAGTGGACAAACTGTCTCTCTCTAATATGATGCACAGTGGAGAGACAGTCCCACCAATCAGGACGCACAGTGTACAGACTTGGAGAGGTCGTAAACTCAGGTTGGAGCAAGAGCTGAGAGATACGTCTCCAGTCAGGGCCTTTTCCTCTTAGTTAGCCTCCCACACTCCAGCCACCCTGCACCACCTCCGCCTCCAAATTAGCTCAGAGAGACACTCCTCAAGCGCCCGGCAAAGACCCAGGCTGTTTCACTGGTGAATCACTGTTTGCTGTGCTCATCCTGATGCCAGCAAGTCTACCACCAAATACGACTACAGTCTACTCAGCAGCGTTTGTTTAAACAAAGAAGTACCTTAGGTGGAAAAATTCACTAAGAATCAACATTATTTGGTATAATCAGCAAAGCAAAAAATGTCCTTGTTACTTGAAAAAAGATGGAAAACAACAGAAATCAACTACTTGTTTGTATTGGAGTCTGACTTGAGTCTAACTCGTGATTCTTAGTTGTTTGCTTGATCGTATTTCCTGACATGTTACCCTAAAATAGCAACAAAATTCACTGCCGTTAAGTGGCTGTCATTGATTCACTTTTTGTTGGTTAGGTTTTATAGCACTAGCTAAAAGTCTTTTTTATGGAGTCTGGCTGGTATCCTATCTCAGGTGTAGATTCCTGATGGCCGCAGCCTCCAGCTCGCACCTGCTCTGTGCCACTCACCTGGTGTCCGCAGTCAAGGTGAGCACATTGTTCAGGTAATCCCTGAGCCATGCAGCCACACCCAACACACAGATGGCCATAATCTGAGGGTGAGAGAAATAAACAGCTTTAGGTTTGAAAAAAACTTATTTTCACTACATTTCTCGGATTTGGGTTATATTTGTACACAATTAAAATAAAACTATTCTTATATAACAGAGCTATGATTTAGGGTCATAACATGAGCTATTTGAACAGCTAATATATTACTAGTAAACTTATCACTGACATTAGCATACTTTGTATTTAAAGACTAACTGCCCTATAGAGTAACATATATTCCCATGGAGTTAACATATTTGAACAACTCTAAATAGCTTGCAGTACCACTGGAGAGAAACGCTTTGGTCATAGCCCGGATGCCAGCTGTGTATTACGGAGTTTGGGGGGGTGTAGGAGAAATGGAAGTAGAATAAACTTGGAAGTGCTGGAGTCTTGGAAGCATGGGACAGCGTGTGTGAACTGTGAGGGATAATTTGGCCGTCATGTGTAACGTGAGCGCTAACTGCGCCACCTGCTCCGGCCGTCCGACTTCTCTTACCCAGAAGAGTAAATTGAGAGCGAAGAGCAAGCAGCGTAGGCACTTTACCGAGTCCTCTCGAGCCATTCTGAGCGCGGCAACTGCAGGACAAGTCTCCGCATTTTAACACTCTCCACCATAGCAGCACAATCAACTGAAGGGCGGAGAATAAATAAAATAATATATATCCATATCCCATAACGTTATCAAGCAAAATGAAAATGCATTAACTCATGTAGCGTATCTCATGATAGGACGTTGAGACGTACCGTTTTACATGTCCTCTCCGTTTAAACTCCGGTTCATTAGGATGTCTTGTTTTAGCGTGCGCTATCCGTGGAAAGTTTTCGAGACCATCCACAACAGGTGTTCACTTACATGTGCAACCTTCAGGATGATGAAGAACTCAAATGACCGTTCGGTGGTGCTGACATCGAAATCAATCACCATTCACTCATAGCAGTTTCTTTTTCCAGTTCCACTTCACTTTGAAATTAAATATATAATTTTGCGTAAACAGCTTTACCTGAGTTCCTTCCGAAACACTGTCGAATCATTTTTACAGTCATGTGTACAAAATATTTTAAAATTCCTTTGTGTATATCTTCAAGAAAGTAAAAAAAAATCTTAAGTGCTGCCTCCGTCGTGCACGGTCAAGTTATTCAAAACAATATTTCACAGTTACAGTCCGGCCGAAGAAAAAAACGGGCCGAAGTTATGTTAAAATACGAAGAATCCGAAATTTCTCAAATTCCACATGAAACTCCCATTGTCCGATAGCCATAATCCCTTGTAGGAACTGGGTTGTCACCGCTGAGGGGTTGTTGTGTGCTGTCAATTCAAGTTTAGCATGTACGGAGTCTGAGCGACTAAGCGAAATCTGTTCTCTGCCATTCTTCTTCGGCGTTCCTCTGGGTCCTAGAGACTCACGCTGACTAATTGGGGGGTTGCATCTCGCACTTAATGCTGGAGGGATCAAGGCAGAAGGAATGTGGGCGGCTGTCCGCCTCCGAGAGATAGCATGCGTTGGTCAAGGGGTCAAATCTGAGAGAACGTTATTGTCTAAATAGACTCTTCCCCCCCCGCCTCTCTCTGACAAGTGACAGCTCTGTATTCAGTACTAAACAAATATCATGTTAACGTAAATATCGTCACTGGTTCCAGCATTACTGAATCAAACATTCAGCTGTAGGTCGCAGGTTGTCTATTATATGTTAAATATTTTATAAAACATGTCAGACACTTTGTTCGGCTGTTTATTGGTGCTATTTATTAGTAGAACATCGAACACAAATAAATTTTGAATCTCAGTAAATTCATGAGTTTTGCTATGATTTCTTGAACATATTGTAAACAAAGCAGAGAGCAAACCCATACAACTGTTGTAGATGATTTTATATGAAGTTAATTTTGTGTGCCATTGTTGACCACAAGATGGCGTGTAAATTATTCCATAGGCCAGTAAAACATTGAAGGTTTAACAAACCCATCATTTAATGTAAATTGTGCCCAATATCTGTCTCATTCAAATCAAGATACAGAAAGATACAGTGTTTTACTTAGATAGGAAAAGTTATTAGGATTAGATCAAGCATTCTGTAGTAGGAACTTTGCAGCACACAAAAACATTGTTACAGTATGTTCATAATGATAAAATGTTGTTATAAATGATGCTTATGTACAGATGCATCCTACCCTGCAGTCTGATAAGTTAACTGTAGCCTGGTAAGTTAAACATTAGCTCAAACACCAGGGGGTCTCTTTTAATGGGACATTGAGGCATTTGACGGGGGGACCAATCTTAGCCCAAGCTGCAGTGTGTTACATTTTGAATTGCAAATGTAACCACCAGAGGGAGCCATTTACCAAAATGTAACGTTAATCTTGCACAAACTGTGAAAGTTTTCATGCATGGCAAATATACAATGCGGGTGAAAATCGTTTTCAAAACAAAATGCCCTTTTAAAATACCCTGAAATATATGGGGGATTTGTCTGGATAAATCAGGAGAAAAACTGAAAACATTGAGCCTTGTACTTTGAATCAGGTGTTGCTTATTGACTGTAGCTCAGGATGTGTTCAGAAAAAATAGACAGATATGGCCACTGAAAATATGTATAATTTTATCTTACTTCTCACAGAAATACATAATCATTTATCAAACCTAATAAATGTAATAAGACATACAGAACTTACATTAAAACTTGGGCAGACTGTTTGCTAACAGGCAATATAGTTTACATTCAGTCCATAAATGAATGCAATTAGCCTGCATCTGTAATATCATTCTTTACCATCTGACAGCACACATTTTCAGCATAAATTAACATTTATTATTGGACAAATGGATTCATAGTTATATAATATTTATATTCTAGTTATATAACATGAATATGACAATTCATGTTATCATTACAAGGTAGTACACACCATTTTTAGCTATGTGAAAAAGAACTGCTTGCAATTTATAACTGAGATGTTTCTTCACATGCATTCCACTTTGCAGCTACAAGATGGTAATGAAGTCATTATATCTGTTCCCAAAATGAGCAATCAAAGTAAATCAAATTTATTTACCTTGCATAATATCGATTAAAAGTACAGTTAAAAATAATAACTCACAGAAATCTTCACTGCCTGAGACCAGTTACTGGTCATCCCCACATAACTGAAAGTGATGTCAAAATACTACTTAATGAATTTTAATCCTTTGAATGAAACCATCACTTCATTACTTGCATGTTTGTCATATTGGCCTCACTAAAAATGCAAAGTACAATAAAATTTGACTCAATAAAGTGTTTTGGGCTTTTGGTAAAATATTAAAATTCACAATGGCTAAAGTTATCCCAACAACTGGTAGTACAAATCTATTTCATGAGACAACAACTGGCTAGCCAACTGGGATTCTAAATAGCACACATAGTGATTTGAATGAAAGGATGAACTCCAAATATTCAGCTTCTTCTTGCTTTTATTACCACCAATGCAAAAAGGTCATCATTACAATGACATTGATTATATTTACCATCTCTACAAAAATAAGTTCAAAATTTGTTTTTCCTCTCCAGTGATAATCCACATTTTTCCTCCTGCAGGCAAGACCAGGCAAAACCTCTTCCTGCTGGTTTGATTGTTGGCAGCTGCAAAACAGCAATTATCTAAGTAATGGTTTCACATAATTGACTGAAATTCTTCATATTTTGAAGTTAATTTCAGTAATCCTGAATTCACAGCAATCCAAACCACCAACAGTCCTGAGGGTTTCAGGTTGCCAAGATTCTGCTGTATATATTCAGTCACCGCAATGCAAGTCACTGCCTCTGACTTCTTAAACTGTCTTTTAAGACCTGATGTTTCAGTACTCCCATTTATCATTTTCATGCAGGCAATTAAGATGTTATACCAGAAAGTGTTGTCACACCAACATGCAAAAAAAAACTAAACATAAAAGATAAATTACTAGCTGATATAGCTGGCACTATGCAGTCTGTCATAATTTAGGCCTATACTCTATTGCCACACAATAAAACATGTGTATATTGCTTAATATTGATGATACTTTTAAGGCTAAAGGTGAAAATCTTTTTGTAAAATTTGTAAAAATATGTCAATTCACCATAGACAAAATTTAATGTTTACAAAAATGTTTACAGGTTGTATGAGATAACTGTTCTATTTTTCTAAATAGTGCCCTCCACTGGTTTAATTGGAGGATGTAAAGCAAGTAGCCTGAGGCTGAATTCATATTTGTTGCCTTATCAATGCTTTAGACGAAAATACAGTTTTGCAGAGATTTGTATTATTATCATCATACAATTTTTAACCTGTTTTTTCAGTATTCCAATATTTTTCATCAAGGTTTGTATATTAAACCCTGAAAAATTCCTGTTTAAAAAATAATGATGTAGGCCAATTGATTTATGTATATTATGGAACTAGAAAATCCCAAATAATGATTTTTCTGCCAGTATAGGACTACAAAGCTATTGATTAGCATCTGATGTTGAGGGTAAAATCAGGTTTAGAAGCACCTGAAGAAAATCTTGGTCCCAAGCCATTATTTGCCATATTTAAAGGTCATCCATAATAAGTTTAAAAATAAAGTGTAGCTTACACATATTTCATACGTACAATTGTGTGTTCAGGGATACACGTTAAATTGTGGTTATTTCTACTTCTATGATTTTGAGGGGTTTCAGTAAAAGTGACATTATGATGTTATTGTTTCTGCGCTCCCACAATCGACACATCTTGTCTGAAATATTAACTCTGGTTAGCCATAAATATGGATTAAATCATAAATGATCTCCTTTTGTAAATTATTGCTTGACAAAATTACCTGCATGAAGAATGGAAAGCACTGCATGACGTGAATTCACTTTGCTTTGACACTATCAAGTGTAATTAAATAATTTATATTTAGATAAGGAGTTACACACATATATAGACTTTAATGCTGAAACGTTTTGTTTGGATTTGCAATGCGCAGGGTCTTGTACACGCAACACCGGCGTAGGACTACGAGAACCATGATGCATTTACACACAATATGCATCGATATGACGCAATCTAAAATGTGGCCCAATCAAACTTCTCGTGGCCACGCACGTCATTTCCAATGACCTCAGTTGGAGAAACGAGTCTTTTTTTCCTTGAGCTACAGCGGTAGACGGCGCCATATTGAAAGACAGGAATTCTTTTAGCAAACGTCTAAAATATCGAGGACGCCAAAATGTTGTATTTAGAGGATTATTTGGAGAGTGAGTATTGTACTGCTTCTACGTGTTTGACTAAATTTTACGGTATTTAACGACGCTGTTGGCTAGGTTTGACGTTTTCTCCTTGTCGGGCTGGTAGCAAGGTGGCTAATGGTTTTTTTTCGTCTTCTCTGGCAGTGATCGAGCAGCTACCCATGGATCTGCGCGACAGGTTTACGGAAATGAGAGAGATGGACCTGCAAGTCCAGAGTACGGCATTGCATTGCTACAACGTGACGGTTCAAAACAGTCTCTAATCGAACAGTTTAATGTCATGCACAAAACATCAAGTCACACCAACACCGTGCGTACGGTTAGCCAAACAAGAAACTACTTCTCTAACTTGCCTGATTAAAATCCTCGGCTATCAGACAGTGAGTTTTCAGTTGGACGTAGCTAGCTTGGTGGCTAATTGACGTTATCGCTATCGTAGTACCTGAGCGGTAACATTAACGTTATACTCAAGTTGGCAGGCGCAGTTGAACACAGTGAAGTTAATTTATGTAGTTTGGGCCAAGGGTAATATCACTAGTTAATTGCAGAACTGAGTTATGAGTCTACGGTAACTACCAGTCATGTTACATTATACGTTTGTGTAGGTAGTTACATGACTTTGATGTGCAGGTGGACGCAACTTTTCTGTCACTGCAGTTAGTTGGCGCCAAGTTACTGCAGTAATCACTGTGATTATTGCAGGTTATTATTAAGATTTTCTTGGAGAATTACGTTTTGTATTTCGTTATGTTAGATCACCATATCTTAAGATAACTACCACCTAAATTATGAAACACACAGCTAACATCAGCTATGTGGTAGCTTTGTAAAGCATTGGAGATCTTAATTAGGACTGACTGTCAGGAACAATACTGATTTGATTTCAACGTGTAATCTATCTGATCTCAGCTTGTCGACACTGGCCATTGCAATTCTGCAAGTGTGGTAGGTGTTGGACTGCTGTAATGACTGATGAGAAATGATACACCATCTTTATGCCACATTGTCTCAAAAACGGATATGACAAATAATGTTTCATGTTATTGTAGGACTTACTCAATCTGATCCATTCTTTGACACCAATAATGACTCAACCCTTCATTTTATTCAGTCCGTTTTAAAATTAAATAAGACACAATTTACTTAATTTCTAATTCAGTTTGTAAACTTACTTCATATATAACATGGTTGGAAAAATGATCATGCTTAGGAACAGTCCAGGATTAGGGCTGAGAACCACTGAGCTAGCTGACAAATCAAATGTTTTGGGCAAAACTCTTCAGTCATTGCTGATCGTGATTGTATTCCATTGTAAATATGAATTCACATCTGTGCGTCAGATGCCATGGATCAGCTGGAGCAGAGAGTGAACGAATTCTTCATCAACGCAAAGAAAAACAAGCCGGAGTGGAGAGAGGAACAAATGGAGGTCATAAAGAAGGTAGGTCCTGAGGCCTTTCTGGAGAACCTTCAAAACTATCCTTCCACCCCCCTCATCCCCTGAGAATGTCCCGTGTTTTGAGTTCAGTTATGGTAACCCTAAAATATACTTTACCAAGTCCTTCCTGTGATTTGGTAAAATGTAGCATCTTGTGGGTTAAGTATAAACACAGATACAGCCTTCCAGGCTCTTGGTATGAGAAACGTATTTTAATGATTCACAGTGTCTCCCCAGTGCGACTTCTGCTCTACATAATGTGTTCAATACTCAGAAGTGGAAGTTCAAAAACACAGTTTCCCTCAACACATGCAACAGACTTTGCCATCAATTATACTGTGAAACCGCAGGAAAAGTGATGTTTTGATGTACTCATGTTCACAGCTGAATTGGTTTACATGGTTGATTTCACATTGTGGCGTAAAAACAGTCTTTGGGAAGGACTGGAGTTTAGTTAAGGCCTTGGGTGGAACTTGCATCAATAAGTTCGTGCTGTCGTGACCAAAGCTGCTGTTTAAGTACATTCCCCTGCTGTCTCTCATTATACTCCATACATAAATAGCATTGCTTACATTCTTTCACCTGCTTACAGGACTATTACAAGGCTTTGGAGGATGCAGATGAGAAGGTCCAGTTAGCCAATCAGATTTATGACTTGGTAAGTATGAGACAGACTGTGAAAAAAACAAAGAAAATTCAAATAAAGTGGATGTAGGTACATCATTTTTACTGAGATTCAGCAAGCGTTCCAGAATTCAGATACCTCGCAGTCACCCCTTGGGATCAAAATAAACATAATTCGATGGTTATTTTTCCTCTTGTGTCCACTAGATGGCAGCCAAATACTTTCAATTTAAACATCAAACAATGCTCCTTCCATTGATTCTGGAGTTCGTAAATTAAACAGGAAGTTTGTTAATGTACTTAGTGATTAATGCAGGTCCAACAGTATTACCTTGTGTCAGTAGACACAGCATGTTAAGGTCAATGTACTCGGGAGAACAAAAAGACCGATTCTGGTGATTGATTTAAAAAACAGTCATTTAATTAAATACAGTTTCCCTTGTGTTTCCCTCTTTGTCATGCATCTGGCTTTAATCACCCTTTAGTAACTCTAAAATATTACTGAGATGAATGGGTTATGAACAGAAACTTTGGGAGTCTTTAGTACCCGACAACATGTTTACTGTGATGTTTTTTATGGCTGCAGAATTTCATGCATGGTTATCGTGTATTGATCCCTGAATACCGATCGTTGTTTGTTGGAATTCGTTAAACAGGTGGACCGGCACTTGAGGAAACTGGACCAGGAGCTGGCCAAGTTCAAAATGGAGCTGGAGGCAGACAACGCAGGCATCACTGAGATACTGGAAAGACGTGAGTGTCTGTCACCAGCCACAGTGATATGGAGCTTAACATTTATTTAACAGTATTGCAGACTGGCCCTTTTTAATTATCTTAAATAAGCTAGTTGTCTCTATGCCTATTGACCCTTGATGTTTTCAGTACCAGCCACGGCTTGGCCCTAGATGGGCTTTTTACAGTAGAAATGTGTAGTACAGTAGAATCCTATTCCTGCACATACATATGTATTAAAATTGACAGAGGGTGTGATAGCTGCATAAAAGTTCTTGTCTTTAGTGTTGTTGATCAAGAATTTTTTTATTTTGTTCAAAGGGGTTAATAGGGCAATACCATCCTACCATCCTCCCCCTTAAATGTTTTGGTTTATTTCATCACCACTAGACTGATGTCTTACCAGCAAAATTCTTTGTAAATAACTAAACTGTGTTAACTTTGAGTGGAAGTTGTAGGTGATGTTTATTGGTATGTCTTTAAATTGATCACTGCTGTGTATCTAACCAAGTTAGTCTTTGGCCCTGCGTTGGTGTAACAAAAGCGCTTCCTTTAACAGGTTCCCTGGAAATGGACAGTCCCTCTCAACCCGTGAACAATCACCACGCCCACTCTCACACCACAGTGGAAAGTAAGAAATGTGCACCTCCGAAATTCACGGTTTTCATGCTTTTTGTGTTGCATTTCTAAAAACAAACCTGTGAAAATGCCCCTTTGTTTATGTCCTCTTGTGACATGATAGAGAGGAAATACACAACGCCAGCACACCACACAACAGAGCACGTCCCAGAGAAAAAGTTCAAATCCGAGGCCCTGCTCTCCACCCTCACGTCCGATGCCTCTAAAGAGAACACGCCAGGTAAGGCCTCTCACTACCCTGTTATGCATCTCTCCTCAGGTAAGGCACCTCACATTAAATACACACTAAATACAGCTGGCCTCAGCAAAGCTCCCTCTATCATTTGAACCCCTACCAGACTGTATGACAATCTCTGCACTTGCTCCTATAAACAAATGCATGTTTTAAACTAAATATCATAACCAACAATATTCTATTAATGTATTTATCCATTAAGTAATAAGATTATTTGTTTTGGAAGCAGTTGGATCATCAAGCCAGGCTTCCTTCTACTCTAGTCCGCAGTGAAGTGTATTTTAAGGGACAGAGTTAATTTTCTCGGTCTGCTTTCCCCAGGCTGCAGAAACAGCAACATGTCGTCCTCCTCCAACAATGTGTACAGCGTCAACTCCTCCCAGCCCCTCACCTCCTATAACCTCAGCTCCCTGCCGGCGGGAGCGGGCGCAGGGGCAGGGGCTATCACCATGGCGGCAGCGCAGGCCGTGCAGGCCACCGCTCAGGTAAAGCACCCCCTGCCGCTCTCCCAGCTGTACCTGAATATTGTGGGGCGTGGGGGAGGAGTAGTTTCATAAGCTGCTCTCTACCCGGGACCCTGCTGCGAGGTTCTGTCCTCATACAGAGCCTTTAGTGATGATGAAATGACATAACTCCTGTTTCTGCCTGCAGAGAAATACTGGATATGGAGTACGTTTTACATTTGGCAACTGCTGATCCCATTTGTTTGCCTTTTGAAACGAACTGACTCCATCGCCATACGCAGAGGAGTGAGAAGGTTGAGGAGAAGAAATAGCTTTTGTTAGGGGAGCAAGAGAAACAACATAAGTGTTTTTCTCCTGTACTGTTTGAGCACAAAGACAACATCACACAATGTAGAATATACGGAGTGCTCAAGCTAATGTAAAAAAAAGTGGTTCTCAAAGTTGAAACCCCTCTACACTGAACACTTTTTTTCATGCCAATTCAACATCTGTGGAAGGAAAGCGAAATGGTTCCCACATTAACTCGCAACTCTCCTCTAAACTGGAAACAACACCATGAATTAAGTTGCAGTGAAGCGTGTCAGTGAAAAAACTTCTTAAAATGGAAGACTTGGATTCTCAACCGTTTCACTGGTCTTTGGGAATCGGACAGGGACTCCATCCACATTCATTGGCTGCCCAGACACAGTAGGCCTCATCTTCGCACGGGTGCCAGTGGTAAACTCATGAGCTTTTGTGACTCTTTCCCCAGATGAAGGAGGGCCGTAGGACATCCAGCCTGAAGGCCAGCTACGAGGCCATCAAGAACAACGACTTCCAGCTGGGCCGCGACTTCCCCCTGTCCCGCGAGTCGGCCGGGTACTCGTCCTCGGCGCTGGCCTCCACGCTCACGCAGACGCTCACCCCTTCCTCCTCCTCAGACTCGCGGGGCGGCCGAAAAACCAAGTAAGAGCGAGACCCACGTCACGCCCAGTCACTTCTGTGGGCCTCTGCCCGACCCAGACATGTGTTTTTAAGTTCAGTTATAAAATCAAAACCCTGGGAGACCCCTCTGTGTGCTGGTTTTCATCCCAACCACATTTTCAGCTCCCGCATCGTAACAAGCTGTTAAAATGTTCCTAATTAGACTCTTAATGTCTTGAGGATTTACCCTTTTAAGCCACATTATGTAAGTGCTATGCAAGCCAAGAGGAATAAATTTCCTGTATTCCATTTGCATTTTAAACAGTCAGATAAAGTAATGCTGGCCTTCTCGTATTGTAGGATATTGCAAATTTTTCATTTGATTATAGACTTCCAGGTGAAACCAATTGGCTTCTAACTGGTAAAAGTTTGGTTACCTAGTCAACGAAGCTAAACAGTTTGCCAGATGAAAAATTCAGAAGAGGCAGCAAAAGTCAAAGAGTCAGACTTGAATTATTTTATAATGTGTTTAAGGAATACATGATGATAGAAAACATTTGATAGCTTTAATTTGTCACAAAGTGGCAAATGGCGAAATCAACAACTTTGAAAACTGCTGATCTTGACAGAAAAAATTTGAACACAGTAGTTTGGTGTCCGGCAGTTACGTGTAATATGTTTACGGGTGGTAGGAACTGTTGTGTGTTTGGTCTGGGGCTGCTGCTCTCACATGGGAAAAGTGTAACAGACAGTAAGTGGTGAGATACTGCGGTCAGGGTTGCTCCCACCTTGGTGGAGCTCGCCAGCTTCGGCCTCTCTGTCTCTGCGCCATCACAGGTGCAGAGCAGCACTGGGAGCGCTCGTTAGCTCTCAGCTCCCACCCCGTGCTGTGCGGAGCATAGAGGAGGTTTCGGAGGCGCGGGAGCGAGTAGGCCTCTTACCTCAGAACCAACAACCCCTTCCCAACCCCTCCCCCACCACCACCACCCCCGTCCTTCTCTCTCTGTCCCATCCCTCAGGGGGCCGTGATTGATGATAGCGAGCAGCAGCTGCGCCGGTCGGCCCAGGGTATGAGGCCCAGGAGGCTGGGAGCAGGACGCTCAGCTAATTAAAGAGTTAGGAGCTGAAGATTTTGCCAGGTCTCTGATGGTCCCTGTGGAAGTTAATTCATGTTGGTGCTGGGCCTGTCGCTCAAAGCACCTACAGGTGTTGATTAACTGCAGGGGAGATTGGCCTTCATCCTCCCTATCTCCTCCTGGTTAAAAAAAAAAATCAAGCAGCACCATGCCGGCATAATGGTCGACCATCTCTTAAATAACGGCTTATTGCTCATTCAATGGACAGTTCAGAAGTAATGCAGCCATTTTGAGTGTTGCATGAGAATAGCTTTGATAGTTGACCTGACCATATGCTTCTCCTCCGATTTTCAGAAGCAACACAAAGTCTTCAAACCACCAGTCCTCCTCCTCGTCCTCCTCTTCCTCCCTCTCGTCCTGCTCCTCTTCCTCCGCTCTGGCACAGGAGCTATCCCAGCAGGCCTCGGTGCTGCCGGAATCAGAGACGAACAATCAAGTGGACTGGACCTACGACCCCAACGAGCCTCGCTACTGCATCTGTAACCAGGTTAGTGCCTGGATTCCCATCACCGAACTCATACATACCCCCCCCCGCCCCCCACACACACACACACGCACTGCATGTGTCAACAGGTTTCAAACAACCGTGTCAAAACACCATGTCTTTGCTTGCAGGTGTCTTATGGAGAGATGGTGGGATGTGATAACCAAGATGTAAGTACCTCCATTTTGTTTCAGCTTTGGTTCAATGCTGTCAGTCTTACTGATTATCCACCTGGGAAATCAACCCTAATATCTAATCAAAGGACCATAGCAGCAATATTTACTAAGGATAAACAGGTTTATCTGGTTCAGTCACCAGGTCCAAGGCAGTGCTGCAAAGATCCTTACAAAATCTCATCTCTACATTTGTCATTTTCTTGCCTTAAGGGAAATTGAAAAATTTAGTTACACAGCACTGGAAGAGCAGTTTTTAGCATAGTGCTGTTTGTAGGTGTATCAGGTGTGAGTGTTGTAGCTTCAGTGTATTTCAGAAGGTGAAAGACTACTGTGTAAAACTGTTATGTATTGAGCTGGGGGTTCCTGCTAGGAAAAAGACTATTGATCCAAGATGAAGTGATTTTAACTCTTTAAACAACATTCTTTTGCTTGTCTGGCAGTGTCCCATCGAGTGGTTCCACTATGGCTGCGTCGGTCTGACCGAAGCCCCCAAAGGAAAGTGGTACTGCCCACAATGCACTGCAGCCATGAAGAGGAGAGGCAGCCGTCACAAATAAGTCCCATCGCCACAACACCATAGATTCCGTTGTCCAGACCACCGATTATGACCCTCCCCATGCCCCTCCCATGAACTGTCAGTCACAAAACGTGCATGGATTATGCAAAAGTGTGTGTACTTCCTGTGTCTCTACACAGAGCTAACAAAGTTCCTTTGTGCGTTTCATAGAAAATACAAAGGGTATTAACTTACGGTGAATGTGTTTGCGTGCGAGTGCGCACGCAAGTGTGAGAAAGGGAGACGGAAGGAATGAAAGAAAAAGACAAAAGAGACTCAGAAATCGTATATCAGACACCGAAAGAGGAGGATGTTCCCCTGTTCGGTCCATATGGCAGATTGAGACACACTGTACACCGCAGCATGACGTGCTTATGTTTTTATTGTTCATCAGTAAATGACGTGTTCCACTAAACGACCATCAGACATTAGTCTGTAACAGATCTACCATGGTGTTTCAGAGGGGATGAATCAGTCCTAAAGCAATTAAATTGAGCTTTGATGACGACGATGATGCAACAGTGACTACGCAGACCTTGGAACCGATGCCTTCTCTAGTGAAGTCACAATCAGGATTTCTTCAGAGTGGTCCGTTAAACAGTGTACAGTATACATGTATGAACAAAGCCTGTAGTTACACTCATACGTCTATGTTGCTAGTTTGTCCGTCTGCATTGAGTATGATGCACAGTGTTTCCAGAGATGTAAAAAATAAATAAAATGGTCAAATTTTTATGATAATATCAAGGTTCTCACATGTTTCTTTGTCTATGGCCTGAACTTACTTTTTTGTCAGTTGCAATGATATTGTATGTGTCTTCATTTTGGGGAAAAAATTTCAATTTGCTTAATGGTACTGATGCTACATATATACAGATTATACAAACATGAAGAGAAAACACATACAGCCCATATGTTATGTCTTATTCAACCTGCGTTTCTATTCTTGAGCCTAAAAGGGTTTGTTTTCTAAGATTCCTGGTTTTCAAGGCTTGCTTTTTCTTGCCCCACATATTCTGTTAGCAAAATATTCAACTTAATGATTTTTACATGAATATTGGGTAATTTTTACACTTTTTACAGTTCAATATACAGTGTAACACTGTAGTACATTACATTGAGTCTATTTAACACACATTAATGTCATTATTTGCAGTGGAATAAATCCAAACCATGCTGCAAGTACAATACACCTCTCATAACAGTTATTATTTGTAATATTGCATACAGTTACGGTTTTGAACAAAGTTTTTTGATATTACATTTTGCTCTGAGATTGCTGAACTCGGTGCGGAATTGTGGGTTTACCACTGCGTAAGTTATCGGGTTTGTGGCCGAGGTCATACATGCCACAGAAACTGATAGGACTTCAATCTCCATTGCAAACTGCATCTGTAAGTGAGAGAAGTTCACGTTAGGCGAGAAAATCTGTTGAACAAAGATGAACTACTAGATGGACTGCGTGAATATACATATTTTCATACCCCCCTCCCCCAAGGTGACATATTAAGGTGTATTTAAAAATAATTACAGATGTCTTTGAGCCTAGGTTGCACTTACTGGTGGATTCTTGTATCTGTGCACGAAGAAGTTGACGAACACCGACACGACGAGCGGAGACCAAAACAGCAGAAACGTGAGTATGATATACCCTGAGCGTTTGGCCAGCTTGCCCTCTTTGTTTTTGCTAGCTCTCTCCCTGTTGGCTAAGGATGGCATCATGCATACAGCTCCGGCGACCTCCTCGTCCTCTGCCGCGGCAGGTGGATTAGGTTCACTGTCAGTTTTAGGGGCTTCCACGACTGATGAAGGTGGCACATCTTCTGGTTTTACATCAACCCCCGAATTGGCGTCTGGCGCGCTGTCCACTTTGCTTCCTTCCAGGTCGATCAACACTCCCGACTCCACGGTCGTGGGAACACTCGTGGTAACCTCGAGGGAAACCATTTTAGTATGTTCTTCCAAGGTTACTTTTGGTTGGCTTCCCTTTTTTAACATTACTTTGCCAGATGGAGGACGACTGGTAGCTGGGTCATTGCTGGAGGCAATGACTGTGTTTGCAGGTGTGAGCGTCGTCGGATTTCCATTAGATAACAGGCCATCCTGTGCTGAAATGCGCTCTTCTGTCTGAACAGCCACAGGTTGGTGACCGGCGGCCGCAACAGGGGGAGAATCAAACTTCTGCAGCTCCTCTTTGCTCTCCAGGTTTTCGGTTTTATTTGCTTCAGGTTCTTCCACCTTGCTGGCTTTTGCGTCCACTGCTTCTTTTCCATCTGCCGGTTCAGTCTCGGGTTTACTCTTTGGAGGAGGAAAGACCCCTTGGTCAAATATTTTCCTGTTGTGCGTTCTTACTATGTAAAATATGCGGCCGTAGAAGCCAATGACAACAGCAAAACACGCAAACCATACCGGAATTAAAATGTAACGACCAAACGTGTCGTAGTCAGGCAGTATGTCCATTTGTATCCCTCTACATTTTAAATAAGCGGGGGCATCCTTAGTAGTTGTCATGCACAAAACCGACAGGAGTAACGCTACCGTCCAAGTTAGAGGTATCCACACCATGATTCGCCTACGGCGCTCCTTCGTTTGGAACGGGTTCGCTATGGCTTGGTACCGTTCTGCGCTGATGCTGGCCAAGGTGAGCAACTGGACGCAGCAGCTGAAGGAAAAAGACACCATTTGCGCGTCGCAGAGCAAGACCCCCGGGTGGCCAACGCCGTGTCCCCGCAGCACTATAAACAAAAGTAATGGACAGTCAATCGCGCACCTGATGAGGTCGATGATGGCGAGGTTCACCAGGAGCGCGTTGTTGGAAGTTTGTAGTGACTTTTGGTGCACCACCGCCCAAATCACGAACACATTCGCGGCGAGGCCCACGAAGAAAGTGAAGAATAACACGGTGCAGTTGGCCATTGTAAACCCTAAAATGAAATAGATTTGTAATTCTGTGTTGTTCCGATAATCCAATCGCTTAAACAGATATGCTGTCATCTCCAACTGGCGGGTGAAAAAGGTAGCTGCTCCATTGGTGCTATCCACCGTCATAAAATACAGTTGTCATATGCGTGAGGTTAAAATTTTGACCTGTTTATGGTAGCTAATAGAGTGTTTATTTGTCCTCTAGCTGAAAGCCCAATATCTTGTACTGCGCGTAATAAGTGCCTGTGTTCGTCATGACCATTGACACCCTGCTGTGCGCACTTCTCTCCATTAGCGCCTCGCTTAGCATGAGGGACGTTAGGGAATGCTAGTTTGAAATTAATTTCCGCACCACCAGTAAACAAAAAGCGATGCTCTAAAGTCAATTTCAAATCAGTGCAGACTCGTACATTTCTCAGGAAAGTTGTGATTCATTTCTTAGTTTCTATGTTTGGAATACAGTCTTTCCTGTATACATGAAGCTTGTAACCTGTCAATTGATAAATATGTTCAAGCAGTATTTTCTCGATTTTTGTAGTGTTTATTATTTTCGACCGATTTTCAGTGTGTTTCTCTCAGATTTTTTTGAGACTTTATTTGTATTCCAAAAGTAAATAACACAATCAAATGTTATCCAGTTAAATTTCCTATTTTAATGAAGAATCACTGTTTCATGTCGACGAAAAGTTATTAATAATTAAGTTGTTAGTATTAACAATTGAATTCCTAATTATTTAAAAACAAATAACACTGTGCACCGTTGCTTTACTATGTGCCAACGATTCCAGTTAAATAGCAAAACTGTCATTGTAAAGCATATCAATGTACAATTCTCACTAGCCCTATGTGGCTCTAAAATAAAACAGAACTACTTTCCTACTTCTCCTGCGGTTCTTTACATTTTATGTCTCCCACAATTAAACGAACCAAATGAGCAATGTTTACCTTTCAATTTACTCTACTCTTTTCCCGTTTAGAGATTAAAAATGTATTGTTGAGAAATGAAACTTTTTATACGGACCACTATCAGATATTCTGTCATTAAAAGGAAATAAATCTACTATGCTCAAATAAACTCACTCATCAAGGTTAAGAAGACTCAAAACCTCAAAACTCAAGTGATGTTTGTAACTCAAATCTGCAGGAAGGTTAATCTGGACAGTTTTGTCATACAGGTTGTGTTGATGTCACAAGACATTGCAGATATATAGGAAGACAAATAAACCATGAAATTATTGTGTGTTTTATATCTGGAGCGAGAGTAATCTGGTCCAGTTTGGTGTTGTTGAGGTCCCTCTGCAGGGGTGTGGTACTATATAATAGCTCCTCCAGTTTTTGTTTCAATGAAATTTTACTCCACTACCACGAGCAAACTCCCGTTAGTGTGTTAGAAGCCCTACATATTTTATGGCTAGTTTCCTATTGCTTTTTGGGGTCTAATTGTGGGGTCTCTCATCTTTTTTTGGGGGAACTCTCAGTAGCCAATCTAATACGAATACTAAGTTGGATAAAACTGTACTGCGTAACTGTGATCAGCCCTGCATCACAACCGCCATCATCACCATGGCAACCCCGCTAGTGGCTACCCCAGAGGGAAACAGGTCCCCCAGCTCGACCATGTACCAACACCTAATATGATGCAGGTACCAGCATTGTAGACCTGACCTCCCTCCTTATAACAATAGACCTTAGAAGTGACAGACATGAGGGCAAGATGCTACACACCCTGCTGGACAGTGCAGGTATTACAACAGCTAGGAAGCAGGGGTGTGTTTGTAGAGTAACCTGAGCAAATTTATCATTTGTAATGGTGGGCCCATTTGAATTATATTTAGTTATATTTAGTTCAGTTATATTTCCTATGAGGTTTGTAAGTTAAATGTTGACCCATGTCGCCAGAAAATGAATCACACTGCTAGCCGACACAGAGCAATCAGCGCTGAGTTAGTAGGCTTCTCCCTGCGAATGAGGTATCAGTTGTCAGAACTCCGCTATATGTTAGACATACGCAGTCGAAGGAACTCTGCCTTTCCTCTCCAGCCTTCCTGTAGGAAGCGCGTGAAGTGGTGACATCCAGCGCGTATCGGTGCTGACAGGAGGAAACGACTCAGTCAGCGAGGGTATGACCTGAGATCAGGCTCTTAGCTCATCCCAGACCCATCTCTTCTCTCAGAAGTGATCCCTCTATCTGTCAACAGTACTCCTCCACAGTGCGCGGGTGTCACCCTGTCCTCTCAGTTTCTCTCCAAGAATATGGATATGATCACTGAACTCATCCCGAAAGATTTATTTGTGAGATGAGAAGAGTTAAGATGGCTGAGATAATAATAATAATAATAATAATAATAATAATGTTTTTATTATTATCTCCATTTTCTGACTGCACAGAAAAGCCACAAGAGGCCTGTTAGTTGAAAAGCCTTTCCTCTCCTTCATTACGCAACTGTTCAGAAATACTCCAAATGCATTACAGTGTTTCCCTGGGCAGCTTTCCTAGCGGAGAAAATGGCAACCATATTCGTGACTCTCTGCCCGGAGTAGTATTTATTTTCGACATGACTATTAAAAGTTATTGTTTTGTGGTTTGCGCAATTAAGTTATTTCCGTCTCTGTTTTGTGACAAATTACGGCAGACGGGTGCCGTGTCTGGCTGAAGAACTTGTGTTGAGGTCATTGATGGTATCCCACAAAATGGAGTCAAAATAAAGACCGTTTCAGTGCAAAAAAGGCTAACAGCCTCACAGATTTATGGGTAATTTGGTCACAGAATCACTCCAGAAGGTGGGATTTTAGTAAGCACTGTGGATAATCCATACCTTATCACAGAGATCCTAATTTAACAGATTTGGCCAAGGAGCAAACATTAATAGCTAAACGGCCATGTTTTGGCTCCATTTTGTAGACAGCGTGCTTTTTTGAAGACATCTAGGGATCCAAAGCTCTCTCTCTCTGCTACTCAAAAGTCTGATTTGTAATGCCATGAGGAAAGCTACCTAAAGAGTCAAGTCTCAAGCCAACAGCTTCAACAGTGAGTGATATTTTAATTATATATGACTGATTGCATTTCCTTTCTGTTTTCACATTCATTTTCACACCCTTAAATTAAATCAATGACAATAATTAACTCCATACACATCCAGAATGAATCCGCTGGCATGCGATTTCCAGGAGTGAGTATTGCTGTTTATCTACACTGGTCATGGAGGGGGGGGGGGGTGTCATTTGCTTTTTCCTACTTTTCCTGGTGGAAACGTTGATGAGATTCAACAGAAATTGTTACGTTTATACAAGGGCTCAATAAAGGGAACTATGAAAAATTGGATTGGGTTTAGTCTATAGAACAAGCAGGCATACATGGAAACTAGTTGAGAGTGAGTTCTGCACTGACATTAGAAATGTTTTGGGTTTAGTTGGGCCAAATGTCCCATTGTCATGATTATATGTTCTTATTTTTGTACAGGATATGAATTCCGAATCGTATTCACACCCCACACTCACTGTTCCAACCCCTGCACAGACTTGCGTACACTCTCCTTTGGGAGTATGTGACTTGATGTTGGCCGCTTCCTCTTTTCACACCACAGTTTTACTCTTTTCACATAATCTGAGCCTGCACGGACTAGCATCGGAGGATTCACGTGCAGGCTGACTGTCCGCGACCAGTCGCTGGAGAGCAAACCCCCTTTTTCCTCAAATGAAAGAAAAACACATTTACTTAGGCTCCCTCATAGATGAAGAACCTAAATACAGTACAAATACAGTGAAACCTGGATTTTAAGTGCCCCAATTTAACACAAATTCAGACATAATGCGATGAATCATTGGACCTTTTTTTATTCAAAAGCTTTACTAAAAATGTATTTGTGTTTTAATTTCCACTTTAACAACAATGACTTATTCATGGAATTCTTTAATTCAAAGGTAATTTACTTGCCAGAAGGTAAAAGTTAGGTCAACATTGGGTCAGTTAGAACGCTGATTATCTTGAACCCCCGATTTAGCGCGACCCCTCTTTTTTCGAGATGACATCTTATGGACCTCAACAATCGTGTTATAACGGGGCCACACCCACACCGTACTAGACAACTGCCAGCACAGACCTCAACACTAGCCTGTATGCATGCACCCACAGTGTCCACAAAATTAAATTCAAAACAGACACCTGTTTTCACTTGGACACTAGAATCAATGCAATCAAAACACCTGCTGCTGTATCTGTCGAATTGACTGTGAATGTCGCAAAAAAAGCACATGAATTTAAGTATCACTAAGCATTTCAAATTCACAGGAAAAATAGGGGCTTAAAAACATGTCCCTATAGGAGGATATAGGACTATGCTATTCCCTCAAATACTAGTCTTAATCATAAGCAACATTTTCACAGACCTCTCTCATTAACTTCATGTTGACCAGAAAATAGATTGACAGCTGATAACAAAAGGTCAGCCTCGTGTTATACGACTAATCAGGTTATATTTATTTTAATCAGTATAATTGTATTATACCATTTGTTGAATTAACTACATGCAACATCAAAATCTCACCACTGCTCATTATTGTATAAAATGTGATACAAATACACATTTTTATGGCTTTTTGGAATTCAATAGTTCTGTATTGTTTAACTGACAGTGGTTTGATTTAACTTGGCAATCAAAGGAGGATAGGGAAAGCAAAGGATTGTTTTGCCAGTCAGATGTCAAGAGATGATTAGGTGTTTAGCTGAAAAAAGCCAGTATTATAGGAATTTTACCAGGACATTGGGGTTACCCCTTACGTTTATAGAGAGCACCATGGGAATTTATTACAATGAATATGGTATGGGAGTTGAACATGGCCTACTTTAGAGTTTTGAGATTGCCTTGCAAACTTTAACCAGGCTTCTGCTTCTTTTGGTTAGCACAACCCTATGCTGTTCATTTGAATGGATTTTATAACTGTATCAGACACAATGTGACTAGGACCTGATCCAGAAGGTTGTGTGTGATCTCTCTGCATGGGGTCCCTCACTGGTTGTGAAATGTAACATTCTTATCACCATGGTGATGCCCCCTGTAGACATACTTCAACCCCACCAGAGTAATTAGGACTGACCTCACCAAGAACAGTTGGCCAACCAAAGTATCAAGTGTTACCATAGTAACCTGCCTTGTTAGCGCTGTATTAATTGAACTTAGCTGCAATGCACTACCAAAGCTGTAATCTACAAGCTCTCACCCTTTCACTTTGCATATGTTTTCCTTCCTATTTATACACTTTAATTGGAATTCATAAAGAACATATGAAAGTAAAACCGGAAAATATTAACCTTTTTTGCTCCGTATTTCCCATTCCTCTCATGACTTTTTTCATGTGGTAATTGTAGTGACAAACCTGCATTAAATTATACATCTCACATAAAATCACTGACTGCAGATAGACAAGCACATGCACACACATACAGACATGTTTGACAGCATAATAAAACATTTATAATAGAAATTAATGGCTTTGTTGATTCAGTTGCTGTGGTTCATGTTATTTTTCCCAGAGGATGCTGGGAGTTGAAGGTTCCTTGGCAACGGGCTGCCGGAGATTTAAGTCCACAATTGGAGCGTCTTCAAAAATATGACAATGTACTTTATGGGAAGATAGATTTTATTGTAGATTTTTTTAGGTGGTGGCTGCTGGTGTGAATATCATTTCACTTGAATTAGGGAGAAATATAACTCTCAACCGCACAAAACGTTTTTCAGGTTGATTTTCAGTACTGTCAACCAGACACAGAAATTCAGTGAAAAATGTCAACACAGTTTCCAAGATTTCTGCTTTTAATATCTAATATTTGAAGCTCTGCATCCTAGTAAACGGTCCGGTCTGTGCTTAATACAGAGAATGCGGTTTTATTCCCAGTGTGATTTTCCTTTTCATGGATAATATGAAACAGATTTTGCAAGTAGAAGAAAATGAGTGGACCGCTTCACTGGAGTTTTAAGAAGTGGGTTAAATAAATTAGACAAAGTGTCACAAAATGTCTCATATGCAAGGTGATTAATTAAAGTAGGACATCACTAAATCAAACCCCTAAGGATCTGGGGAGGGTTCAGATCTCTGAAATATCTGGATTACTGAAAGCAACGTCAAAATACAATTTATGGGTGTTTGATCTTTTTTAATGAAACAAATTTGAAAAATTTGTTGTTTGTACCCATCAACAATTTAACCAGCACCAGGAGTTTGTTTGTATCCTTTGTTTGTATGTATGTTAAATCTGATGGGGTTTTAGTGTAATGTTCAACCTTTTGCATTAATGTTTGAAGTTAATATGTCATAATCAGTATGGTTCTTCCATGTTTGTATCCCATTCACATTATTAGTTGCTGATTTCAGAGGTTCCACTGCAGTCATAAGCTTGGTTTTGACACCAGATGGTAAATCATTGTTCAGAAGTTGAAGTTGTGGTAATATAGGGTCTGGTGGCCTCACCATCCATGTGGCAAAGGAGATATGCTATCAGGGTCTGCAGCTAATGTAAGTAATCACTCTTGTTCATGATCCTAGTTCAGGGGCTGGAGACAACATCACCAGGTGCAGTTGACTGTCTTGTGTTCACTGACACAAGGCTAACTGGGCTCCCACAACCATACTGTTCATTCAAAATCATGTCACTGCAACAGAAGCAGAGTGAGTTGTAGCACATGCACATACTGGTTTGTTTCTTTTTGTCTGGTCTTTCTGCACTTTCTTGGTAGATCCTGTACATGAGTAGCTTTGCAGGTCTGTGTGAGGCTATGTCACTTTGCAGGGTGTTTTAGTTTGAACTTCCCCCTGCACTTTTGTATTTCTCCCATCTCTGAGGGCCAACATAATTCTTATCAAGTAATACAGAAGGTACTTAATGACTATTGATTCATTCAGCAACATCATCCAGGACTCTGAATGTATATTTAATTTACATTGAGTGACTAACCTAAATGAAAAGAGAACTGGCACACAAAATTCATATATTTCTATTTAAAAAGAAATATTTCAATTTCAGGAGGTAAGAAAGAAAATAAACGAATAAACAAATGGCAAACTATTTCAATTCCTGCCCTAATTGTTTGAATTCTCAGGGTTAGTGCCTAGGGTCAGTGGTGTAAGGTAAGGATTTTAGTATCTGTGGTGGAGGATATTGTGATGATTTTTCAATCTCTCGTATTCCTGATTGGCTATATTTAATCTATCTCCTTAAAAGCTTCCTAGGACCTTTCACTGAGGTTTTCACCAGCAGCTCCTGGGTAGCCCACAGTATTTTGACTGGCATTTTGCTGGGCACGCTGTTTGTGCTGTGGTACAATTCAGCAGCGGCGACATTGCTGACCATGGCCTGTGCCTTCTGTTCATATTTAAACTCTACCTTATGAACAGTTTTATTCATAACTTGAAAAATGAGAATTTTATAGAATTTTCAAGGGATTTCCATTCATACTTCACTACTGTTCTGAAGGTGAGCTTTAAATTTTATTCGACATTTCCTAGTTCTCTCTTACTCTAAATGGCCACTAGGGGGAAGTATGAGTTCAATCATAGTTTAAACTGGCAGTTTAGATGATCGCTGATTTTCTGTGGTATTTCCCTTGAGATATAAGACGAATTACACTTTGAGGATTTGGATTTGACTGGTTTGGAAGGCCAAATAGAAAAAAAGGAGTTTATCCTTTAAGACACACTGATCTTTCAGCTGCCAACAAGCACATGAAAAACCACAAAATGCTAAAATCTGTCCAGAACATGGCGCTCTGTGTGGAAGAGGCATTCGTTTTTTGTTTGTTTTTAAATTAAATTTGACGGTATTAAAGTGTCAAGAGTTTTTATCCCTCATATTTTACTCGACAGCCCTGTTTACATTTGCCAATATTTATCTAAGAGTTATTTTAGTTTGTTATCTGCGGCTCTTTTGGCATTGTTTCTGTTTGTGGCTTGCTAGCTGGCCTGAGTAACTGTTAGCACTAGCGTAGCGTCGAACAGCGGCTTCTCTGGCCGCGAGCGTGGTGGTGTTATGGCGTCTGGGCGGCGAAGAACCACTCCTCTTTCACTTTCTCATCACAAGGGACCCCATCCTGAAGGAAAACCCCTGGAAGTCCTTAACTTGAAGAAAAATCTGTGAAAGAACTGACAAAACACCATTTTGACAGGTACGTCAAAGTTATTTCTTTTGATTTGGGGACCATTCAAAAGAGAGAGTAACTATTTCATGTCAGGATTTATTATGCCCTCAGAATTTTATCCTGGGTTAGAAACTATGTTCAACTGAAAATGGTTGGGTTTTAAAAGGAGTGGATGATTGGAGATTGAAGGATAATTTTAGTGGCAATGGGGTAATTTTTATGTTGTGCTGCTGGTGAGGAATGGCCCATAAGAAAGAGTCATTGTACAGTCTGTATGAGTTCTTGAATTTGGAGGAATGTGACTTTGAAAGGACTTGATTCATCCTTGGTTTTGTGGCACAGGTCAAAGTCAGAACCCTTAGTCAAACTACTCTGCCATTCCGGGTCTTCTTGAAACACATCTCTCTATCTCTGCTGAGCTGTGAACACATCCATTGTTGCAAATGAAAATGTGCTTCAAATCTGTGTTGATCAAATAACCTCTCTTGCCTTACATTCATACAAACGAATGCCAATCATAGAAATGGGTAAGATGAATATAGTAAAACTGGTTTAATTCCACCTTCACCTCCCTCACACACACACACACACACACACACACACACACACACACACACACACACACACACACACACTAGACAGTAACCAACAAGACCAGCAAGCTGTTCAGTGTCGGTTAGTTTATTTAATGGAGGAATAGGGGTGCTATTAAACTGGAGTAATTAGTGGCACATGCACCACTAAGCTGTACAGAGAGAGACAGAGTGACTGGACTCACTGGGACAAAGGCCTTGCCTGTCTGAGGGTCAGCAGAATGACTCACACAAACACACTTGTGCTCATGCTTACACCACTCATATACACACGACCACACATGTATGCTAATATACATACTATCTCACACATATGTATACAGGATAGCATATACTCACATGCAAACAATCATGCTAATATATACTCACATACACACAGACATTGATATACTCAAATGCACACAGTTGTGCTAATATATTCATACACACAAGCAAACAAATACATACATATGTATGCGCACACACACACACATATGCTCTGACCTGTCTCTGCTCCACTCTTCTGAGCCATGGCAAGTGTGAAAAGGACCCGGACCCACCAGGTCTGCGCAGGGGAAAAAAGAGCAGTCAGAAGAATAGGGTATCTGTCTCTTTTCCTCATTCTCCTTTCTTTCCTCACAATTTTTAATTGAATCCTACATCATCACCCTCTCCCTCCATCCACAGCCCCCTCACGCAACACTCCTGTCCTAATGAACTGGGAGTCACCAGACATCTGGAACAAAGGGACCCTTCTGCCCTTCTGTGTGTGTGTGTGTGTGTGTGTGTGTGTGTGTGGGGCTAAAACCTGTGCCGGCCAGCAGAGGACAAGCCCCATTATACATACACAGGTGTGTGTATGACCAGCACTTTGTCATGACCACCCACCCCCCTAGTCTACAATTCCAAGGTCCTGTTCGGTTAATTAAGTATTTATTGGCTAACTATGAAAGAAAATGTGCTATCTGTTTGTTTTTTCAATGTTAGGGTAAAATATCCTGGCCAAAAACATCCCCTTGGTGGTTCTGGAGTAAGTATCTGTGGTTTTGAAGGGATTCACAGGCAGGAAGTATTATAGATAGTTTAGCAGAGAGCTTTGGCACACCTGCTCGATGACAGGCTAGCCTTGCTGATTAGATTGACTTGGTCTGAAATCAAGCAGTTTATATCCTCTCCTTCCCCACTCGCTCTCTTTCTTTCTCACTGCCTTTCCTGGACCACTTTCAAGTGTCAACACTATTAAATGATCCGATTATTTCCAGAAAATTCAAAAGACTCCTTTTTTTGCATTCTTAAATGTTTGTGTTTTGAGTTTTTAGTTGGAGACTTTTGGAAAAGACTTCCCTGCGAGAGTAATTGCAGGCTGGCATCATAAATATGGGCGACACCGGATGCCGTCACATTTCTTTTTTGTTTTCTTATGCCGTTGGGAAATGGATATAATGAGGCAGATTACTGTGGCTTTTGTTTTTTAATGGGCTGGACGTGAACAAATTGGAACGCACAAGCGGACCTTTTGAGTCCGTTCCATCCCGTGCAGCCACGAACCGTATGAGTTTCCAAACGTTCCAAAAGTTCACGTTACTCGTGCGTGCGTGTCCAGTAGTAAAACAGCTTCTCGTTCTGAGATAATTTCTCCATTGCATGTTTATTATTGTTCTGATTATTTATGTTCTGAGCAAAGTGTTAAAAATGCACTTTCTCAAGTATTATTTTATGCAAAGTCAATACAATGGGTTGCCAAGTCATATAGTTCATACAGAGGCCCTTGATGTGTTCAAGTCCAGGCTTGATGCATTACTGGAGTACTGAATTTGAGATATTTGGTGAACGTATATGGGCTGAATCGCCTGTTATTATCGTCATATGTTCCTATGTTTTTTAGGAATAATGTCCTTCATTCAGTTTTTTTTACCCAGAGGGACAATCAGGGTCTAATCATTAGTTATTTTGAGAAAAAAGGTAACTACAGTCAGCATTGCTGATCAGTTAAAGCCTTACAAAACAATATTCAAACTAGTAAAGATTGGGGGTTTTCAGCCAAACTACAAGGTACTCATCCAAAGACTATGTGGTCATATAGTGACACTATCAACACTGAAAGAGATCTGTTGTGAATCCTAATGACTGAGACCGTTCTCCATAATGTACTCTTTTACCTTTCATGTAGGAGTCTGTTTGTAATACCCTTTGAAACCATTATCCTGAATTCTTAGCTGTAAACTTAAGTGTATCCCCTGTCACTTTATTAAAAAACAAACAAACAATAGGGCTCAGACAAACAAAAAGACAAGATTTTTGTTTCCCCATGATAACACAGAGAGGCAGGATGCCTCTGTTATTATTTTATTGTTCTGAGACATTTTTATAATTAAATTTTCTGAATAATCTGGGAAATATTTTTCTAATTCCAAATGTAAAAAGTCAGAAAACCCAGAGAAACTGCAAAACAATTTGTTTCCCTGGGAAAGGACAGTCAAGAAACAGTCCTGAAAAACAGTCAGTTAACACAACAAACGGCAAAGAATGCTTACTTTAAACTAATGTATAAACATGAATAAAATTGAACTTATTTGATGCAATGAATTACATGGTACTTGATCATTAGATAGATCAGTAAACATTCATAAATCAACAAATAATGCATTAATTTCCTAGAAGTCTCAGTCCTTCTTTGAATACTGCTAATGCTGGGATTTTAGACCATTCTTACAAAAAAGACAGCTTGCAGTTAAGCAAGAGATGAAAAATATAACCCCATGTACTGTATAAGTAGGAAAAAGAATAAAACACATTTTACCATAACTGTTGTGCTCTGACCTTATGTAAAAACTGTTTCCTAATTGCAGAACTACAATACATTTCATCTTTTGCACTGCTCACAATCCACAGTTTTTGTTGAGATAGTTAGGATAGAGTCCTACCTGGCCTGTTTCAAAACAAGAGCTTCATGTTGCTTTTGAAGCTCAAAACATAAAGGTTGGGTTTTTAAATGTATTTTCAAACCTAGAATAATTGGTATTATAATTAGCATTAATATGAGACACTACATTTTCATTTTCAAATTCATGGTTTCTATTATTTTGTCTACCACCCATATTCCTTTGCCTAGAGGTATTCCCTTGAGGTATTTTCCTAATAGAGATATGGATTTTTAATTTTACCTGTGTCTTTCAGTTGCCTCTCTCCCCGTCAGTGAACTTGTGTTGGTCAGGGCAGACTGTAGATACAGTGAATGTGAACCATCATGTCATGGAGAAAAGTAAGACCCTTCCAGCCTGCATTAATTCCTCCCATACGTTTAATCTTGGGTTTTTTTCACCTTTGACCTTGTGCCTGTTTAGCCAACCAATCAGCTGAACCATGTGCTTGGACTTGTTAAGTTGACGAAGTGTTGTGTTCAGGTTCTTGCCATATTCTTCTTGCTAAAAACTCGAAAATTAACATTGCATGGAGAAGCGGGATGATCTAAGTCAACAAATGCTGTCCGTGATTATGCCAAACAATAGATTTATTGGGAATGATGTGACTGGATTCGTTTAAAATGCTAAACAACCAGCTTGAATTGTGTTCTGCTCTTTATTACCCCATAGTCTTTCTATGACCCCATAAACTCTCATTGTCTTTTTCTCCCTGCCTGATCTCTTCTCCATTTATTGAAAAAGTGATGTAATTAGAGTAGAACAGTAAATGACAGGCAGCAACTGGGTAAATGACTGAGTTGCCATTTTGTTTTTTTTATTATAATTGTATTGTACAGTAAATGCTACAGTGTTTCACTGCAGTTTGCATCATAACAAATAAATAGCTAGTGTATTGTTCACATTCTATGACAGCTTTTCTGTTTTACTGACCATTGTGGTGTACTTTCAATACATTTTACATACTGTGTTAATTTAATCAATATACATTATATTGTATTATATAGAGTTCCTAGAAATGGCAATAATGTTTCTATTTCCAGTATGTTGTCTGTGATCCAGTAATGAGGAAAAGGATATTTTATACATTGTCGTAATCCAGTTAAGGTTTTAAATCAGTGGAATTAGTGGTAAACAACACTGTTCAAATGAATAACACATGTAACTGAGGGTGCCCAACACTGATAACAAGTGCCCACCCTTAATGTAGACACAACTCTTTGAGCAGTAATGTCACACATAAGGAATGACATTGATTTACAAGGCAGGTTTCACATAGAATTCTTGGTAAATCAATGCAGAAAGTTTTGCGATCTGACATCTGGTCAAGTCAAATGCACTGCAGTCAGAACACCAGATAGTATTGAGTACATTGTGGGACATCTTTTTTATGTGGAAATAATAATCAGATATTCAGATCATTCTTAATCATCTTTGTTTTTTATGTTTGTAACCATCCTTCACACCCATTTCAGCGGATATTTGCGTTTGAGCATTGTGGTCCAAAATGGCTTCCATGTATCACCCAGGAATGTGAAGTATGGTTTCATTTATAACATAATGGCATAGTTTGTAATAGAAGTCTATCCATCGTTTTATTTCTATGCTGTCTTTCTATAAGCCCCAGCTGTGAACAGGCACAGTTGTTTCACCACCTATGATTGGCCAGATGTATGGAGACTCAACAAGTCTTTCCTGCACCTCTCTTCATTATTAAACACTCTGGATCCCAAGAAGAAGTTGCTCTTTTTTCACGAATTAATCAAAATTCTTTGTTTCCAAGGACACCCCTCTGTCCTCCCTCTCTGCGTTTCTCATCCACTGGTCATGATGTAATGCCAGCCTTCCAGAAGAATTCCATGTGCGTGGATTCATGCCAAGTTTCACAGAACCTCGAGCCCCCAGTAAACATTTTATAGCTTTGCACAACTCCGTTGGCTCCGAGTCAACATGCTTTAATATGTTGGAGGCTTTTTACATGGGACGCGGTTCTCGTCCGGTCTTTGATGTGGGCTTCTTTGCTAGACTGCACCCCTGTGACTGACAATGAAGCCGCTCCGTATCTGAGAGATGAGCTCACCGCTTACCAGCGGTATTTCGGCTTTTGTCGGCTTTCTCTTGCCGAATCTCTGCCATCTTTGGAGTCACCCACTTTCTCTTTGATCGTGCGAGGTTCCTCTCGGTCGTGAAACGAATTCCCTTGGCATGGTTGGTATGAGTTTTGATGTGTGTGACGGCCTCCTTGCTGGAAGACAATGTATCTGTATTCAGGGCTTTATCTCAAAGACCCCAGGCCGCTCGCTTTTGCTGTTGCTGTTTCAGAACAGTTAACAGATTGAGGGATAGCTATAGTTATGCCTGCAAAACCATTGCTAAAATTTCCCTCACTAGTGTCTTATGCACTTATTTAACAAAGCCTTTAGCACGTTCAAATTGTTGTGCATGCAATTTCAGCGGTCTTCCTCAGCCAATCACATGCTCTCTTAGTCTTTTTGCACCGGCAAAAGAGTTTAACGCATGCTAAATTTTTCATAAATCAGGTCCATAAAAGACATATGCATTTAAATACATTTATTAGTTTAGTTACATGTTACCTTTAAGTACATGGGCCTTCTTCATTCCCTCTTTCATGCTCATACATACAGGTAGGTCCCCCTTTTGCCCAATTTTCTCCTACCAAAATTCTTGACCACACCCTTATCCCCTATCTATTTACATAGAAATATTTCTGAATTCACTATTTCTCTTCTTCACTCTCAGCTTTATGATGATACCCTTTTTTAACACCATCCCTTAGCTCATGTCTACTTCTTTCACATATCCCTGTTTAAATGTTATCTATATAATAGCTGCATCATACTGACTGACATGTTATGGTATGCAAGAATGTTAGCAATGTAGAATGTATGTTTTTCATCTTTACTGTCTCCTTTCTGTTCAGGCCTTTACCTGATAACTCAGGCATCGGGTGTGTTCAGTGTTGGTAACAGTTAACACCAGGGCAGAGTTTGTTTAACTTCACCAGGTACAGATTGGTGATTGTAGGAGATCCAAGTAAACCACCATCTGACCTCCTCCAGCACACTGAAGTCTCACCAACTGACTGTACCGAAAAAAAAAAACCTCCTGAAGTTCTCTGGCTTGAAGGTTTCAGGGTGTGAATATGTGTGAGTGTGTGCATACCCATGTGTATGTATGTTTGTGTTGGCGTAAATGTGTGCATGCTTTTGTCTGTGTGTGTGTGTTTTCCTCCTGGTGATCCAAAATCACCTACTTCTGAGAACTAGTTGTGTTTTTTTCCACAGGCAAACTATCCTGTGGTCCTTGGCAACAGCAGAATCAACATTCTGAGTGATGGACGAGCGAGAGTCAGGCCCGTTGCCATGACGATCCGCACTCTAAATGCTTTGGAGCAGAGTTGACCTGGTCTGCCCGTGTCTGAGGAGAACATGGTGTGTGGCCTCACCCAGGTATGAGCAATGGTCCCCTTTTACACTCAGATTTTTCACTCCAATACACTAAGTACTTCTGGCTTCAAAGAGAGATTTAGGATAACTTCTGTTTTGCTTCAGTTTATTTTCAACTGTCTATGCACTCTGAAAATGCCAGTGGGTTTACTGTTCCTTCTGCCACTTTTTGGATAGAGCTGTAAAATAGTTTTTGGGTTTTGCCAATGTTCTGAAAATGGTGGAATGCCTTACTATTAATATTATCTTTTATATTCTTATATTCTGTTAAGTTCATTCAATGAATTCAGACATTTGTTTTCCTTAAAGAGGTAATGTCAATCCAGCAATATGGTTAAACTTCATTGCCCATTAATAAGTGGTAATAATTAGTAAGCACTATTCAGATTGACCTGATGTGGATAGTGCTGATGGCGTGTAGCTGGAATATGTTAAGATAGCATTTTGTTACAGAATTCACAAGGGCTGAAACAGGTCGGGCCTTCATGTGTTTTTTTTCCTTTCCAAATCAGTCCTCTGTGGTCATTGACCATATCTGACACCTTCAGCTAACTGAAGAGATAGCAAATTAGAATACACCCCCAACAAAAATGTAATGTGCACGAGAGCCTTTTTACTGGACAGTCTACCAGTTGAGCTCACAATGACATTGAGTTGGAGGAGGACACTTCCATGTGCAGCTTGTGACTGAGACTGTGATCCTCTGATTCACCAATAGTGGTCACAGCTGTGTGATAAGATGTAGGCAGCCCACAGACTGAAATCCCTCCCTGGGCAAAGCTGCAGCCAATCATGTGCCCTCCCATTGGGCTGCAGGCCAAAGCTGGCATGGGCATAGCTTGTGCCTTTATATTTTTGGATGAGTCAAATTATTGATTTTTATTGGGCATCCAAGGGCGTTTTTATTGAGCATCCAAATTTAGAACGTATGGAAGCATTCTTCAAGTGTAGTCCCAGCTGGGGAAAAACACATTATTTTTGTTCACAAGCACAGAAAAGCCAACTCAACGTTTTCCCTAAAGGAGAACATTTCCACTCTTTTCAGTGTTGGTATGTCCTTAGTCTATAAATAGAGAAGCTATCATTATTAAGCCTTGATCTTTTACCGATTGTGTCGTGAGATAAAATTGTAGACTGCACGTAAGGACCTGGGGTGTTGAGCGCGGTCAGTGGTTGTCCACTCGTAGACGGACCTTCAGAATCTGAGCCTTTCTTAATGAAGGCTGTGCTTAAATCCTCATGCCTAAATGGAATGGAGCTATGGAAATCACTCAACGGAACACCAGTCTGTCAAACAAAGAAGACCTGCTACTTTACTATGGCTACTATGCCATGGAAAGGTCAGATCCTACACCCAAAGTATAACTGAGGGAGGCTTGGGTTCCTTTGAGATCGGTAATATGTGTAAAAAATACACCATATTTAAAGGAACAGGAATGGTATGCATTGGTAATACATTTTATGAAGATGAAGAAATGGGCAGGGTGGGGATGTCGATCAGGGCTGGAGTAAAATTAGAATGTAATAGGAATTTGTTGTATGTTCAACCTGTAAAAAGCCATTAGGATACATAATCAGAAATAAGACCTTGAATCTGAATTGAATTGTCATTCTATGTCAATCAATCTTAAAGTGAGCATTAAACTGAAATGAACCATAGTCTCCATCGATAACTTTCATGCTGGAACAGCTGGATTTAGCAAAAGGAGGTTAGCAAAAAAACAATGATACCTACTTAGTCCTGCAGATTATGATAAAATACATGTTTTTAATGTGTTGTTTAATGTTCATATTGTTTATCAACTACTGGTCCCAACTGAAAGGATCCTCACTTTAAAAGGAGCCCTGCACTCTTTTCAGCACTTTTGCTCAGCACTTTTTTTGCTTAGAGCTTGGAGTTTCTCTGAAATATACACATTTTCTTTAGTCCAAGAGGAACAGCATTTTTTTGTTTTGCAATTTTCAGATACTCGTGTACATTAAGGTGTATGATAGTTGACAGGAACTGTTTCTGGTTTGATTGATATTAATTGCAAAACAAGAGTAGTCAATTTGACATTAAGGCCTCAATGTAACATGTAACAAGGTCAATCAAATGATTGAAATTGGATTGTGACATCACTTTCAGCAATCAGGCATTGTGAATAATCTGAGCCATCTCAGGTCCTGAGAGGTTTGTATTACTGAGGTCGTACTGTAATATTCTGTTTCATTTTTTCGCAATATAGTATAGTTAGACCCAGATGCACCGGAGAGGTTTCGGGCACACCATTGTGGTTCATTTGAAGATATCCTAATATGGAAATCTCAGCCATCTTTCATCTTTACCAATAATGCCGCATCTTCCTGGCTTTGAAGTTGTAAAGGGAAGTTCACTGCAACAGGCAGCCTGTGAGGGCAGCTGGGTGAGAGGGAGCAACTCGCCCAGACACCGTGCTACCGCTCCCACACCTCCTCCTGGATTAAATATAGAGCTGAATCACAGCTATTGAGGCCTAATTGGGAGTGTGTGTCTGGAATGCCAGCTATGTGGCCTGGCCTTGGTGTGAGACTCCCAGTGGCACTGGCAACTGTCCGCCCAATCTGTGAATCGTTCTTTCTCATCTCAATCACTCTTTCTCAGGGAGCACTCATGACCCGCTTGTTCTGTTTCCTTTTGATGACCGTGTTACCGGTCTCTGCCTGCCCTCTGTCATTGACCCATTCCCCAGCTGTGAGGGACCAGGGACAAGGAACAAGGGGGGGTTGAGGGCTTTCTGGCTATCACGCTCCTGCTGGGACACTTTTTCAGGACAACATCAGCACAGTCCCCACCCACCCACTCCCTCTCTAAAAACCTCTGATTGGTCACCATTAGTGACCTCCACCGCAGGGTCAAGGTCAAAGGTGGTTGGTTTGGCACAGTAATAACCATGGGAACGGGTGGGGTGTAATCCAGAGACACTCCAGCCCTTCCCATCCCTCCTCCCCCCTCCCTTCACTTTACAATCTGAGCTAGAGATAGACATTTAGGAGCTACCCTATAGTTGTACCCTATGGACCCTAGTGCTACAATGGTCCAATGAAATGTAACTCCACCACCACAAGTCTGAGCTCACAAGAGTGAATGTTGAGCGAAACATCAAGGCCCACCCCACCTTCTGCTATCCTAGCTGTACCTTTAAACAGGCAGCAGGGGGCAGTGGTGAGTACAGTGAGTGATGTACACATACAACTGTGTGTCCTGTGTCAATGCATGGTGTCTTTGAAAGTGGTGATCTGCCATCTATATAACAAATGCAATTTTGTATTCAACTCTCTAACATGTGGGACAGTACATATTTCAATGTGACAGGACTGTCAGTCATAAAACTACAGGCACATAACTCAAGCTTTGAATGTTTATTGACATGTACTTGGGTGTGACTGGCAGTATTTCTCGGTCAGGGGGAAGCAGTGATGTTCCATGTTTTCTTGGCTACCTCCTCTGACAGGAAGAGTGATTGAGTCTTCTCTATATATTCTCCAGAGCCTAGGTAAAAACTTGGCCAGAACACCTCATCTCAACCCTCCTGTGAAAGTATCAGCAAAAAGGACATTTCCTTGGTCCATTGGGCTTTGTCACGATGCAGAGTTGGCACTGACAGAACATGTGCGATTCCTTGTATCTGATTAATTTATGTCCACTCACGCATGGAAAATTAAAGCAAGAGAGAGGCAGGCAGGAGTTATGAGAATGTTTTGGCTCTTAAGACAACCCCCTCCCTAGCCAGTAGAGTAAAAGTAACGCATCTCTGGAGATGAGGTGGGGTGTGGGGGGAGAATGGGGCAGAGGATGTGGGGGGTTCTAGTTGGATGGGCGCAGTTCTGTGACCACAGTGTTCTGGATATACACCCCCATCCCCCACCCTCTTTCAGGAATCCAGCCATTTGGATCTCGTTCAGACAATGTGACAGCAATCAGAGAGATGGAAAGATTGTACGAACTTTAAGTGAGATAAATATTTTTCTTGTCCCCCGGCATTCAGCCACTTGAGCATTAATTCATCAGGATTTAGTTGGTTGGTGGAGGACCGGGCCTGTGCTGAACTGATCCCTGCTTTAGAAAGGCACCATGTCACCCCAGGATGGGGTGGGCTTGTAGTCTAGTGGCTAAGATAAATGACTGGGACCCCTGAGGTTGGCAGTTCAAGCCCCTGTCTAGCCACAGCAAGAACACCATTGCTGTTGGGCCCTTGAGCAAGGCCTTTAACCTCACATTGCTCCCAGGGGGGATTGGCCCTTGGTTATAATAATCAAATATAAGTCACTTCAGATAAAAGCATCCACTAAATTACTGTAATGTAGCTCAAATCTAGTAGCACCATGTCTGCCTGTGTCCTTACAGAAAGGGGTGGGCCTTAGCTCAAGCCTAGCTTTCCAGGCATGTATTTCCACAGGTATGTATGATAAACAAGGGTGGGTAGGACCTCTGCCATGCAATGACAAAAAACATCTAAACAGGCTTGTAAGTCCTACTGGGCTGCCATGGAGAAGTCGAAAACTTCAGCTTTTGTGAACATTCTCTCTGTCTAATTTCATTAAAGATCAAAACCCTCCCTCCAAGCTAAAGGCCAGCTATATATAAAATTAAGGTTATGCTGACAGTAATATATATTGTATGTAAATGTACAATATAGATATATAGTTGAAAAAATGTAGTTTAGAAATTGAAAACAGTGCATACTACAAATATAGTAAATTAGTAAAAATAGAAACATATGCAGCACCTCACAGTTTCATAATGCTTTTCTGAAGTTGTCATCACAAAGAAATGGTGTCGTTGTCATGGGACTTGCAATGAGTTTCTCGTTAATGTTGAAGGTTGTGTGAATCAGGACTGCCTGAGCAGTATCAAGGCTGGTTGAGCTGTAATATGGTTGGCTGAGTCATTTCAGGGCCAACTGAAGTGTAACATGATTGGTCGATTGATATCAGGACTGAATGAGAATAGTGTAATATGATTAGCTGAGTCGTACCCAGGCCCTGTTGATTGGTATCAGAGGTTTCTGAGGTCTTGTGGGCCTGAATTGGTTAAGTGGAGAAGGCATACTTTCCTCTGATTCTTATGCCACACTCCCGCTGCTTTGAAACCCTGATCCATCTGTCACCCAGCAGGGGGGAAGCGGACAGACAGATGGGCGGACGGGGGATTTGGGCTTGGCGATGTCACCAGCATGCCTCCACGCTCCTACGAGAATGTTTCCCAAGACATGCCAGAGGCGTCAGGGAAAATAGGAAACCGTTCACAAATCGGTCCACTCCACGAATACAAAACAAAACATCTACTCCTCACTTCTATCCCGTTGCTTAAAAACCCCCGCTCTCTCTCTTTCTCCCAAAAAACCCTCTGAACCTCTGAAGTCTTACTTTTTTTCCTCTTTCTCTCCCAGAGAAATCAGACTTGACAGCTGGCTGATGACATACAGGGTTTCATAAGATTTCTGGTCTCAGGCCAGTCCAGTATGATAAATGAGAACATTTTATGCAGCGTTTTACAGATTGCTTCATGCGCATCGAGGTGACATTAAGCCATAACCAGCAGTGTTATTTGTCTAATTTTGCAAATTGGTTTTTATAGTTGAATTAAAATAACAGTATCAGTATGCCCAATAGGCCTCTCCTACATACATAAAAACAATAGTCTTGAAAATAACAGCTTCAGACTAAAATCATGTCATAGAAAGAAAGACATGCCACAAACAATTGTGAAGCTGTAAATCAAACACATTTGGTTTCCATCTCGATAGAGACGTGACTATACTGCTGTGCATGTCATTCTTGATTCATTCCCGATTTGATTGAACTCATTTTGCCTTAATTTGAAAGATAAGTGGAGTACAGACTATAAATTTAAATTCAAAAGGTTGTGCAACTTTTTTCAATCAAGAAGATACTTTTCTGGAAGGCTTGTGGAAAAGAGGGACAGACAGTGGATTTCTGAGGGGAAAACTGTGAGGTATTAGTCCGTGATCCTCATTCCTGGTCCCGGAGACCCGCAGAGTTTTCTGGTTTTTGCTTTCACAGGAAATTCCCCTGTAAGGCTAGAACCAAGAAATCAGGTGAGAAACCAAGGTGAGTTGTACAAAGGTTTCAGTTGGTCATTAAGTGCAACAAAAACCAATACACCCTGCTGCTGTCCAGGACCAGGACTGAGGACTACTGTTGTAAGTGTTTAATGTATATGGCTATTGCAACTGTACTGATCAAAAGTGATTTTCAGCTGGGGGGTCACCGTCTTACAAGGCCTAATCTGAGAAGACAGATCTGTTTGAGACTACGATTTGTGTCCACCACGACTACCACAACCAGTGAACCATGTGAAAATCATAAGAAACAGAGGTGCAGTGTGGTGGTAGACGGGAGGAATCCTTCTGAGTCCTGCCTTCATTTTAATCCTCATCTTTCTTCATTTTATCATCCATGTTTATGAAGTAGCAGCAAGTGCAGCATAATGTTTAGGGAACTGGGAGCATAGCTCAAAGGATGTTGGCTCCATACCTAGGAAGGGCACTGTCATCATACCCTAGAGCAAAGCACTCAATCAGAGCTGCCTCGCTAAAAATATCCACCTGTATAAATAGATAGCATTGTTGAGAGTGATAAGATCCCTCTAAAATGTTTGTTGAAATGTGGTGATGTCCCTTTGGGTCAACCACATGGACAGACTCCACTCTCCCACTCTGTGAACACAGGGAAGTGATTCCATAGCAGAGGGAAGTTATCAAACAGCGAGAGGTCTGGCACGGGATGGGGTCTGAGCTAAAGCATTGCGCCCGTATCCCCCGCCCTGCCGCGCCGAGCTTGGCCCGCTGTAATGGAGGAAACAGCATGTGTGCTGTCCTGCCTTTGATTTACAGAGCTGAGAAGCATCGCGAGCAAAGTACTTACAAATGTGCAGCCTACTATTTGTTTACTTTCAGGCTTTGTGAGACTAACAAACCGATACACAATCAAACCAAAATCTTCCAAAATCTTTGTTTTGTAAAGGGATAGGTAAAGGACTACTTAGTAGTTCTCAACGTTATCCACAGAATAGACATTTAAATGACTAGCACAGCGCACAGCAATAGCCCACAGACAGGACAATGAAGGCGCCTTATGATGTGTCCATCAATCATCTCAACAGCCAAGGTAACGTGAACAACTGACAGCAATCATGTCAGCCTTAGGCCCTTTGCATGAATGTTATTAGTGACAAGCATAACAGGTGCTCAAGAGCAATTAAAAATCAATAACTAATATCACTTCCCTGTTCCAAACAAATAATAAGTTCACCTTGGGCTTTGGCACCTGAAACGCCCAGGCCTGCAAAACTTCTTTCTGAAACTCCTTAAACTGCTGCATAAAAACTTTTTCAAGTGGATATAATAATGCTTCGTAAAGATTCATATTAATTATGACCATTTCACAAAGCTGAACATCACGTTTTGTCTGTTCTGAATCACTATTTAGCTCCAGCTTCCACTTCCATGTACACATACTCAGATATGTACACATGTACATACAAACACACACTCACAAACGCTTAATACTGGGAGTCCCCAACTTTTGAAAATCATTGGTTCCTGAAGGTCTTTTGTTGTTTTTTTTCGTAAGTCCATCTTTTCTCTTGCAGACCCCGAAACTTCTATCAGTCTCAATAGCTCCTATTTTCATGCGTGTATGTTTAATTTAAACAAGCATAAATAGACTGTGATATATGTACATATGCTGTACAGTACTATATAGTAATTCACAAGTCTACCATTTTTTTTTTTCAAATTTGGGAGGTTATTTTAAATTTTACAAGTGTAAATTTCACAATTCAGGGAAAGCGATAATGCACATTTGCCATCTGTTGTGGACTACGTACTTGGTACACGGTTTGAATCGCTAAAGTACGTTTTTTAATTTGTTTTTTTTGTATCTGCGGATATCCTTAAGTTGAGTCTTCGTAAGTAGGGGTCTCAGTGTTCTCTAATGTGCACACATGCACAAACACACACATACACAAACGCATAATACTCAGATATGTACACATGTACCAACACACACACACAAACACATAATGCACAGATATGTACACATGTACACACAAACACACACATAGACAAATGCATATGTCCTCATTCAGGCTTATACACAGATCTGAACTCACATAAAAAGATCTGCAAGGAGGCTAATTGTTTTTTTATGGAACTGATCTATTATACTGCAGCAGAGGAATTCCATGGTGAAAACTAACACTTCGTTAGCTGTGCAGTTTCATCCATCAAGACCAGAACTGTTGGACAAAGAGCTTAAACAATTTTTTTTTTTTTTTATGAATGTCAGCACTTTACATTTAAATGTTTGTCCCATTACTCAAATCGTGATGGTAATTCATCTGGCAGTATTTCATATTTGCTGGCAGTGTCTTTGTTGTTCAAGATTGAAATGCCAGTAAAAATGTGTATTTGTATTTCTCTACAGACATAATAGTTTTGCAGGAGGTTGTTCACCATGCTTCAAGTCATTCCAAAAAACGCAGCATGTCAATAACCTCCAAATAATTAGGCTTTCTGCCAAAGTAGCTGACAACTTTCTGTTCTAGAATATTCTTTCATGCCTTCTTTCTATGTTTTTTATTTTCTATTTTTCCTCAAATGTATAGTGTCTGTTAGTGGTATGGAATACAAATATGCCTTTTCTGTGCTTTCTACCTCACTAGGACCAAAGCCACTTCTAATATGGCTAGAAAATGAATATAGAATACCTGTAAATAACTTGTATGTGTGCAGCCCAGAGCATTTTCTACCCAGAAGAGAGATGTGGACACCCCATCATCCCAGGGTATAAGTGCTACCATGTATTTACTGCATCCAAGCACTAACAAACCTGACTCTAATTAGCACAACTCTTCAGCCAGGTAAGGGAGCTAAATAGTGGCTGGGTTTGTGCATGGGTGGCACAAATACATGGTAGTACTTCTACTTTCTCAAGTCTGGGAGTCTGCTCTGCATGCAGACCTCAGTGTTCACTAACATGTGGATCATAACATTCAAAAACATGTAGGTCAAGGCCTACGTGAACATGTATACCACAGTATTCTGTAGCATGTACACAGCAACAAACAATAGTATGCAGACCAGAGCACTCAATATTGATGGCATTGCATTGTTCAAGGTGTCCATAATGTTCAATAACATATAGACCAGAATATTCTCAATGACAACCAAATAATTCACAAACATCAAAGCAATTAATAAACATGGGCACCACAGTGCTCACTAACAGGTAGACCATAGGGTTCACTCATATACACTATAGTGTATTCTAACATGTAAACCACAGCACTGAATAAAATGGACAATACAGTGTAGACCTGGGTGTTAACTGACCTGCACACTACAGTGTTTAATAACAAGTAGACCTCAGAATTCACTGTTAGACCACATTGTTCACTTACTCATTTGTATAACAGCTCTCTCTGGGATAATTTTAAAGTGCAGCTTTATCACCGTTGATTCTTTCCATTGATTCTGGACTTCCTTATGTTGTTAAGGAAAGTTTGATTCAGGGCAGTGTTTTTGAAGTCTTGCAGCTGTGAATTCCAGCAGGCCTTGTGAAAATCAGGCTTGCGAGATCGAATGCTGCCAGGCCATCGTCCCACAAATGCAGGCACCGTGCAACCATTTGAGACATGTCAGATTTATTATAACAAGCACTGCAGATGTTTGATCCAAGAAAGGATAACTTTTTCAGTGTTTCACTTGTAGCTTGTGCTAAACTGAGGAGAAGAACAAACAGAACAAAAGTTATTGTCTTCATATGAGTAAGACACTTAGTTTAGCAATTAAATGCTTTACAACACACTGGATGGCCAGCACCTGTTCTGCCTAGTACCGTACAGTCGCTTAATGGGTGAAGTTAAGCAGGCCTGGGTTTGGGTAGTTGTACATTAATGTGATACCTACTAAGGAAAATACATTGTGGTTGTAAGTGGCATTAGTCAGAGAGTATGGAGCAAACTTCCAGAGCACAGTGTGCTACCTAGTGGTGGCATTTGGGCATGTGTGTCCCCTTGAGGGATGTACAGGAGCACTAGAGACAAGGTGTTCTAGAAGGCATTCCCATGGGCCATCCCCATACACTCTGCCAATCAGTGTATACATGCCTGATGTGGGCCCACACACGTGCATCCAGAATTGGACTGTCCAGCCCCCCAAGGAGTCAAAAATCACCAGAGAGGATGGTCATCATCGGCCACAATGGACACCAAGAAAAGCAAAGCCCTTGAGATCAGGATAGAAAGTTGTGCTGGAAAAATACAGCCCATCATATTGTTCTGTTTTGAGAGAGAGAGAGACTGAGAGAGAGACAGTTTGTGTGGCTAATTGGAAATTGGAACGTTCAAAGCGTGCCTACAAAGTATGCCCAAATGCCTTCGGAAATGCTTTGCTAATATTGACACATGTGTTTCCTGCCATTGAAGCAATTTGAATTTTAATTTGAGAGAGAGGAAAAAAGAAAGACTAAGTGAGGTCTTGGCAGTGTCCTCCCTTGCTCTTTACCCCACACACGCGCTAGGGCAGTAGTATTGTTAGCCTGTCCAATCCATCAGTACCTGAAATGTAATTTAGATGATTATGACTGGGGCTGTGTATCCTCGTGACCGGGAGCCGAGTGTTTGAAGTGTCTGCCTGCTCAGACTTACTTACAGTGGGATTAACTCGGGGGTCATGATACCATGATATCAGAGAGAGATACAGAGAAAAGTGGCATAGTATGCAGTGCCCTGCCATAAAGACCTGAATGCGCAGGGTTACCGTTGACAACAGAGATAAGGAGGACCATCAAAGAAACAAATGCCCTACCTAAATTCTGGAGACTTTCATGTCAGATGTATTATCTGGTGAGATAAAGGGCCAAAATTGTAGCCCACCCCCTGCCCAGTTCACAAAAAAATTTGTAAAATCGGAGAGGGTCAGGTGGTCAAGATCTGACCCTGTACAGCTGCTGCTGGAGTCTAGGTGTCCTTTGCTCAAACGAGAGTAATGAGAGCCTTGGTGTCTGTTTGCTGATTTTCACAGAGACTGAACTGAGCTGAGGTGGTGCTCTCAGGTACACCCAGATTCATTTGGGGATTTTCACAGAGACTGAGCTGAGGTGGACTCAGTGTACTCCCAGATTCATTTGGGGATTTTCACAGAGACTGAGCTGAGGTGGACTCAGTGTACTCCCAGATTCATTTGGGGATTTTTACAGAGACTGAGCTGAGGTGGACTCAGTGTACACCCAGGTTCAGCATCGGGTGAGATCTATGAGAGGCCTCTATGGTTCTGCAGATCAGGGGTTTTGTTCAAGTCCAACAAGTTCAAGTCAAACTCCTCCAAATAATATTCAAGTAGATGCATCAGGAACAATGTTTTATTCCATGGTTAATTTCACATTTGTCCTTAATTAAAGGAAGTATTTATCTTCACCAAAACAGTTTGGTCAATTCAGCAATCATGAAAATTAACTTGCCACATTGTTCTTGTTTAGAAGTAAAAAGTTGAGAACAACTGTTGTTTTACCATTTTTTATCATCTTATGAAAGGGATGAAAAGGAAGTTAGGGATGTTTGCTAAATATGCAAACCCATCTGCTAGGCTCTCATTCTGTTACCCTAAGTCTAGTTCTGTCAATAGCACAAATAAAAATGAGTTATGGATATCTCTTACCTCATCTTTACCTGAGATCATTCTCGGTGTCATAACTTATTTAATTTGTACATATTGTAAAAGTTTACTCATGGTAGGGGAGATACTTGGAAGATCACTTTCATTTGACTGGCATGCGGAAATTTGCCCAACTCGTGACCGCACCATGCTGCTTGAGTGTAATTTATCAGGAACGCAGGGAAATATCTTCGGCACCCTTATACTGTATGTGGAAGGACGCAACTCTCTTAGGGACTTTCAGCAGGCCTCGGCTATAGACTCACAGATGAGTACTGCTGCCAACAGCACTGCCTGTGGGGGCCGTTTGAGAAAAATGAGAGAACGTCTGGCCTTTGATGTTTGTACTTTTCCCTCACAGTGGGTATGGAGATTGTGTATGAATCGCTTTGTTCATCCTTCATTCATCAGAGAACAGTCCCTAAAAAAACACCATCGCTGGTTGATCATGTAGTCATCTTCACTTTAGAGTGGCCTTGTCTGACCAGCTCTGCCTTGGTGGTTTCAGTCTTTCTGTACTTATTGATCTTATCAGAGTCCCTCCTTTAGGATGCATTTTCTTCCCTTGTTTAGAATGGGCTGCATTTTCTTAATGTCCTATTAATTCTGTTAAGTGGAAGCAACTTACAATCCAAGCATCGTTGAATACTCTCCAAAAATGGCCTCATGCCTCATAAAACGATGTTGTTAAAAACATGCGTAATTCAAAGAACAAAGCTTGTGCTATTGTGCTGAGAAGCTGGGAGGAAAGCAGCAGAATTGCTGATAAGTTCAGGCAGAGAACACCATTGCACAGAATGACAAGTGCCCCAGTTCCACTCTTCTTACAGAACACTATATTTGCTCTGAGGTTTCTTAATTTCCTCTGCACAACGGAGATCGTATCTTCCCAGCAGTGTGTTCTACAGTGGGGTCCAAAAGTCTGACACCACACTGAACTTTTTCATTATTTTTTTTTCATATAATCCTTGTTATAAGGATTTTGAAAAATATACAACAGGATATGTTTTACAAGTTATGACCTTTAATAAATATTTCTTAAAAAACTTCTTTAAGAAATATTTTAAATTCTGCTCTTTTTCTGGGTCATATTTAAGCAAATTTGTTACATTGACCACATTAACTTGCTTTTATAAAAGGTCAGACCTCATCAAACATTTATGGGGCACTTAAAGACCATGGCATAACATGGATCATCAAGTTTTGCACAAACTTGTGGAGTCCATGCCAGCTGCAGTGCATGCTGCCATTAAAGAAAAAGGAGGAAATACCCAAAACTAAGACTTTCTGAAATTCATGTACATTTTTCAAAGATTTACCTTTTCACTCAAATTGTTAGTATAAATTATAATAAGAACTTTTGTACCACAATATGAAAGAATGCAGTTCCACTTGTGGTCTCAGACTTTTGGACCCCACTGTATGTTTTATATGAGGAACAGAAGGTCTGTTTTATGTTGTTTTTTCCTGTTTACTTCTTTGCATCATCATGAGTGGATTTGATTGTCAAGGAAGTTTTGTTTTCACCTTTAAATTTCCAGGGTGACAAAATCTATATCACTATTCATATTACCCTTTCTTGCCCATATTTTGCTCAAAAGCTACAAATTCAGGCCTGCTACAGAGCCCCTGTGTTGAGGACACACATTTCAAAATACCAAAATGGCTGAATATCAAAATTCAGCGTTCACATACATATGGGCTTGTTTAAAAATACCATAGAAAGGCTGTGGTTCCCTGAATGGTTTGAGAATGGAAAGTAGTTATAAGTGGCATAAGAGGTAAGGTAGGGTAATCCTGTAGGGATTTTGGTTTGCCAGTCAAATTCCCATGAAAAACTGGCTCTCAACATCTTGCCACCTAATCAACCCCTTGCATGTGATTGGCTATATAATCCCTTGCAATCCCTATCCACACTGGGTACCCCATGTCATCATTGGAGAAGAGGACTGAGTTCTCAGTTGACCTGCCTGGTTGAAGAAAGGGTGTTCAAAAATCCACAACTTTTTAAGTATGGTTTTTATTGCTGCCCCACAAGGACAAAAGCACAAAAAAATATCAATGGACCTTGTGGGCCACCATATATAACACAGCTCCACAGTTCTGCCAGAGTGTAGTGTTGAAATGAAATGAAAGACTTAATGTGCAGTATATCTGAGAGACTTCATTCCTCACAAGCTCACTTTTGGAGTCTTCCTTAATGGAACTGCTTGTCTTGAAGCCCACACCTCTCAGTTCAGAGGGATAACTCACACAGGTCCCAGTGAAGTCTGTGTTACTGAGTTAGTCCTGTTTGACTCATTTGTTACTGAGTTAGTCCTGTTTGACTCATTTTTTTTACTGAGTGGGTCCTGTTTGCTTCATTTGTTACTGAGTTAGTCCTGTCTGAGTGATTTATAACTGAGTTAATCCTGTGGGACTCATTTCATGTTTAAGTGAATCTCAGGCACACAGTGTGTATAGGTCTCCCCAGGAAACAAAGGCTCAATACTGAACTTCTCAAGGGGATTTAACCATATTTAATCTAGTTGTGTTGTATGGAAACTCTTGATACATGAATGAATCCTCACCAGATAATCTCATAATCATTTCTCATGTTAATCCTGTTACAGTGATCCTTCTGTGTTAGTTTGAGATTCATGTATATTGTCAAAAAGCACACAGAAATATTATAGGGCCAGTGGCCACAACCATTGGGAGATCAGTCTTCTAATTCCGTGGATTAGTTCTCTCATTAGTTCTCTCTCTGCTGCTGGAGGTGACCTTGACCCTGACTAAGGCATGATGGGACACACTGGTTCATATGGGACATCATTCCATGATTTCTATAAAATGGATTTCATTGTCTCTGGAGGACAGATGTTCTCATGCTAGCAAATGCAAAAGACCACCCAGAACATACATGAATGATTCCCAAAACATGGTTGTGTTTTTGTACCTATGTGTGTAAGAGCATGTGTGTGTGTGTGTGTGTGCTTGTGTATGCGCAAAGTCTGCATTAGGTATGGGCTGTTGAAAGTGAGACATGTTCCACAGTGAACCCACAGGTTGATCAAGATTCATATCTCCATATTCTTGCTCTTGCACATATTGATGAAAATGAAATCGGTGTAAACTGAGCCCAGATGTCATTTCGGTCTTGTTTACCCTTCATTGAGATGTAATATGGACTTACACACTTCCACAGATACAAAAGTAGCAGGAAGAAACATCTTTTTTTTTTTTTTTTTTTTTGCTTGGTTTTGCTCAATGATAAATTACAGCCATCTGTGATGTAAGAACGTGGGTTGGGTTTTCCTCACCACGGACTGTGTCTCAGCATTTCGCTTTAGACAGCTCTCTGATATATGTCCTCTGTGCGTGCCTCCGACTGGAATTTTGTTTTACTGTGGGAATTGAGGGGGGAATTAGGAACCTAAAATTTAACTGAGAGGGTGTTACGCACTGAGTAACCTTCAGGCTTTCTGTGGTGTAATCTTATCATTAACTAAATAGTTTGAACACTAAACTATTTAGGATCACATTGTTGATAACAAACTTGGATGCACACTGCAGGTAGAAGAATTTTTCTATGTGTAAATCAAACCACATAAGAATTTACAAACATTATGTCATACTGTACGCAGATTAGGTCAGGGAGAAGTAATGACAAAATGGCCACTGTGTAGTAGTGATAATTGAGGAAGCAAGTATACCATTTGTGGAGGTTGGCATACTGTAACAAAGCCCATATGTACTAATGGTAATAGGACTAATAGGTGGGTATACTCTATGTCCCACTTTTACATAACTGTACTCCATATACTTGCATATAAACTCAACTACACTAATGGATGTGCCACCTTGGCTCATGGCTCTGTAAAATGGCTCTGCAGTTACCTATTCTACTATCAAGGGAAGACATTTTGCATAAATCAGATCAACCTTTGACCCTATAGGAACCTCAGAGTTTCCATAATTTTATTTAATAGACGAGGAATTAAAGAATTTACGGTATGCAATCACAAAGAGTTTAAGGGATGCAGCTGTATACATGCTTGGAGTTTTTATAAAACATGAATCATTTCTTTGGTGAATTTCCACTTCTGCTAAGTAAATAGGGAAAATACTGAAGAATACATATGGGGCATTTACTCAGAGGTGGAAAACCCCAGGTTCAGAAAATAGAAGTGCTACCAGCTATTTGTATAGAACTGATTCCACTACCTATATGCCCAAAAAGTTGTGTCAATTAGAATCAGCTGGTTTAGTGCATGGATTGAACAAACACTTATACAGTACACTGTATACTATACCTCTTTTGGCAGTTTAGACCGCAAATGAATATTTTTATTTATACACATACTTTCAGTAAGTGAGATGCTCCAGCAGTTCGCCTTTAAGTGATCACTTTATTTGATGTATTTTCCCTAATTTATTTCTGAAATTTGAAAAAACTGTGTCTCTTGAGCTACAGATGTGTGTCTCATATAACCTGTGCAAAGACCACTGCAACTAAAACACTCCTCCAGTGCACTCACCCAGGGCCCAGTCACACTACAGACCATACAGTACTACAGGCGAGAGAGCAGTGAGGAGAGGCATCACATCTTGCTTGAGGCAACTGCTAACCTGTGAGCCCTTTAAAATTGGGATAAACTAACACAGCAGTCTTTCAACAATAATTATGAAAAATTAGGTGTCATTAAGTGTTGGCATTGGAATGACAAATGACATTATGTGGTGAATAAAAATATTAATGTATTTGTTAGTAGGAGACAGAGAAGAGCAGCTTGGAAAGTTGCCACAATATTAAAATATATACATCAGAATGTATGTATGAACAACATATAAAATAACATATAACATACAAAGAGTAGTTATTTCATGCTTAGGTAACTTGTCAATATTGTGCTTACTGCTATTTATGTTCAACAATTCAAGAATTTCACAGGATCATATTTCAGTCCTTAATGCTATACTAAGCATTGATATTTGGGTTGTATGGTCAGGTGTTGACAAAACACACAACATCTAATTAGATAATGGTACATTTTTCCTCATTCGAATTTGCACCTTTTTATCTCCATTTTCCATAATATTTTAGAAATAAACACAATTTCACAAGTGCTTTTAAATCATTGGAGTCACACTCCATTAACTTAAAGGCACTATTTTTTTTTTATGTAATATAATATTATTTATATTTAATATAATATATAATATATATTTTTATATTTTTTTTATGTAAAATAATAAAACTAATATAGTGTCACACTGAAGATGATAGCGGTAGAAAGATATTTCTATTTGACAATCATAAGCGGCAGCGTAAGTGGCACTTGGCCTCACAGGTTTTAACGAGGAGAGCAAAAATGGAGACAACGCCTAAAATAATGTTTACATATAAGCATGACTTGTCCGATTGGATTATCTCGTTCCATTTAATATAATCCTATTTGCATAGGGATTAAAAAAAATCATTTTGTTCAAACCATTCAAACTGTCAAAATGAAGACAATGTCAATGGCTGGGATTACACAATAACAAGGATATATATACTCATTGTTGATCTTCAGTTTAACCAATGTTATTAATTCATAACACATGGCTCTTCAGTGACCATCTGTGGAAGACTGGGTCAGAGAACATGAATGTTCAGGTCTGGTCCTTAAAAATGGTTCTTTATTATATTGTTGTGTTATAAATTATGCTAATATGTGTGATAAGTTTAACCACTTTGCTCGTTTTAATGTTCTTTAATATTTTAGAAATGGTTATGTGTCTGTGTGCTCATAAGTCATTTATATGTTGCCCAATGAAAGAGTGGCTATAATCTTAGACCCTCAGAGGTCCCAACCATGAATGTCTTCAAGTTTTCAGTCATAACCCCTTGGTAAATGTATCTGTCTCACTTACAATTTTTTGTGTAGAAGTGAGAGCCAAAAACATTAAATATTCAGCGTAAACCTTAAAAGTCCTGACCTCACCTCTCTTTCATTGCTACATCTGTTCAGTTGCATGTCATGGCTCCTCGTGCTTCCTTTTGACAGAAATTTAGAAAGTTTGTGTCAGGACACTTTTGTCTGTTTTTTGAATAATTCATTGTGGGGTTTTGCTAAAGCTATGAGCATAAAAGCGTTCACATAAACTGGAACCAATTTTCTAATCTTCCTCTGCCGTACTGCAGAAGTCTGTTTATTGTCTTATATGAAGGACATAAATCTTTCTCAAAAAGCATCAGGCAGTTGAATTTGACTCCAGTTTCATTTTGTTGGTATTTTTGGCAAATAATTTTGACTGAAAACAATGCCGTTTTTAGTATACCAGTGGCTGGGGTTTTACAGAAACTCCAGAGTTGGAGGAAGCAAAAGATTTTCCCAGAGCAGCCCCCTCATCATGTGGAGGAGAAAAGCCTTCGCTTCTGCTCCAGTGAAGGCAGGTACACCCAAACAAAGAGAGAGCACAATGACAAAACCCATGATATAATGTAGGCAGCAGTTGGATTAGTGGGGGTCTTTTATCAGAGGGGGTTAAAGCTGCTCTTTGATCAAAGAGAGATTAAGGCCTTGTTGCTTTTGGACTGCACACCGTGTAACTGATTCAAACGGCTCCCAGCAGTATCCGAGGCTAAGTGGTCTGCCCTCAACGACATGAAATATGCGGAACCCCCAGGCCCTGTATTCCATTACTGCTACACACACATTTATCTTTCCGTTTTTCAAATAACCACTCTTTTCTCTTCCTGTCAGAAATCCAGAGATGGGGTCTGTTTATAAAAAGTTTCATTTTTCAGCTGGAAAGCCATAATCAAGATTTATTTTTGAAAATAAACTTTTTGGTTGAAATTCAGGTGAAGGGGGAGACTTTCCGTATGTTCTCCATGGGAATATCAATTCAGAAATTTGACTTGGGGTGTAAAGTTGACTAACTTTTGTGCAAACTCAAAAAGAGAGACGAGTTGCGGGTGGAGGAAAGGTTTCACTGGAAGCTCCAATTATAAACCTTTCTTTTTATCGGTATGTTTCTGTGAGACCGCCAAAGGGACTGTCCAAACAAGGGGCAGAAGAAAGAGCCGTAGGGCTTCCGTTGCCCCAGCCGGCCTCCGACTCACGTCTGCCTTTTTGAAATCAAAAGTCCGCCGATGTTTATGCGTGTACACTGTACACAGGTACGAACAAGAAAATCCCTGTTAAGTTATCTTGTGGCACTTTGTTGAGAGCAGTCGCAGGAGGGCGCGGAATGTACTGGAAGCTTGCGAAGCCCATGGGCAAAGTGTCGACGGAGCGATAGCAGAGGCTTTCGAGCGCGGGTGAGAGTTTCAACCAACGCCAGCGGGCGTCTCTCTGTAGTGCGTCCAGACCTCCCGGCTCCTGCTGAATGCTGTTCTCCTGATTCGTCAGGCCTCTCTCCCAGGTATTCATCCTGCTACGTTTGTATGACCCCAACATCTGACGCTAGGCCTCGGAGATGACCTGACTGTTTTGATACCCGTCTCTTAAGCACACGTACACACAGACCCAAGGGAGGATGAGAGAAGAACTGCGGTGGAAGGAGTGAGCGGCATGACTCTACAATCTGTGGGTTTGTAGTGTGTCACCTGGTGGTCCTTGAGTGGTTTATCTTCACACAGTCAAATACTGCAGCAATCTTAATTTACCTTAACATGTTTATGTTCCCATCTTTTCACATTAGGACCTAAGTAATGGAATAAACAAATGAGTAAAATTGATTGTATTTTATACCAGCAACTAATTGTGGAAGCAAACAAAGGAGGCCTCATTTATTGACAGTTTGTGTCATAAAATGTATGCTTTTGTCAAAGGTGTTATTCATGAACCTTCATTTTGTGGAAAAATGCCCAGCTCTTCACAAATTCTTAACTTGATGTACAAACATTTCTTGAAGTCTCTGCTGTGTTACTGCAGGCATAAGCGAGATATGTGAAGTGCACTAGCCCAACATCCCTGCTGTACTCTCCTGATACACATTGAAATACGACTCCCATTCATGTTAACAAACTAAGTATATTTACCTTTTTTGGCTACTTTAAAACCCATAACAAAAACCCATGGAGCCATAACTGGTAATGAGGAACAGACTGCTCTAAAAGTTTGTTTTACATTATATGAAGAAAACAAAAAAAAAAATGGTAATTTGACACAGCTGGTAGTATACATTTTATTGGATGATTAGGAAATTAATAGCATTTTGCCTAAACTCTGTCCAATGAGTATGCACTTGTCTTGAGCTTCAGTTTTGTCGACTGTTTCCTGTCAGATCTCCCAAGTGGTCCGATTTGCCAGTTCCCAAGACCCAGGAAACTTAGTTTTTTACGCCTTAATCCGCTGGTCTCAGCACTCCACTAGGGAAATCTCCTCCCCCCAACTCTCTCTCCAGCAACACTCATTCCTCAGACAGACATGAAAGAAAAGGCATGACTTATTCATTTACGACATGACAATCGCACCATGGTGGTGGTGTGTTTCTGGTTATTAGTGCCGACAGATTCGGCCAGTTTGGCCTTTGAATTAAACCTGTAGGGGATAGAGGGATAACAAGAACATTTGCTCCACAGTATAAAGACAAAATGTCAAGGTCTGCAGGTCAGGAAATACATGTCAGGCATAAGGTTTGTGTTTGAGGGGAGGACCCTCCCACCCCAATTGCTGCAGAGGCCTGCCATGTGACCAGGCCAGATAATTATCTTGAGACTGATTGGGGGGGTGTGGCCTTTGGAACTTTAGTCTTTGCTGATATTGGGGTATGCATGACCCCATGATCAGTTTGATCAGGTAATTCCCATAAAAACTGTCACTAGACATTTGTACACCTAAACAACCACCATATCTGACTGGCTGTATAATCCCTTCCAATCCCTACCCACAATGATTCCCCTAGTCATCACTACAAACGAGAACTGAGTTCTCCGTTGACCTTCCTGGTTAAATAGGATTAATAACAATGAAACGTAAAGGAGAATATAGTATTGAGAATTTTGCTCTGAGTGAGTGGCCAAGCAGGTTGGAAAGTACACATATTCAGCCCTGATTGGTTTGCGCTGGGAAGCAGGAGGAGTTATTTCCACTCTGGCCTTCGTTTCTGCATACGTGATAGGTGAGGTGGGAAGAGCACACATTATTAAATTCCCTGTCTGAGTGTCAAAGAGGTGGTTGTTGAAATAGGCGCCATGCAGATGGGAGTACTGGGGAAAGAGGGAAGAGACAGCAGTTTAAAGGAGGGAAACATTAGCCCCAGTTTGACTCTAGGATAATACATCTCTGCTCTGGTTTACCCTGCTCTGGGAGTACATCATCACACAAAGGTCATAGAGCACAGTCAATCTCTTAGTAAAGTTGAATCAGTTCATATACAGTTATCATCTTTCAGGACACATCATCTGCACAGCTGAAAATGTTGGGACTTTATGTATAATTCCACCCTCATGACATATCATGGCCTAAATTTTTACCAAAGATGGCTACAGGATAGTATCAGTGACTTGATGATTTGGACTGTGGACAGCATTTTCTGTGGAGAGAAAGCCGTTTTTATTTATTAGTCCAAACAGGATAAACATAAATAGTTGAATTATAGCTCCACTGTAATGGGGGTTCATGAAAAATCATTTCAATCACAATTTAATACCAATTCTTCATATGACACAACATGCCTGACTTGCTGAAAATGCTGCAGAATACCTGGAAACAAGACCGCAGCTACCGTGTGCCTTTGGCCCCAGAGTCAGAGATGCAGGGTGGACAGGGAGCTGAAAAATTAATCCTTGAGGTCCGCTCATTTGGATATAGAGCGGGTTTAGATTTTTAACCTGAAAATGCAGCTTGTTTCGGAGCTCGATTTTGTCTGAGCGTTCGAGCTTGTGGAAACTACAGAGATGTGGACATGGTAGGTGATACATGGAAGACTTTATGATGTGGCAGCACTGAGGTTTACTTTCAGACTGCTAGAGCCTGGTTTTCCAGTGATCAACGCCAAAGCAGTCTCTGCCCATCAACCAGTCCAATCTTCATTTAAACGTTGTCTTGGGACAAGCTGCTCCACCCCAATAAGTGACCAGTTGGACCAGAGAACAAAGATGCAATGAAACAAGTGGCCAATCGTGCATGTTTCCGAAGGAATCAAGAGGCCGGATCTCTCTAAAATCCCGCTGACGTTCCACATTAAAAAAAAGCAGATTAGCGAAAGTCCGATTAACATCAAGGCCCTGGCCCAGATGCAGCCAAAAGGTGAGTTTTAGCCTCCAATGAATCAGCCAACATGAGTCACAAAGGCAAAGGAGTGGTGCATGTTTTATACTGTGTGCTCGGGTCAGTGGTGGGGACTCTTTTAAAAGAGGAGAAAGGCAAATATTTTCCACATGCATCAGAACCTTGTAATTACTGAGGTTTCTGTAATCCTTTCATAGATGTCTAGGAACAAGACAGAGAGTGTAATAGAATGTGTTTGCAACCCATTTCAAGGAGTGTGGTTGCTGCCAATTGTATATTACAGCGAAAACACAAGACCGTCTTTTAGGCTTGATGGGAACCTTTCCGTAAATGCTTTAGTCACTCAGAGGAACAACAGAGGATGCCAGTGGAAGGTTTTTCATGGTCATTAACTGTCTTATTCCTTCCCTCTGTTTACACAGCCACAACTTCAACCTCAGCAGCTTTTAGTATGAGGGTACCAACTCTGACTCATCTATTCTGATTCTGAATAGGTAGGAAAGAAGCCGCAAGGAAGGGTCTCTAATTGTAAGTCATTATCAACTGTCCTTTTTATATGTCTGGTCGTGCGTCCCTCTTCTGGCCTCCTCCGATACCCGCAAATATAGCATGACAGAGTGAGGGCCAAAGTGGGGTGGGGGCACCAGGTAGCAAGGGGCAGACAGGATGAATGGCTTAATCCACTTTGCGGCTTGTGACTTCATTTTCTCACTGATAAATGTCGTACTCTGAGATCAAAATTTAATTTGCACCCAAAAATTTCCTCCTTGGCAGATTTGTTCTGATTATATCAAACTGAGAGTGGTGGTCCGGTGTCAGCCCATCCCCTTATGTCTGTAATGAGGGACAAACAGCCTGACTGTTCCCTGCTGAGCTAATGAAGTGTGAAATGTGGCATTTATAGTGTGGTGGTGGCTCCTGTAAAAGTTAGGCCGGAGAGTCACCCTTCAGTTCTCTCTGCTGCTAATTGCACATTCCATTAATCCATAGAGACCAGATGCCTTATATATGGCCAAGTTATGTGGTGATGTGGCACAGTGACTTTTTGGTTCAGTGGACTCTTCAGTAGGACATGGTGAGGGATTTTTTTTTATCAAAGAAGAATGCAACAGATTTCCATGAAACAGATTTATCAGGAGCCGCATAATTCTTGCGTTTCGGCAAAGGTGTGGCTTTGGTTTTTCACCAAAACCATGCATGAGTTATGTCGGAAACTGAATAAATGGATGTTACCCATCATCTAACTAACTGAACCATTCTAGATTAAAACAATAACAAAATTATTCATTAAGGCTCTAATCTGAATCCGTTGTACAAGGTGGAATGCTAGTTTGACTGCTAGTGGAATGCTAGCCTCCCAAATTTTGGGCCATGAGGTCAAAAATAGCCAAATACCTTTTTATACCACATCACTCATTCTCTTTATTATTGTTGAGGTAATGCATGCAAGGAGAATTCAGGAAGGCTCATGCCACATTGTCATTTCAAATTCATCATTTTCTTTCTAAAAGTGAGCATTAAATTGGGGTGACCTTGTTTTAAAAGAGGGCAAGAGTACCTTTATAGCTAACCCAATGTGCAATGACAATGCAGTGCATGCTGGATACGTTATTAGGTTTAATTTATTCCACGTGTCACCCCTCTGTACCAACACCTGGATTCCCCACTGCTCGCATGACACCCACTCCGTGCCCCCTTATATCTTCTCTGCCCATCTGCAAAATAGATCACAGAATGTTCCAGAACAAAAACTCTGTGTCTTTTTTTTTGAGCATCTTGTGAGAGGTTGGCACCAGACCTTCTTTTGCCATATACTGGCTCTTGAGAACTTACACTTCACAATGGCACTTTTGTTTTTCTGCGAGTTTTTTTTTTTTATTATTATTTTTGTTTCCTGTGTTTTTTAGTTGACAGTTGAAAACCAAAAGTAGAAAAAAGGAAAATATTACATTGTGGAGAGACTTGAAGCCTGCACAAAAGTTTGTTTGTTTGCTTTTATATCTGGGTTTTTTTTTTTTTTTTTTGCTTTCTTCAAATGTCATAAAGAATATACTTACATGTCTGAACTTCCTTGGAAGTATATGAACAGAAATATTGTAATTATCAAAAGACTGTGGTGTGCATAGTATTGTCATAGCCTCTTAAGGTCTTCCTGTTTAAGTGTTTTCCAGTTTAAGGAGTTTCAACTCTGTTCTGAAGGTATCTTTTGCAAGGACAGCCTGTTAAACATATTGGTTGTCTGACTAAGGCAGTACTGTAAAATTAAACAAATACGAATATTTTTGAAGGCTGCCATGAAAGAACATAGTATTCATATTGTTTTTAAAACCGACAAAGCCTAATGTTTCTGTCCTATCTGTGCCTGACAAGGTCTAAACTTAAATGTTACTTCGTCAATAGAAATTACATAGTCTATTGCACTGTAACAACTGTGTTATTACCATATACTGTGCATAACATGTATGTTTTTCAGATTTAGTGATTTAATGAAAAATGGGTTTGGCATTTACATAATTATTGATCAGAATTATCAAAGCCAAATGACACTAAAAGTTTGGTGTTTTATTTTAAGGGATAATTGAGTAAGCAATGATGCTCAGCTGTTTCAACGTCTCATCCAATAGGTTGAAGTTGTCCTCAAATAAATTCTAGTGGCACATCATGGCACAAGTTATTGAAGACCTCCAGAAAAAACCCTTTACTAATGACACAGGACGATGAAGCCATACACATGACTCCTCCAATTCATGTGATGACTAGTCAGTTTTCTCTTCTTTCCATAATGCAGATGTGACATCCCTTTGTCATCAGAGGAATAAGAAGTCAGCATACACTCCGTTTATACACTTGCAGTTACCCAGGCAGCCAGGAGTGGCCGCCAGAGAGCCATAAGGCTAATGACTTTGACCAGTTCAATCCCCTGCAAGGCTGAGCCAATTGTTGCATCATTAATGTGGATCTCCAGCCATTGCCTGTAACAGCACAGATGTGATTTGAACATCCAGTTGCAGGACTCACAGCTGCACCACAAGCCTCTACGGTGCCTCGATTGCATGAACCACCTGGAAGCCTGGAAATACGTTTTTGATGTCTATCAGTCTGGAAATTGTTACAGTGCAACCTCTAAGGCTTCGTGGCACCACCAAGCCACACTCAAAGACATTGTCGAAAAGAAGAAAGTCCGGAACCTTAATGAAGCTTTCCAGGGGCGGTGATACTGCCAACATCTCCCCAAGAGCAAGGCACAAAATCTCCCATGACGTCACAAGAACATATAGAGTTCTGCAGGCCCGTCTTACCTCTCTGTATCTGGTTAGGGTCAATGTTCATGGCTCCACCATCAGAAAGACTTAAAATACAAATACATGATCTTTGACAGAGTAGCACAGCAGAAACCGTTGCTCAATAACGGGTACACTAACTAAAAAGTTTTCTAAAAAGTATCTGGATGGTCCTAAAGAGTTCTTTTTAGGTGACTGAGGCCTACTTACTTTTTCACAGGGGCAACCTGGATGTAGCACAACCTCCTTTCATAAATAAATGTAATAAGTATGTATCAGGTATTGGCTATATGAACCTGAGCATAGAGTTAACCAACATCCAGCCGATGAACTCATTGGCTTTGGAGAGAAAAAAAAAGTTTGATTTGTTCAAGCAATCCAGTGACTGACAGCTGAGTGTAGCTCCACCCTAATGTTCATGAAACCTCATTTTCATGAATACTACTCATGGAACAGGTGAGGATACCAAAGGGCATAGACAATGCACCCAACAGTCGGTTGGGATTTGGAACCACAACTAAGCAGAGATAAATAACATACTATCGATTTTCAATGGAAAGCCATGCGCTTCGTGATTGGATGTGACAAGCAGCAAGATCCTCCCTCGTCGATGTTGACAGCAGTCCATAAACATCTGTGCGAGGGGATCAGAGCAGTTGTCTCTGGAGCGCAAACAAGAGATTGATGCTCCTCAGCAATGTGTCTAATTACTGCGGAGCACATCACTGACCACAAGGAGTTCTTCATGTGAACAGACAGGAAATGCAAAGCAGACGCCGTAAACATTGGGGGAAGGGGGGAAACCGGTGCTCTTCAATCATTTTAAGCCCCTCTTCAAAAGGAATAATCCAGGCTCTGGCTCTGACATATCTTTGTGTCTGAACAGTGTTGCTCACAGGTCCTGTCCTCTAGAGACCCCACCAACACATGTGGAAAACTGAACACGATGCAGAGGTACATTATTGTGACAGAGTGAATCTACCTACCTAGCTTGTACAGTAGTGCACCTGGCTGTAATTACTACATCCTGTGCAGGTGCAGCAGGAAGAGAATAGCATTGGAGTTATGTGGGAAAAGCATGCCTTGTTTCTGCATTGATTCCCTTGTTGGGCGAATGCCATACGCTTCAGGAAGAACTGGTGACTATGGACAGCTTCCATGGAAATAGTCCAAGAAGCTAGCAATTAGCAGTGTCTTACACTTACTGTAGACAGAAAGTGGCCATGTGTTTGTAAACAAGCTAAGCCAGGGGAGACTGAAGGGCTGTACATTGCACAGGGACATCACTGGGCCCTAGGGCTGGAAAAGTACTGTACACCAAACCCGTCTCATGGTTTTGGTCCTGAAAATCCATGCCTGTGAACTCCAGAATCTATAGCCCTGGACTTGTTTTACACTGGTGATTATTGAATAGCTGTGTGTTCCTTATTGTCTCCATTTCAGCCATTGTCATTTCCTTTTTAAATTGTGGGACAATTAAAACTGTTACAAAATAGGCTTTAGCACAGTGACAGCTTAGACCACAGGTGCAAGAGACATGCATCAGCAAAGTATGAAACAATCTGTAATGTGATTGAAACTCTCACAGCAGGAAGAACCACTAAGAGTCAGACAATTTATTTGTTCACAAAAGCTTGTGGTAGAAATTTCATCCTGATCAGGTCATAGGCACAGTGTCTCATTTACCCTTCCCTATATGGAGTTGATATTTGGCCTCAAAGTTACATTCCATTACAGTCAAAGCGTTTTCCCACATTGCTCCTACTGTCACTGGAAACATTCTAGCTGTTATGCAGTCAGGCATATCAGTCAGGTTAGTTTTATTTCTGACATACTGCATTAAAAATATCTACCTTACGACATTAGAAATGTATCATTATTCATGGAGAAAACCAACCTGATCTAAACGCACTTGTCTGGTGTGAAGATGTGGCAAATGAGTTAATGTCAGATGAAAATATGGTAAATTATAATTTATTGTTAGATATTATATTCCTATAGCAGCTGGTGTTCATCCGGTAATTTATCATGAGAGTCCACATCTGGCTCCCGGTCCTCCTTAATTCATCACTAATGTGTCATGTGACCAGCTGAGGACCAGCCTATAAGCAGAGACACTGTATCATCACTGAGGTGACTCCAGACTCCCAACACCTCTACCACACTGAGCCTGATGAAGGAAGGTGTGCCAGATGATCCTCTGTGAGTATTTATTGCTTCAGCAGCCAGCAATTCACGGCAAAAAACACATATTTTACTCGGAACATCGCATACTTTACTTGGAACATCTAAACTCCAATCATCAAGAGAGCACCAATCAATAGAATGCTCGGAAGCGACCAAATGTGTTTAGCTAGACCAAGAAGAAACCTGGAATGTTTGCTCCAAGCAGTGATGAACGGTTCCCCCTTTTAAGTCCTCTCCTCTGATCTGATGTTGGAGTGGTGAATCGGCCGAGCGGTCCTCCACTGCCGCTTCCCAACAGCATATTTATGACATCATCGCCATCGGTAAAGAGTCTAGGGGCCCTGGCTGGAGAACAGATGACTAGATAAAAGGAATACGATCAGGGCAAATTGCTGCAATTGAATTAATCAGAGCTATTCTGAAATTGGGACTGGGCCTGAGCTAGGGCCTTGTTGCCCCATTCATCAACCCCTAGTGGGAAGCAAGGCTGTGGCATCCGTTTGCTCTCAGTCCACCTGGTACCAGCCTTATGTTTCACATTACCAATCGGCAGAAACAAGGGAGGGTCAAAAACCGGGTGACACTTTACCTGTACCCTCCGTCATAAGGCTTACATTCATGTAATGTCATAAACACGTCACAACAGATGTCCTGACTTGTCAGTAATATGAGAGTGTCATGATACCATTATCGTTATCGTATCAAGTCATGATAGTCGTTGTAACATTTGATGATGTAACACCAAACCTGTGTACTAGTTTCACTAAGGATGCTCCGCCCTTTTCTTTAAACCAGTTTTAAATGTATGATTTTTTTTCTGAGCTTTAAAGCCAAGAGCTATATGGCCATTATGCTAATGAGGAAAATGTTTACTTACTTAACTACCACTTTCTGTAAATGGATGATAAGTTATGATATAGTAATTAGTGTGTCGTGATAGTGCAAGTGCATACACTGTATGGGAGGGACGATTATTCCAGAATAGAACTACATGAATAAAAATGTCTTCTAAATAGAATATAGTAAACCATGATGGTTATCTTATGTATGTAAATTCATTACTCCTGGACCCTACTCACACTTCAATGTATCACTCTGCTGCTGCTGTATGGAGAGACATGGTAATGTCTTTGACATACATAAAAGCAGTTTCACAACAAAGCAATGGACTGAATGATATTTTGATTGATAACATATGGCACAGAAACTTGAATTAGCTTCAACTAACCGCTGCAGTTGTTTGTTTTGAATGTCCTGTGGAGTCTGTTTGTGCACTTTCTGGGCAACCTCTGCTTTATGCCCCTCTATTTCCATTTAGCATTGTGGCTAATAGATAAATGCTAACCAGATAAGCGATACTCAATCACAGATGGATTCAAAGTTAGTATCCATTCATCTGTGTCATAAATCATGAGCCAACCCTCTAGATCCACAGCGCACATTAAGAGTTCCTCTTAGTGTTGTGTCTGTCACATTCTTTAGTTCAGGATCATTTAAGTTCTGACCAAGTGACACTTTTTCATTCAAAGTCTAGTACATATGAATGTTGATTCAGGAATATTTTACCTCTCCAAGGCATATTGCTAATGTAGGTTGCTACCAAACCAAACACAGTTTGTTTAGCACTTACATTATATTTTAAATACCATGACTTGGCACATCAAATTGGATACTGCAGAGCACCTTGTCATTTTTACTGGAATTGTCTGAAACAATGTCATGAGTCATTTGAATGTACTGATATGACGACAGACTAGAAAAAGAAAGCAGACTTAATCCTCAGTTGTAAAATCAAACTGAAAGGTACAATTTCAACAGCTATTATTTCAGTGAAAAATAAATTATGTAGTATGATTAGAAAAACACCAGTCCATCAAGTCATTGGAACTATTCTACAATGTACACATGTCCCATCAGATATAACATTTAAACTAGATTTATTTTTTCAATCAACCATAAAGTTTGTCTCTGGATCAGTTAATGGCTAATTTCCAATGAAGCTGTTTTCTATTAGCTGATAATGTGCGTCCTGGAAGCAGATGGTCTTATAATCCATCTGAAGTGTAAGCAGTCAGACACAGAATTTGATTTTATTTGAGCAACATGAATCTCTAATGAGGAAGTACATGCTATTGGCAAGGCAAAATATATGTTAGGACTTTACCACATGTAATTATTTTAATAAAATCAAAATCTGGTGGGAATTCAAAAGTCAACACAAACATTATGAATTGTTATACTTTCATTTATGCCAAAGAACAACAATATGCTATTAGTTGATGGCACTGAGAATGTTCTCAGTAGAAGAAGAGAACAAGTTACATGCCATGGATTTCAATAGTAATTATCTGTGCAATTTGATTTCTTTTTGGCCTATATTATATTATATTATATTATATTATATTATATTATATTATATTATATTATATTATATTATATTATATTATATTGACTTCTCTTTATTATCATTCTCTCTCTCTCTCTCTCCCTCTCAGAGCCAAAAAATACAATAAAAAAGGTCAAAGAACTGCTATCTATTGAGCAGCATTGGTCAGTTAGAACCCCCTGCCTATGGGTGAGAATAGAGTGTTATGAACATTGAATATGTAATACATATTTATATATATTATCTTCAGAACCATGGAGCTAGGCTACCTTACACTAATACACAATACATACAAAGTTTGTTCAAAGCTCAAATTATTATTTTTAATGAAGAGCAGGCTATTCATTCTCATCTCAAATAAAAAACAAATGTATAGTATCAAAGTATAGTATGAAAGTATAGTATCAATAAAAAAAAATCAAAACAAACATTCATGTATAAGCACATACATGTGTTTGTACATGTTTTTGGTTGTATCGAAGCCAGCCCGTAGAAGTTGATCCTGAAATTCAGTGTTTTTTTACACTATTATGTAAATTTTCAAACTGATTTAAAGGATACATTTTGGACACATACTAGTGCTGCCCCCGTGTAACAAGCCTTAGAAATGCTTCTGCATATATTGAACATCTGTGTAATGTTGAGGCTTATACGATCGTCATAATAATAGCTCTGTCAAAGTAATATTATATGTTTTATACATAAAAATGTTGTTTTGCGGTCTTATTACGGAAAACCCAGTTTGATTAACGCCTGAATTCTTAGACAGGATCTTGATCAAGTGCTTGTTGTGGTAAAGTAAGAACACAAATTCAAAATAAGGCCTCTCGGAGCTGAGATTCAAATAAACCCTTTAGGGAAAAATATTCCAACTTAAACAAGGATGTGCATGTATGAAGTCTAGGCCTAGCTGAATGTAAAATATTATGTAGTCTTATATTAATTCAAAACGCAAAAACGCCACCACGGTCCTTGCTTGTACACACCTTCATCTTAGGCACTTCTATTATCATAAATATCCTATTCTTTACTTCAGTCACCAAGTCCGAGTAGAAAAACTATATTTCCCTGTACATATACAGGAATTAAAAAGGTTAATGGTCACGCTTCAATTGGCTAAGTGAAATATAGCCTAAGATATGCCTAATAACCGTTTACTTAATGACACGTTTTTGTGTTTTGTCACATCGGAAATAAGATTGCCCCATGTAGCCAAAACTGGATCATATGACAATAACGAGATTATCATTGTAAACCTATTGTAGATCTTCCTTCTATTTTGTTCCTAGGAAATGAACTTATACATATTAGATACTATACAATTTCAGCATGAATAAGAATAATCGTAACTATTTTTGTTATTAGTCCATTTCTGTATTCAGATTTTTAATGCCAATATATTTTACTTAATTTTATTTATATTTGTTGATATCATTTCAGGAACTTGCATTCTCGGAAACTGCAAAACACGGTTCGCACAAAAACGTGGCTACTCAGTTTGTTACTTTCTATTCGGCAAATCAGCAGACATCACAAAAATAACCGAAGACCAGTGCAATTATTTTAAATTGATTGTCACACCACATAATAATCATTTAACGTTTCACTGTGCTTTCTCGGGTTCTTTAGAATTGCCGTTTTATGGGGTGTTGTTTCACTCAATCAGACTGCGCTTTGGTTTTATTAGTTTAGCTGCACGCAAATTAGGGTGACAAGTTGTCTTTCCCACATTTGCGCTTCTTTAGCCATTGCCAACCAAACCTATGCCCGCACCGGTGTCAGAGCCAAATTATTTTCCTCCAATTAGCTTTAAGAAACCCCAAGACTTCTGAATATTAACGAGCGGTTAGACCAATCGCAGTCTGGGTGTCAGAACGGGGGGGCCTGTTCAACGCGAATTCCACAACACCTAGATAAAACTGGACGTTTCCGTACAAGGGGATGCAAGTTAATCTTATTATGCATCTACGATTGCCATACAGTCAGGATGTCAAAGCTCTACTGGAACTCGTAATTTAATGGATGTCACGAAAGATCAATTCAGAAAATGACTATCGAAGGAAACTGAGAGGACCAATCTATAGCTAAGATGTAACAATATAAGTCGGAATAGTTCGATGGACTTCGACTCACCATTCTATGCTCATAAATGAAGCGGACATGGAGGATCGGACTGTTTGTGGCATACATAAAATCAGTGTTATATATATTTTAATATTTTCACTGTTTATTCAACATTGTTGGGGAAACTGGATGTAAGTATTGCGTAACCTTGATTGATACTCGAATGTTAACCCCCTCGAATGTTTGAATGTTATATCTATTATCAGTATTTAACCCTCGAGAATGACATTGCCAAGTTGCATTTGTTTGTGTAGCAGAAATATTGTTTTGCAGAAATGTTCACCCGATTCGTTGATCATAGGTGGCTGGGTATTACATCCGTGGGAGTGCCCGAGAAAATGGGATGCACAAATCTACCGCTCACAAACAAACAGAAGGATCTATGTAAAAGAAAGCCTTATCTCTTACCGAGCATCAAAGACGGCGCACGCCTGGGAATCGCTGAGTGCCAGACGCAGTTTAAGCACGAGCGATGGAACTGTTCTACAACAAAAGAGCGGTCTGTTTTCGGATACGAGCTAACCAGTGGTGAGTGATTTCACTTATATTCCGTATATCTTAGTCATCTGAAAAAATGTAGCCTCTTCTGCAAAGGTTTTTTAGAAACTGTTAATTCATTTGCCCTCATATGAATTGACATTGTCATAGAAAAGTTATTATCATAACGTGATATTATAGCATGATTTAGTCATTAAAGATGTGGGGTACTTGTGCAACGATTTTTAGAAAAGAAATGTCTTCGTATGTGTGGTTAAACTGATTTTATTAGGAAGATTTTTTAAAAAGTGTATAACCTTAGGGGATAGGAACACCAGAATATCTGGCTGCATGGCTCTTCTGGGTGGATTGATTTATTGGGAGTCACGTCTACTACTAAAATGTAATTTAATCTTAGTGTTATCTCCAAGGGTGAGAAGCCCCAGCCACGTCCCCACATAGTAACTGGGAAAGCACTTACACAACAAAATCGTAACAAAACATTTTTTTAAAAAACGGTTACTTCCAGAACGTGCCAGCTTCGTCACCCGAGATTTTAATTTTAATGTGACAATAAAGTTAGATGCCCTCGAGACAAACATGTTATGTGTATTAAATGGTGGGTGGCATTTTTTAAATACTCTGTCAAGAACCTCCCCAGCCGAGGCTCACATTAAACCTAGGAAATCCTATCCCAGATGAAAGTTTGAATGAGTGGGGTAATTATGAAACTTATGAATTTTGTTATAAGTAAAGTAAAAACAAACTCTCAGCAGAGTCATAAAAAAATAAGAGAACAGACTATAATGAACTGCTCATAAATTCCAAGATTCAGCAGAGTCTTCAGTATAATATGTAAGAAGTGCAAAGACAGAATAAATCTCTTACATGTTATTTATTTTTTAACAGATATTAAATATTAAACAGATTATAGATGGTGTGAACATTCCTGCTCAGGATGGGGTGGGGGCATGGGTTTGGGAACTGTCAACGAAAGAAGAATGATGAGCAGAAATATTAAGAAGCATGAAAATCCATGCTGACAAATTGATTTCATGGCAAGAAGAGGAACCACATCGGTGCTCCCTGATTAATTTAATTTGGGACATAAGAAATTAAAATCAGTAAGTAATCAGTGAACAGAAATATGGTGACCAGGTCCCTTAGCATGGATAGTTTCAAGAACAGAGTTTTGTCTAACGGGCAATGGAAAAAGTTCCAATGGTTGAGAAAAACAGGATTGAGAATAGTGGACGATAACCTTAACAAATGTGTCGGTCTAAACTGTGGGGACCTCACATTGTCTGTACTCATGTAGCTGGATTGCAATGCTAAATGTTAGCATTTTAATCCAGCTGCTTGTGTTAAGACAAGTTGTAGTATCAGGAAGTTGTATCAGTACTGTAGTAGCAGTACCGGGAAGGCCCAAACCAAAACTCTCGAAGATGGTGGAAACATGAGTCCTTCCCAGCAACCGAAAGCATGTTCAACATTTAATAATGAAAGCTCTCCGGGGGACATATCCAGAGATGGCGTCTCTCGTGACATGCGGAAGACGATGAACATTACCAGAAGCTTAACAGACCCCCTCTAACGAAACCTCTTTTGGCACAATTTATCAAGTATGAAAGAATCGTACTCCAGCGATACATTTGGATACATCTTCATGTAATATTCGAATAATGAAAATGTCATAAAACATTTGAGTGTTCAATTTGATGTTTTTCAGTCATAGGGACTAATATAGTACATGATTCTGATCTCTGTGGAAAAAACTCACTTACGGTTCAGCATCACCAGCCCCATGACATAACATGCAGCTTGTGACAGTGTTGGAAGAATCAGATTCATTTAAGTAAATACAGTCTCTATCTGCAAGCAAGCATTACATTCCTTCAGTTATTTAAAATAACCTTTCAAATCAAAATCGCTCTGCTTTGGTGGTCTGAGAGTGCAAATTTAGTCAATTCAAGGGTGCATTCAGATCTTCTTTCACTGTGTTTGCTTCCAATTCGCAATGTTCAGAATAAAATGAATTACAAGCATTGTCGATGCGAGGAAGTTGAGAAAGCAACACAGTGCTCTCTGAATTTAAATTCACATTGGTCAACGTTCCTTGCATGAAGCAATTTCAGACAAACGCCCTTTCCTCTTCCTCCCCAAGCATAATGGCGGACAGAACAGAGCAAAACATTACCTAATTGTCGTTGAAGCTCCCTAGATCATATGAGTGTTTTCTACAGGTCTGACCCGTTAAGTGTTTTCTGCGTGATTTGGGAAATTTTTCGATCCACATTTGGATCTGAAAATATCTTATTTGTCGTGCAGCTGCAGCAGCCTGACCGTGCGTGGAAGAGTGCACATCTGCTTCAATTTACCATACACAACACACCACTTATCCACGGTCAAGTGTTGTCTTTGAACGCCGAGATGTTTTGCGCTGCCCATTTTAATCCAAGGAGATTTCCGTAATTACGGGATCCAGGAATGGCCCCGTAATATTAGACACAGTTACTTTGTGCTCGGAATACACGCCAAGATTTATAAGGTTTAAAAAAAATCCAGTGCATTTTGTACCCATAAGCCCTTCTTTCTTTTTCCCATGACAATCAGATTTCATAATTATCATACCAAAGTATTTAATTTGACTAATTTATGAAAAAAATGTTTTCAGTGTCTTTGAAGAGTAGGAACATTTTGTCTTTCATATCCATATAGTATAAAATTTCCATGTAATTTATCTCCAGATACATCCCAGTCCTGGAGATATAGTGTATTACTGTATTACTCGGAGTACAGATACCTCTTTCTCTGCGATGTCAAGTGGGAAGTTGTCGTCAATGAGATAATTGTCTTAATCTGTGGCTTTCTTCTTATTGAATTAGGATTTAACAGATTTGCCACGGTTAACATATGACCAAATTAATGCCATGTTGAAAACATAAAGGTTATGGAAGGACTTACATTTTATATTGTCTCCAGTGACTGAAATTTCTGGGGTATATGATATGAAATGGTTTTTTTTTTTTTGAAAAAAAAAAAAAAAAACAAACCCAGGCTTCTGGGCGTCAACATGTTAATTATACTACATGATATGGTGCCATTAGTTTTTACATTCACAGGGAATTCTGTGTAATTGTAAAGACATTAAAAACTGGACCTCTGCCTGTCTAAACCATTGTTCTCAGATGCTCCAATTTTATCTAGTGCAAAAGGGCGTTTTCCTGGAATTCGGCCGCTTAAGGTTCTCTCCAAATACATTTGTACGTGTATGTGTATTTATGTTATGGTTTTGCTCAAGCAGTTCTGGTGGTTCTAGGAATTGAACAGTTTGTAAATTTTATCCAAGATTAATTTGTTATTTTACATTATTTTATTACTTCATATTGCGTTGTTTGTTTACTTTGTGTATGACCTCATGTTTTTGAAAATGATTTTTGTACATTGCCCTTCTGTATACTTTTGTGCTGATTTTGGAATAACTAAAGCAGTTCTGTATTAAGTATTTTAGGTCTAATATATAGCATTACAGTCATTTTGCAGATTCTCTTAAACTGAGAAATGTACATTGTATACATTTTTATATACTCAATTATTGACTTTATGAATTATGGACATTTAATGAAGCAATTCAGAGAAGGTACCCCAATCAAGGGTGCAACTGCAGTGCTCTCCTTGAGGGTTGATCCTTCGGCCTCGGGGTTTCAAACCCAGCTCCCAAACCATTACACTACAGTGTCTCCCCAGAATAGGTTTTTTAACTTTTCCAGTGCAGCCATGTGACCTGCTTTGTGAAATACAGACACTCTGTCCCTAAAGAGAGGGAGTTTCTCCGTTCTCACACAAAGGCTTTGATGGATACACAAATGTGGAGTGAACCACTGCCTCTGTTCTAAGAGGAGCTGGGATACATGTTGTAAATTGGTCTCCGGGGCTCTGTATTGTCAATCAACTCAGTGATGTGTGATGTCACTCTAAAACATTTTGGAATGACAGTTCCAGCTTCTATGTAATGGCATGACCGGTGCATTAGAACAGTCTGATGTTGCACATTATGGATCTCCATGTGTTCGATAAGGCAAATGACCCCGTCCTCCTCCACCCACACCTGCCATGTTTTTGGCGGTTACAGGTACGAAAGAGACGGCCTTCATCTACGCGGTGATGGCGGCGGGGCTGGTGCACGCGGTGACCCGGTCATGCAGCGCAGGCAACATGACGGAGTGCTCGTGCGACACCAGCCTGCAGGGCACCGGCTCGCCCACGGAAGGGTGGCACTGGGGCGGCTGCTCCGACGACATCAAGTACGGCACCTGGTTCAGCCGCAGGTTCATCGACAACTCCGTCAGGAACTCCTCGGCTAAGGGGGGTGACACCCTGCTCTCCATGAACCAGCACAACAGTGAGGCTGGCCGGCAGGTGAGAGAGCAGAACATCTTACAGACATTCTTACAATGCTTTGAAGAAATTCAGGTTAAATACCTTGTTCATGGGTCCAGTCATAGTGTCCTAATTAGGAATTGAACCTGCAACCTTAGAAACCTAACCATTATACTACACAACTTCCCATTGGCTCCCACCCATCTGATCAGTGCATTATCCATTAAATATCCATTAAATATTCCAAGGTACTGCTGTTGTACCTTTGAGTAAGGCACCTGAATTGCTTCAGTGAAAATATACAGCTGTATAAATGGATAATGGGTAGACGTGTTAATTTGGGTTGAAGGCACTGGATAAGACCATCTGCTAAATGCCTTTTGCAAAGTAACACTTTGTCAGTCAGTAATTGCACTGAAAAAAACAGCTTAATAAATTGCAAAAACTAAACAAAAGATCCAGTGGATCTAAACCCAATGAGTGAAAGAGGAGGTATTTTCACAAGCTTGAAGCTCCAAGGGGCAAAGCTGGAATTAATTACCCTCTCTCTCACGTGTGAGTCAAACAGTATCACAACATTTCAGTCTGGTGTTAGGGTCAGCTCTGTCCTTGAGTTGACTTATTCCCTGTGAAGTGGTTAGAGACAGTGAAAGGTTCTCTGAGTATGGTGGCCTGCGTAGATCATACCACTGTAAAGGTCTCCAACACATGCTGAAGTCTTTTTGGGGGAGGGAATTGTATTGACCCAAAAAGAAGAATCGTTTGATGTTTGTGTTTGTTGAGAGCTTCTTATGTGATTAGATATGACTCACTCATGGGTTTCATTTTAAAGCATACAGATTAATTTATTTCACATGGATTGAGTATAATATCACAGTGTTGCCTTTACATTAGCGCATATTCAGATCCATAATGTTTTTGACTTTTTAAGGAACATCTGTAAATGATTGTATATGTGAGCAGGGTCACTTATAACATTGATCAGTTTTAAATACTATGTATTCCTTATACCCAAGCCAAGATAGGCTGATCTCTCTCATTCATCCCTATTTCCTGTTACTTTTCATGCCAAAAAGCTGACATGAAATGTGTGACAATGTTTATATAATATAATTTGTAAGCTATGTTGGAATTTATGTGGATCATTAAAATGTAAGCTATGCCCGATATGTTAGAAAATGTTTGCACATTTTGAGTGTTTACTTTATTGAAATTGTTCACCCATAAAGTTTAAGTTACATTTGTCTGTAGGAAGACACTACCACCTCCATTGACTTTACCATTTGACATAAAACATATGAATTCTGTTTCAAATGTGAAGTTGAAATGTGAAGTAAAAGTAGCTTGCTACATGAGAGAAATGCTGCTTGTAAAGCAATCGAAAATCAGTGTTTAAATACTTTCTAAAGTCTTTCTACCATGTAGTCTACTTTTACTTACTATGTACTTCTACTGACTTTTATTTTTATTTGTTGATGCTGTGTTTTTTAACCGTAGATGAAGGCATTTTGTATGCTATTAATGCACTTTTTTTGTTAAATAAATCTGAATGGTTCAAAATTGTAAAAATATGGGTAGCAACTTAATGACCAACTTCCAAGGCTAGACCAACTGAGAACAGCTGTAATAAAATATCTAGTATCTCTGGCTATACTAAATGTACTGTGATATGGTAACATATTGTGATGTCATGAAGTACAACAACATAGTGAATCAAAATACATGTTTCATGTCTCAGACGGCAAGTGTTCTGAAAATCCACTTCATTTACACCTTCATGTTTCAGAGTTCATAACTTGTGATTGTAGGTCTATATGTGTTTACTACTTGAATGCTCCCTGTCCCCTCTTGATGACCCTTGTTAATTCTGAGGTCAGCTTCCCGCAAAAATCTTCATGGCCCGGTCCTGAAGTCCTGGAGAAGCGTCTGTAGAACATCTCCCACACCCACCATGGCCAGCATGAGTTCCACAGGAACTTAAGCCAGTCGCCACATGGTGAATTTCACACCAGAGTTACAGAGGAGTGTTATTCACTGCACATTTCCAGGTCCCCAGAGATAACATGGCTCTCTCTCTCATCGCATAGCTCCGTCTGTCCTGTTTTGTCTGTTTACTGCACAAACACATTGCTTTTTCCACTCTTCTGACAGAGCAGGTCATTCAGGGTCATCCAACATCCCCACTTTCCACCCCCGAGGCTTGTGGTTGGACAGATATTTCCTATATGCTCCTCAGAAAAATCCCAAACTTGGAGCAAGTCTCATTGTAGTATTCTCAAACGTTATACAAGACTGTGGGAATTAAACTTTCTTTATTATGCAAAAATGTTTCATGAAAGGCAATACTTGATCTGATATTGTTTTTGATGTCAACAAATGAGTCTGGCTCTCAAAACGTTAAAATATGTTTGAATATTATAGAAAAAACACCATAACGCTGCACTCTCTTTTAGAGGACATATAATGAGGACAATATGGGGCCAGTTTTGTCTTACTTCCTCTGGCTCTGTTTTACCCCCTACAGGCCGTGGCAAAGACCATGTCTACAGACTGCCGTTGCCATGGAGTCTCGGGCTCCTGCGCGGTAAAGACGTGCTGGCGGACAATGGCGCCCTTTGAGCGGGTGGGCAACTACCTGAAGGAGCGCTACGAGGCGAGCGTGCAGGTGCTGGACCGCCCCACGCGGAAATTCCGGCGGAAGGACAAGGACAAACGACAAGAACCGATCGGGAAGGAGGAGCTCATCTTCCTCCACAAGTCACCCAACTACTGCCTGGAGGACCGGCGGCTGGGCGTGGCGGGGACCCGCGGGCGCCGGTGCAACCGGACCTCCACGGGGCCGGACGGCTGCAACCTGCTGTGCTGCGGGCGGGGCTACAACACCCACGTGGTGCGCCACGTCGAGCGGTGCGAGTGCAAGTTCGTCTGGTGCTGCTATGTGCGCTGCCGCCGCTGCGAGAGCATGAACGACATGCACACCTGCAAGTAGAGGCGCCCTCCCTCCGCCCGGAGCCGACCCGCGAACGGGGACCCCTGCTGGGCCTAGGATCTTGTGGTAGCAGAGTTTCCGTCCTTGCCTCGGACGGTGGGAAGCACTGTGATGTCACAATAACCCTTGTGCTAACTCAGGAATAGTAAAGTACTTATTTAATGAAATGCAAAACAAAGATCACCGAGGTGTAGGAAAACAAAAAAAATTGTAAAAAAAAAAAATATATACATATATATATAGAGGAACTATTTTTCCAGTCCAGCTCAACCTAGACAGGAGTAATCAATCATATCAGCCTTTGCTTACGAGGCAGGAGAAACCATGCAGGTCTCTAAGGGTCCAGACGCAGGAGCGGATTTACCAAGAAAAATAATAGATGGAGAAATTGCCATTGAGACTTGAGATAGAGAATCCCCCATGAAGAGATTCAGTCGTTTGCTGGATCCTTAGATTTAATGGGGAATGCAAAGGGAACAAAAGCAGACTTGAAACCAGTGGGTCTGTGGAACCATTTAGAGGAACCATGTGAATAAAACCTAAAGATTTCTTCACTGGTCGCAGTACTGCAGGTTAAAGAAAATGGATGTGCTTGCTTCCACACTCCCTGTGGCTCAGCACTGTATGTGCACTTAATGCAAAGAACCGCAACTACAGCCCACTACGTCTCCTGAATGGCACACATCTGTTTCACTGCACAGTAATGAAATACGCTACTAATGCAATGTTCAGAATTGAATGAAACGTCTCTTTTCAAGCAGACGTTTTTCACGATTGGTCCAAAAATAATTTCTATGAAAGTATTTTTAAAAAAGGATTTTTCAGCACCTCAATATTTGTAATGCATAAAGCTGTTTATTTTTTCTATGTATTTCAATTATAAGATATTTTCTGTACAAAAAAATTGGAATAATAAAGCTATGGAAGGGTGCTCTTGAAAGATAAGAGCATTATTAACTGTAGAATTACTGAGTGAATACTCAGAGAAAATGAAAATCAGATCTTTATATTAAATGAAAGTAGCATTTTATGCAAACAGCATACAGTTGTTTATATCATGTAAATATTAAATTATACAAAATGTATTAAAAGGAGGAGCCTGCCATGAACAACTTTCAATCTATCTATTTCTTGTATACTGTAGCCTGTACTGCTAAGGCTTACTACAATCATGTCGCTATGCCGTAATGCTAATCCGAAAAGCTGCATCCCAACGGCAGACCATGTTAGAAGAGAAGTACAGAAGTCACATCCTAACTAGCTGTTCGACAAACAGGATGAATCAGGGGGCAGATCCTGAAGGCCCTTAGGTCCATTCTGTTTGTTTCTAAGACGCCGTCTGTATGCAAATGGCAAGCTTTTCCTCCTCCGTCCGTCTCCAGTGTCCAAAGCCCGCATCCCTTTGCTGTGAGTGTGGAGCCAGTGATTTGTGAAAAGTTACAAACCTGTGCCAAATACCACACATGCCTTCTTTTAAAGGGGGATTAAAGCTAACTGAGCTGACCTTTCATTTCGGCGCAACACTGGAGCAGTGGAAAGGTGAACAAAGGATGTATTACCTCTAAGGAAACAAGACAAACAGGGACTCTCACTGCTGGGGAATTATCTTATTAAATTAAAACAAATATGGATTATAAAGACATATCCTTCCAAACATATTACCTTGAAAGCAGGTATTGTTGAACAACAGGGTGTCAATAAAGAAAATTATTCACAGGGTTCAGGTACTATCATTATAACTGAATAGCTCAGTAACTACTTCTAATAAAAATGTTATTAAAAGCATATGCATACACAGCAAATATTGATTGTGGGTACAGATGTTTTTGTGAGCTTCCTTTGAGTTTCTGCTCAGAAATCTTCTCTCAGTTCAGGCTTTTATAAACAAGCCAGTACTCAGCATGACAACGCCTTGTGTCTTATTCTTTCATTTTTTTTCTGAGAAATGGAACTGAGAATCAAATGTATTGTTACAGGTCTTTATTTTTGACACAGGTGTGTTTATAATGTCCCCTTTAGTGGAAATGGCACAGTCTCTGGTGGAATGTATTCACAAAATGAGGGACTTTAGGCTCTTCTCTTGAGCACAGGCTACCTTTTCCTTCCACAAGCTCAAATAAACGTAAGGTTTCAAATGTCATTTTCTTTCCAGAATTTACTTTCCTGAACAACTGACAACCACACTGAATGTATATGTAACTGAATTGCCATGTCAATGAATTCAAATATGCAGGGACTGAGTGATTCAAAATGAAGAAGAGGATGACAATAGTGTAAGAATAAAGCCTATACCTGATTGGCCATAAAATATGAAGAACTACATTGAAAGCTATTTCCATTAAAGCTTATTATAAATGTTTTTTACACACAACAAACTCACAATTGGGCATGGAAACATTTTTGTCTCCATCCTTACCAAGATTCTAGATTAGTTTGAATTTATTCAGAAATCTGACGATTGTACCAATTTGTACTACATTACATGTAATATGCATGAGAGAAAGTAGCCCGAAACATAGAACATGTCTGAAGGGACTAGGTCATTAGTGGAATAGGATTCTGAAGAATGCTATTGGCCTATATTGGGTTTTTCACTCCAGGACAGAGGATTCCGTTTGGGCAGATCTTTTATTGGCTCACCACTCAAGTTTCACCCAATGATATGCCAGACATCAAAAGACCACCATGAATGTTCACATTTTCTATACTGAAATAGTAAATTCCATAAATTCACCTACCATTTTCTGTGTTCAAATTGCATACACCAGGTAATAAAACCTGGGAAATATCCTATATCTGAAAATATGTTGAATATCAGGCAAATAACCATAGTGTGGATGGCATTATCCACTAGAACAGCTTAGATATGCACAACAGAAGAGAAACAAACAATTCCAGTCAAGCTTTATTTCCACTCAGAAAACTTATTTGGTTACATCAAGGTCAAGATGTTATGAACCCAAACACGGGAACACAAGTGATTTCTGTTACAGTCGAGAGAGCACGGACACAAAACATTCGTACTGTCATCGCATGGATAAAAACCTCGTTCTCCTGCCAAGATTTCCTCCCCAGGCAGCACAAACTACTCCAGCAACAGCTGGCTATGAATAAAACAAGACAAAAAGGGCAGGTTTGACAAATCAAAAGCTTTTAAACAGAACACAGATCTCATGCCTGGAGGAGCTACTGTGGTGAACAAGGGCTCAAAATAAATTATACGTGAGGAGATTGTGTTACCAAAAAAAAAAAAGAAGAATGGAGACGAGTAAATGCATGTCCTGAAGCAAGCTTTGAACATGAGCCAATTGAATGTCCCGTGGGCATTCAGACCAATCATGCTTCTCCTGGATCATATGACGCAATTAACTAAGGTACCACACAGACAGCCTTGGGCGTACAAGAATTTATGAGGTGTATCTGCAAATATCATTGTAGTACCAAACTCAAAATTGTCACACAGATTAACTGGCAAACATTAAAAAATTTAATTAAACAGTGGCTGCTACTGTATTTGGAAAAATGCTTGCGCAAGTTGTCCATGTAGTGTTTTAGAGTTTATTGATTTTAATGCCATTTGTTTTATGCTTCAGACAAGGGTTTTAAAATCACAACAACACAAAAATATTCAGATAGTCCTCAGCTACTCAGTACTAATTTATGTAGGGACAAATATTTACAAAAGTAAGTCCAGAACAGAAACTCATCAATCAACATTACCACAGTTGATAACATATGCAACTATACGATAATATATGCCAAGCACAGAGATGGCACACTTGGGGTTAAATCGGGCTGAAATCCACATGTCAAATTCACATGGTCACGTGATCATTCCATTCATTCATTCAATTAAGGATTTCCCAGCAAGACACTCACACCAAGCCAGCAATTGCTCATGAAATCTCTGACTAAGGGCTTATACACTCAGGAATCCCAGGTGCAGATTAAATGCAGTTGGACTGGTGTTCTTTAATAGGAGCAATGCGTAGGCATAGGGCAAGAGGTTGCAAAAAACCTGTTCTATTGTCTGACCTGAACATTCACCAGGTTTTGGGTTTCGATGGACCACACTATGGCATACGTGGAGCAATGCATCAGCCATTAAAACTCTGTCCTTACAATATCTTTACTAAATTCCTGGAGATCTGTCTGCAGGGTCAAGCTATAAACTAAGAGGTGAGTCTGCAGACAGACTCCTTTTGTCATGATTGCAGGTGATATCTTGGGTTTTATTATTTGTTTCATGCTTTCTCGCCTGTACTATCGTCGGGAAGCTAACGATGTTCTTTTGGTTATCGGCTGATTGCTAGGTGTGGCTGATTAGTAATTGGTTTCAGGTGTGTGAGGTCTTTATATCACCCAGGGCTTCAGCATTTCTTTGCGTTAGTGTCGTCTATACACTTCGCTGGCTTTGGGAGACATTTTGTCCTCTGGTTTCTTTTGGCTTAGTATGCCTGGTTTGTAAGTATAATGTAGGAATCTTTATTCTTTATTTTCTTTTGTTTGCGGGATTGAACCGTGTTCACCCGCCAAAGAATTTGGTGCTTAAGTATCTGCGTGGTACTTCGCACTTAACTCTTTATATATTAAGAGCTGTTAGGTTTTCACTGCTGAAGTCTTAGTTTCTTTTTATTTATCTTAGAGTTGGGGTTCTCCCCAGGAGTGTATTTTTGTTTTGTTGTAGGGATTTGTTCCCTCTGATCTGTCTCCTTTGAGACCTTAGTGGTTGAGGAATTGGTTCCTTAGCTTTTTGTCTGAGTATTGTGCACACTAAGGGGTATCATCATCATCATCATCATCATCATCATCAGTCCTTACACCTTTCAATCCCAGTTGAGCATAATATGTACTTCTATTGGTTAAATAATTTCATTTATTCATACGAAGAAATGTGTCAATGAGAAATGTTACATGTATTTTATTTTTTTGGGTAACACAAAACACTATTCCCAACTGGTGTTGTCTTTCCCACCAAGGAAACAAGCCACAGATGACCATGCATGGGTATACAGTATGCATCTGCTGTTTTTCATTGTGCATTAAACCTAAAGCTTTCCTCATTAGCCATGCTAAATCATAACATGGACACGCTGTTTCATATTTTACGACATGCTAAGTTCAGCCAAAAAAATATGAAGACTGCACCTTCACATCGTCCATCTCTTAACGTCTCACTTTCCACAGGTTTATGACTAAATTAACTTTGTTAGGTGTGAATGATATTGATTAAATAGTAAGAGTTTTAGCAATGAAATTCAAATGAATTGGTGCCATTTAGTGCCAGCATTAGTGTCTTTAAATCATGGTGTATGTATACTGTATGTTTCATAATTAACATCACCAGTGGGGTTTGTCATCTGGAAACCGGTGCCATAAAATGTTGTATGTAACTTGTGTCTCAAAAGGACACAAACTGTAGTGCCAAACAGTGAATGAGTTCAAATTTTAAGAGCTAGTATTTCTTCTATATGAACCAAGGAAGATTAAATTGGATGTTCCCTTGTAAAACACACTGGTATGCTTGAAGAGTGGCTTAAAAAACAGAATGTATTATACTGAGTTATATTACAACCAAAAAATGCATTTTATTAAGGATCATCTGTTACAAAAATGTAGGGCTTTCAGTCTGCACAATTTGCGGAATGTTAACTAAATGGACTTCCATTTGTTTCCCACAGTAAGTGGAAATGAGCAAGACAGTGTCTCAGTGATTCCACAAGCTCAAATGACATGTTTCTGTTTTAGACTGAAGCGTAGTACTTGTCACATGAAAAAAATTACATTACCGCTCTTTTCAAGGTAAGCAAAACATATCCATTTTTTTATTTCTGGATGGAATTCCCCTGCAACTGAACAGATAACATTTGATGTTTCATTACATGTTATAAGTTTATTTTAAATCAGTTTGAATTGAATGGTAAACTTAATTCAATACCATACATTGAGGACAAATTTCATTGTTGTTTAAGTAATTATAAAGTACTTAAAGCACTTTAAACTCTTGCTTTGAGCACAGACCTAGGTCTCGTCATATTTAAAATTGTATTCAAATTCCCCACTTGGACCGTAGCCTTAGGATACAGAAAATCCCCAGCATGTATATATATATATAACTCAAACCCAGGTTAGGTCAAACTCTATGGAAAAAATAAAGTTTGACTTTCACTCTGAAATGAAGGTAAGAAATATCACTGTTAACATAAAGCTTTAAATCTTTAAGTGGTTTTACTAAAGCGAGAGTCCGGTATGATGTTTGTTCTTGACTGTCTGTTCAATCATAAAATTTTGAAAAATTAAGCCAGAGTGTTTGTGTCAGACTCAGATACATACAGCCCAAGAGCAAACAATTCTTCCCTGTCTTGCAGAGAAAACAAGCGTACAGTGGGGAAACAACTCAGACAATAAGGTGACACCACCTATTGTTCAACATTTATTCACTCCGTCCAAGTCCATGCCTTTTCAAGTGGTCATAATTGCTGTGTCTAATTTTTTTTCATTACCAGTTCTATTCATCCTGGTGTAAAGTGCCAAGTCTTGCCAAGAACAGTTCGCCCTCCGGCAAATCTCCCACTGTACACATTATCCAAAACTTCTCGCTGCTCATGTCAGGCTCTCCAGGAAGTGAGCACTTTTAGAAACTTCAGAACTTGGATCTGACAAGTGCGCAGTCCATGCCAGCACACGTGATGCGGGGCAACATTCAAGAATGCTCATCATCTCGGTTTAAGATTCTCGACACGGTTTCAGTGCTCCTTCTTCTGGGATTATATTTTAGACGAGCGCAGTGGTGCTGGGATAGTTTTGGCTGGAGCTGTGTAAGTAATGATGAATTGCGTGTCGGTGAATGGGTGAATGGACTCTTGCCTGGAGGTGGCTGTGGTTTTGTGGGGACGGGCAGAGCTTTTGTGCTCCACAGGGGGTCACAACCCAGTGGTGGGGTGGGGGGTGGGTTTGCTCTGTGTTCCTCAATGCCTTCATCAAAAAAGAATAGCCTTCAGATTAAGTATCATACATTATTAAACAATTTTTCAATTGTTACCCATTATTTGTGGTATTTGGCATGAAAAATCACCTCCTGAGCACGTTTTTAAGACTCAGAACTATTCAATAATGTACACTCAGATATTATCTAATAACACATGAGTCAGGTGGAATGAGAATACAGCCTAACTCTGATAAACAACACTGTGTATATGTATTCTTACTCATATATGACTTTTCGGCAATCAATCGTTTTCGTCAGGGTAGAGAAACCTACTTGCACTCCGGATCAAACAACGTACTTTGGGAATGATGGGGGACTTTTGTTTTTGCTGGGGAGAAAAACAAAGAAGACGTTATCAACTGTGAGGAACAAGATCCACTGCCTGACTCTTATGGTTGATATTTTATATGAAGACTGCTCTCAGCTTTGGGCTCCAGTGTAGCCAATGTGTTAGTGGGTTAAACGGATACTGCTTGTCGGTATGTGGGAGGTACTTGATGGTAGGAATCGCTGCACCTTCTGCTCCTGATGATTAACACAGTCAATGGAGAGGACATTCTGGTGCTCTGAGGTCACTTTATGGAGAAAGTTCTTTGCCCCTTTTTGCCCTTTTATGGTGGGATGGGGGAGGGGGTTTGTGTCATGTTTCGAAGAGGAACATCCCTCTGTCAACTTGTGACACTGTATCTGTCACAAGGATTTCTATGCATAGCTATCTAGTAAAATTAAACAAATGGTAGGCTCGGCGATCCAAATTATGAACTATATCTGCTCAACTTCAAATACGCAGCATTGTCTTTTTGAAAAAGTGGTCAAGCAGCAGGAAGTCGACCAGCATGACGATGTGCACTGGCTGGGCAGGGGGTGTGATATGGAGTAACGCTCTCAACAAAGACAGGAGGCGAGTGAGTTTCTCTCCAACCAGAGTCCTACCAAAGCAGATGAGTTTTCTTCACTCATGCGAGTTCTAGACTCAACAGCCCATGTCTTATTTCTGAGCATTATCTCAATAGTGCCTGAATAGTATCAATCTAAAACAGTTTCTCCAGGAGAAAATAAAACCAAATAATCAGCTGAATTTCATTTTCTCAATCCTCTTCTGTCTAAATACAGAAAGTATAGATGAAGAATGTCTCCATTTAGATTTTTGTTATTCATGGGTATGCTTACCCAAAAAGACAGATTTGTGAAATAATAGTATGGTCTTATATCAAACAGAAATGAGAAATCCTCTAATAAAGCGGTCATGCTGCCATCTTGTGGACGAAATGAGAAAGAAATGAGAAAGATCATTTTTCTCTTGCACAAATTAAAAGGTCCTCTTGAAGAGGAACCTGACACTTACATGGGAAAAGATAAAAGGAGCAGATTACATTTTTTTGTTTGTTACATAATACAGACTGATAATTTCTCCAAACAATAATTTTACACCAGTTTCAGAGCCAAACTCTCTCACACAAAAAAAAACCTCATTTAGTGTTGCTTATTTGTCTGACAAATATCATCAGTGACTGAGAACTCCATTATGTCCATAATAAATATAAGCAAAGCTGTCAGGAAAAAAGCACACTTTAAAGCTGTAAATATAGAGCATAGAGCATTTTGTCAATGTATGAACTATGTAAGAACTATTTGAGTATTTTTCAGTAGAGGATATTTTAATAGGACTTTATTGCAACAATGGGACTTCATTGTAGACCCATTACCCAACTTAATCATGTTACTACATAAACTTTTACTATACTACTACCAGTATATAAATTATTACTCTAACCCACCTTCAATGTGTTGCTGATGGGCTGTTCACTGGAGCAGTCTTAATGTGTTACCAATATTAAGCATGGCACCTTTTTAGCTTGGTTTATTAAACGATAAGGAAAGAAAAAGTTGATGAACAACACATGTATCACAAGAGGTGGACAATGGGCGTTGGGTTTTATCGTGATGCACCGGAAGGAGCAGTTCAGGAGTGACCTTGACAGAGAGCAGACGTCCAGCAGCTCTGTTCTGCGGACACACATACATGTCTCAATGAAAATGGGATCCGGGTTATTTAGGAACACCTCCAGTATCCAAAACAAATGAGTCTGACACTTGTGCGATGTCTTACCAACTGCTGCTAGCATTTGCCTGGCACTATGTATACACAATGAAATCACTTGTTTTGGATACTAGACATGTCCCTGTGTATTCTCAACCCCACTTTCATTGAGACATGTATTTTAGTTTTTTGTGTTTTTCCAGTGTTTTTCACTGTTAATGAACTGTGAATACATGGTACCAGGCACATGCCAGCAACGGTTCATTAGACATCGGACCGCAATCAAACGTGCTTGTGTTGGATACTATACATATTCCTGAGTGACCTGGACACCACTTTCGTTGAGACATACAGTACTGTGCAAAAGTTTTTAGACAGTCAACCAATTATACCAAACAGGTGCTAATGATCATCAATTTCACATAAAGGTTGAAACACAGTCATTAACTGAAACAGAAACAGCTGTGTAGGAGGCTTAAAACTGGGTGAGGAAGAGTCAACCTCTGCTACCAAGGTGAGGTTGTGGAAGAAAGTTTCATGGCACAGGTTAAACGCCATGGCAAGACTGAGCCCAGCAACAAGACACAATGTAGTTCTACTGCATCAGCAAGATCCCTCCCAGACAAAGATTACAAAGCAGACTGGGGTTTCAAGATGTGCTGTTCAAGCTCTTTTGAAGAAGCACAAAGAAATGGGCAACATTGAGGATTGTAGACGCAGTGGTCTGCCAAGGAAACTTAGTGCAGCAGATGGAAAAACGCATCAAGCTTATTTCCCTTTGAAATAGATGTCCAGCAGTGCCATTAGCTCAGAACTGACCGAGATCAGTGGGGCCCAGGTACACCCATCTATTGTCAGAAGTCTGGCCAGAAGTGGTCTTCATGGAAGGGTTGCAGCCAAAAAGCCATACCTCTGACATGGAAACAAGGCCAAGCGATTCAACTATGCACAAAAACATAGGAACTGGGGTGCAGAAAAATGGCAGTAGGTGCTTTGGACTGATGAGTCAAAATTTGAAATATTTGGCTGTAGCAGAAGGCAGTTTGTTTGCCGAAGGGCTGGAGAGCGGTACAATGAGTGTCTGCAGGCAACAGTGAAGCATGGTGGAGGTTCTTTGCAAGTCTGGGGCTGCATTTCTGCAAATGGAGTTGGAATTTTTTTTTATTCATGATTAATGGTGTCCTCTGCTGAGAAATACAGGCAGATACTTCTCCATCATGCAATACCATCAGGGAGGCGATGGATTGGCCCCAAATTTATTCTGCAGCAGGACAACGACCCCAAACATACAGCCAATGTCATTAAGAACTATCTTCAGCATAAAGAAGACCAAGAAGTCCTTGAAGTGATGGTATGGCCCCCAAAGAGCCCTGATCTCAACATCGGGTCTGTCTGGGATTACATGAAGAGACTGAGGGATTTGAAGAAGCCTACATCCATAGAAGATCTGTGGTTAGTTCTCCAAGATGTTTGGAACAACCTACCAGCTGAGTTCCTTCAAAAACTGCTAGTGTACCAAGAATTGACGCTGTTTTTTAAGGCAAAGGGTTGTCACACCAAATTTTGATTTAGATTTCTCTTCTGTTCATTCACTGCATTTTGTTAATTGATAAATAAACTATTAACACTTCCATTTTTGAAAGCATTCTTAGTTGACAGCATTTTCACACCTGCATAAAACTTTTGCACAGTACTGTATTAGTTTTTTGTGTACCATCCATACTAAATGTGCCAAAAGAAATCTGGTGCATTCACTGTAAATACATGGTGCCAGACAAATGCCAGCAACAGTTCGTAAGGCATCAGACCACTTTGAAAACTCACTTGTTTTGGATATTAGACATGTTCCTGAGTAACCTGTATTTCAGTATTTGAGACTTGTATTTTAATTGCTGAATAAAATGCAGTATTAAATATTACTAAATGTAACTCTAACACATGCTGTAAGTATTTCGTTAATATTTGATTAAATGTGATTTTTAACAGTTTTTGAGCAATTTTTTTTGTAGAGGACTTTTATTATGACAACACCACCCAGAAGGATTTTTCTTAATATTGCTGGCGGAACACTGGTGGAGGGAAAAGAGTGAAGGAGTGCGCGTGCTGCCTTAGCATAAGATCATGGAAGTCCACGACATGGTGTAACGGTAAATTTATGCTCCGAGCTTTCTAAGTTTAGGCTAAACCCTCGACTTAAATTCTTACGGGGCTTGCATGGAACAAGTGTAAATTAGTCCGCTGACTGTGTTCCTTCTTGATAATGAAGTGCTAACTAGCTAGCTGTTTAGCGATAACTAGCTAGCTTTGCTAGTAATGTCGCTAGAAACTCAACTTCTGTGTAATGCCACCAGATACAGTGCAGTTATGTAGTGGTAGCATATTTTTAGCGATAACTAAAAGCATTTTAAGCTTTGACAGTAAATGTCAAGATCCTTAAATCAGAAACTCAACATATTTTATTCTGTGCAATGCCACTGAGAAGGTACAGTGCAGTAATGTAGAAGAGTGACTTTGATGATGGGCGAATATTTGGTATCATATCTCCTGGTGGAGGAAAGGAGGACAGACTATTCACCTGTAGGCTCCAGCCTGGTATCTATTTTTATAAATGATCTTAGCAATGGCATCTAAGTGAGGACTCAGTGTGCAGTTGTTACTCTCATTTATGAAATTCACTTGCCCAGCCTGTTTATGAGCTTGAAACGAAAATTAAATCTCTGGTTTGAAATTGGTTTTAAATGCTATTATTTAAACCGATTTCATGGGTTTTTTAAAGGCTTGTGCTCAGTTATCTGTTAATTTTAGCATATTCACATTTGATGGTAATGCCATTGAATGAATGTGCTCTACTCTGAACATATGGATAGACTCAGAGCCGTATCTCAAAAAAACATGAATGGTTTCTGCAGGAAAGCATTCACCTTGGAGCCCTAGTTTGACCAGGGGTTTGCAAATTTGGAAGCAAAAAGACCCAGGAGGAAAGGTTAAACTAAAAGTTTGTCTCATCCCTCTCTTGGTGCCACTACTGGTAAGACTGAAACTGGTTTGATCTTAATTTATAAAACAGTGTTTGGAGGTGAAGCTCTCCTCCCACAGCTGGCCAAATGGTTTCTGCAGCGAGCCAACTAGTTTGACCAGGGGTTTGCAAATGTTGGAAAAGAGAGAAAGGTTAATAAACTAAAAATTGTCCACTTGTAAGCAGAGAAACTGGCCATCACTTGTTTTTTTTTAAATGTTTCAATCTACTTTTAGTTATGAAGCACCATGGTCATGGAACTAATTACAGAGGGAGCTCAAATTGGTTTCAATCTATGGATGATTTGAAATGCACCATATATAAGGCTATCAAATTTTCATCAGATTCCCAATGTTTTTTTCCCCAATTAAAAAAAAAAATGTGGGATCTTTTAAATTAAAAATTTTACTTATTTATTGATTTGCCTTATTTGTTTTAGATCTGCCCACCTTACTGTCAGATAATCCAAGAAACAGCAAGCAAATAATCATTCACACCATTATACTTTCAGGGAAACTTTCAAGAAATTTTTTTGAATCAAAATTCAGTGGTGGAGATCAGATATAGAGATTTAAGATCATTGTAAACCCATAACCCAATTGATGGTTTCATTACACAAGAAAATAGTATACAGTGAGTAGGCTAACAATATATATGGACAGATAAAGGGCATTGAGAGTGGCCGAAGTAAGGAAGTACTACTGGTACAACTGAGTTTTTGTCATTAAAACTCTTTCAAGTTGCACTAAAATTGAAAAAGAAAGCTCTTCTAATATAGTAATCAAAAGTAAACTGAAGTGGATAAGGGGTTATTGCTAATTATTATCCTTAAGCAGCACAAGATATCGGATCCGGCACTGGCTTTCCTTGTAGATGACGTATTCGCTCTTGTCAAAGCTGCTGTTCACATAGTCAGGCTGTTCAACTGGTTGCCCCTGTGGAACGTTTACCTCTCTCCCATCCAGTTGAACAGTGATGTCCATGATGGGGTCTGAAACAAGATGCATGCAAATTTGGGATTTTCAAATTCACAGTGATACAAGGTTAAAGACTTTACCATTTTTACTGGATCAAAGTCCTTTGAAAATGAAAGAGAATATTTTAAAAGGTGAGAAAAGATGACTATTGTCATGCAGGTCATGCATGGGAGAACAAATGACACAATCCAGGTGATTAACGTTCGTTAAAAAGGGTGCTACCAGCTATGTTGTGCTAGCTGTGAACAGTAGTTGCCTATGCTTTCCTAGATAAAATAGCTTTTCTCTTAAATATTGTGTTTGACAGTACTCTTGTGATTGAATTGGCACTCAGAATCTCCATGCAGTCATACCTGGCTCTGTTTTCCCCTGAGCAACCACACTGTGATGGCCCTCTGGTGGTTCCATGAGGTTTTCGTTATCCTCAGAAATGATTGCCTCTCTGCCCAGGACAACCGCTGAGAAACATTACTCTAACATGGTCAACTGCATCAGCTGTACAGGATAAAGAGACACTAATGTCAAAGTCCAATTCCAGCAAAACTTTGATTCTGTTCAAAGAAAAAAACACTCATGAAAGGGAAGCAGGGAGCGGTGATGTAGGAATTCACAGAAGTAATTGAAAAGTGCTCAGTAAGTTGACAAACCAGATGGCTATATTACATCTGCAAAATGCACAAAAATTACCTCACAGAATGTGTGAAATCTTTTAGGTGGACAGACTAAGACCATTGCTTGTTCCTCCTGTTTCCAGATCACCAGGGGACATGTTCTCACACTTTTGGGGGTTGTTGTGATGACTTGTTTGCTAGCTTGGGGCATATGCATGATCGAAAAGTCTCTCTGCAATTAGCTGACAATCTCTCCTGCACCATCATTTGAATACGACTTAATGGACGACACTGCATGTACTATGCAAGTAGCAGTGGGTATTACCACTGCAGAAAGACTTTTTAAGTTTCCTTCATGGACATAACAGGTGAGTTAACTTATCATCTGTCGGTTTTTGAATTCCTTGAAAAGGTTGAGTTTTTTGTCCGAAGGACGCTTGGCCAGATTTGAGGTGTTGCCTCCCTTTGCGAGACGTACTTTATATTAGCATTTGCACTGCGGTGCTGTTGTGTCTAGCGGCACAACATTGTGCTAAAAGAGGCCGATACCTATTAACTAGATCAAGGCATAATAAAAATGTACCAATTTATTTTTAAAAATGCAGGTATAGTGCCATTTTCAAAATCTAGTACCTCTGTACTTTTTCAGTACCAGTAAACCGTGCAACACTGAACCAAATTATTTTCAAAGTGCAGATGAGTAGCCTTATTGTAATTTTAGTAATGGTTGCTTTGTTAATATGTGATAAAGAAAACTTCCTCTGGCAAAAAATGAATGCATAAAATTTGTTCCAAACTAAGGGCAAATCCACAATATGTACTGAGGCTGGAGAAAGTATATATAAATAGTATTAGAGTATTCTAGTTGTAGAGTATATAATAGTAAAGATGGTATTCATATACATTTCTGAGTGTGCAGAAAAACTGGAACGTTCCCAAAGGTACTCATTGGAGAATGATAAAATACCGAATCAGGGTCTAAAAGCTGAGAAAATTATTTGACCTTCAGTGTCGACAGGATCACCAAGACAAATACTATTTACAAACTACAATGTGTACTACTGAGGTAAAAAAAAATACCAGAATGAGTCAAGTGGGCCTTTATCAGCATCACAAAGTCTTTAAAACTTTTTACTTTGCTGGGACTGGAAGAAGCAGACCCCATAACGCTTCTAAAGACGAGTTTCCCTTTAATTTACTGATCAGCTAACTCCCACTTGAGGGAGTTCAACAACATTTAGTACTTGCTTTTTCCCCTTCACAGCCGTCATTCTGATCATGTGTGATGTCATTTTATTCATGTGACTCACTCTCTTTAAGAGAGACATATGCCTCAGAGGCGAAGTAGATGCCTTTTCCCACACGGCCTTCTTGAGACCTGATCTTCAACCCCTTCTTCAGTATGGCCACCACCGATGACACCGTAGTGCCATGCCACAGCAGCTTCCGATTCTTCACTCTCTTGTGTTCACTAAACCGCTTTTCCTGAAGAGAAAAAAGCAAGTAGAGAAATTCACACACACATACACATCCACTCACTTAGAAAAACGTGCAGACACAGGCAGCAATATGTGTGTACACACATGCATACCAACACACAAATAAGACCAATATAAACTCGGTCATATGGATGTATAAATCATACATACACAATCAGTCACACAAAAAAATTCTATAGTAAAAAAATAAAGGAGAAGCAATAAATAAACCACAAAACAACTGGTTCCTGTGTCCTGGATGGTTGGCTCCCTAATCTCTTGAGGGTCTTATCCCAATGGAGGTTAGGACAAAGTGCAGGTAGTGCAGAATGTTATATTCACCTCACCATCTCTGTCTACTTCCCATACATCGGTAATGGAAAGTGTAGGTTGACTTGCTGTGTTCTCCAGGTATGTTTTAATTATCTTTTGAAGGGGAAAGCAGAAGAAAGGTAATTATTTCCTCAGCCACAATGACATGACAGCATTCATGTAATAGTGTAAGGGTAAGAAAAAAAAGAGTACCCTGAAATTGTCTGTATCTTTCCCAAGTAAGCTGAGCTTACAGTTCAGGAAGTTATGATACAAATTCTGTTTATCGATTTGTGTCACCTCATTTGAATCAACTTTCAAGAGAAGGGCGATGTCACCCAGTGCCTGTCGGAATCAAGAGACACTGGTTAGGTTCCATACACTGAGCAATTCGTGGGAAAAAGTCAGTCTAATCCATAACCATTTCAGTTGGCCTCTAAATGACAATAAAGTCCCATAACTATATAATGTGTGCAAATATCAATGCAACTACTTCAATGGGCCTCTTGTCTGTGAGATATTAAATTCAAACTTAAATGAAAAACTCACGTGTCTTAAAAACAAAAATATAACTTAATCCAGCCACCAAGGCCAGCTAAGCAAGCAAAGAGTTGGAACAATGAAAACATACTGATTAAATTATAAACATTTATTTCATGTTCTTCATTGGTAACCCTACCGCAGCTACAGTAACAACAACCCTCACCGTCAGCTTTTCTCTTGCATCCTCTATCATTTTAGTGCTGTCGATGACTGGAGACGTTTTCCGGCCAAAGTTGTGCGGGATGGTGGTGTAGAACTTGGAAGAAAAATTCTTAAGATTCTGCTTGTTGTTTCCCTGTAAGGCCGCCTCAATACATTGTAGGATTATGGATCCCTTGATGATCTGCGTCTGGCTTAGAGGCCAAAAGGGAAGGTTCTCAAGGACTGCAAGCCAAGGCCATTACACATACAGACATACAATAAAAAAATCTTGTCACTTAAGTTCACTGAACAGCCCACATCTTCATAAACAATCATTTTAATTTCCCATTTTAGTTGCTCTATCACAAAGAATTATTAATGTAACCTAAAGAAACGAGACACGGGACATAGGATAAAATAGAATATATGAATTTAAATCACAAATGCTTGAATGGAGTGGACCAATCTTTCATCTGGACATTACTTTAACTTATCACTGTGTGATAGTAATTATAGAAATTAAATAATGTATAAAATTAAACAATTCCCAAAAAATCACTACAATAATACAATTATTCTATGTTTCTCATTTCAAGGCCAACAAGTGAAGCCAGAAAAATCATACAAGATTGTCATCAGTACAGAAGAGTTGTTGTAACTTGGCAGTCCATGGGGCTAATCCTTCCTTTCTTTTTGGCTTGCTGAGGTGCTTTTTGTTGATCATATGGAGCTGCAGCTCCAGAGAAATGGATATTCAGGACTTTTTCCACATTCTAACTGGCATTAGTTTACTTTGTATTTTGCACCCTGAAAAATCAAGTCTAATCCCAAGCTGGCTGGTTTGATGATTTACAACAAAATTTCATCTGCTTACAGTGATGTTTGTGGTTGTGTCTGTGTTATAACCATGAATCAGAATATGGGAGTGAATGTTTCACGCAAGAGGCCCGATGGCAAGGGTGAAGAGCAGCAGTGATGGGGACATCCTTGACATCCATTACTCTTTGTAGCATAAAGTGAGAGGATGAGGTCTGATTGGTTAGGATTCTCACATAACCAATCAGAGGGCGACTATATAGTAACCTATGTATACTATATAAAATCTCAGGGCTACTATATAGTAACTATACATAATGACATTTTACATAAATTACATTTTTCATAACGAAATCAATTTTTGGTAAACCCAAATTGATAGAAAACCTACTCGGTGTCTAATAAAATGATCCAGGATGAACTAAAACATCCTGTGTCCACATGATGAATCAACTGTAAGTTCTTGATTATTCAAGTTGAAGGATACAATTTCATAGTACGTAACAAGTATTTTTACCCTGGCAGAGGTTATTAAACTTGTTTTTCACCTTTTGCCCCATGAAAAATAGTTCTGATGCATTCCTCCTCCACAAACACAGGGGATACCAGCTATACAAGTGACTCCTCCAATTCTCATGGCAATTAGTTTTCCCTGTTTTCCATGGCTGTCCATGGCTCAGCGGATTGTGTTATGGTGTTATGTTAACTGTTATGGTGGCCCTTACAGTAGCATATTCGCAGGTGGTCATTATGTTTTGGCTCCATTGGCGTATATGGTGTCATTTATGGTCAAAGGGAGAGAGAACTGATGTATTTTGAATGGTGGTGATGATTAGCTACACATTTTACTGTTTACGAACTATTTTTTGTCCAGTGTGTAGGGCAGGTAAGAACAAGGGAAACGCTGACTCTCATGAAACTGAATCTCTTGGAGAGTACACACCTAGACCCTCTGTTTATACCCTGTTAATGCATTACAGACTACTGTTCTTCCAGTTCCCACACCTGAGCTGAGCATTAACAAATATACCAAATAATTGGCTGACCACTATACAGACACACTAGGACAGGTGTGAAATGGGAAAGCACATTCTGCATGGCCTGATGGACACTAAATAGCATCAGTTTAAAGGCATAACCTTACCTTTTTTCGTGTCCTTAATGGTCTCTTCAATTACTTCGTGGCTGAATATTAAGTCAAGCAGATTCCTTGAGGATTCATCCAAGGTTTTGGTTTCCTGCAGAACCTACAGAGGGAACACTACATTCAAGCTCATGGCTTATTTGCCCATATACTTTACATTAACCGCCCTGCTGTTATGATGCCCAAGTGATTCTTTTTTAACTTTATTTGAAATTGAGAAGGGTAAGTTGCCAAAAGTGATTCCAGCATTACTGGTTTGTGTGCCAGTCACCATTATTAGGCATTAGGGTGACTGCCTTAGGCTGTGGTAAGGTACTGTTTTAGATTTTCATGGCAATTTCATACCCAAAACAAAAAAAGCAAGGGTGACTACTCCCCTCCTGTGAACACCATTGATGGTAACTATGATACAGCAATCCAGATTTGGATGGACACAATGGGTTCACATGGGTGAAATATTTGGTTTAAGTGGCTTCTAATTTGAAAACCAATGTTGCACCTCGATTAGAGTGTACAAAAAAGGGGGGCAAAAAAGTATTTAGTCAGCCACCAATTGTGAAAGTTCTCCCACTTAAAAAGATGAGAGAGGCCTGTAATTTTCATCACAGGTACACTTCAACTATGAGAGACAGAATGGGGAGAAAGAATCCATGAAATCACATTGAAGGATTTTTAATGAATTAATTGGTAAATTCCTCTGTAAAATAAGTATTTGGTCACCTACAAACAAGCAAGATTTCTGGCTTTCACAGACCTGTAACTTCTTCTTTAAGAGGCTCCTCTGTCCTCCACTCGTTACCTGGATTAATGGCACCTGTTTGAACTCGTTAACAGTATAAAAGACACCTGTCCACAACCTCAAACAGTCACACTCCAAACTCCACTATGGTCAAGACCAAAGAGCTGTGAAAGGACACCAGCAACAAAATTGTAGACCTGCACCAGGCTGGGAAGACTGAATCTGCAATAGGTAAGCAGTTTGGTGTGAAGAAATCAACTGTGGGAGCAATTATTAGAAAATGGAAGACATACAAGACCACTGATAATCTCCCTCGATCTGGGGCTCCACGCAAGATCTCACCCCGTGAGGTCAAAATGATCACAAGAACGGTGAGCAAAAATCCCAGAACCACACGGGGGGACCTAGTGAATGACCTGCAGAGAGATGGGCCCAAAGTAACAAAGGCTACCATCAGTAACACACTACACCGCCAGGGACTCAAATCCTGCAGTGCCAGACGTGTCCCCCTGCTTAAGCCAGTACATGTCCAGGCCTGTCTGACGTTTGCTAGAGAGCATTTGGATGATCTACCCTCCATTTTTGGTAGAAACTCAACTTGTCGTGTTTGGAGGAGAAAGAATGCCGAGTTGCATCCAAAGAACATCGTACCTACTGTGAAGCATGGGGGTGGAAACATCATGCTTTGGGGCTATTTTTCTGCCTGATCCGTGTAAAGGAAAGAATGAGGGGCCATGTATCGTGAGATTTTGAGTGAAAACCTCCTTCCATCAGCAAGGGCATTGAAGATCAAATGTGGCTGGGTCTTTCAGCATGACAATGATCCCAAACACACCGCCCGGGCAAGGAAGGAGTGGCTTCGTAAGAACCATTTCAAGGTCCTGGAGTGGCCTAGCCAGTCTCCAGATCTCAACCCCATAGAAAATCTTTGGAGGGAGTTGAAAGTCCGTGTTGCCCAGCGACAGCCCCAAAACATCACTGCTCTAGAGGAGATCTGCATGGAGGAATGGGCCAAAATACCAGCAACAGTGTGAAAAGCTTGTGAAGACTTACAGAAAACATTTGACCTCTGTCATTGCCAACAAGGGGTATATAACAAAGTATTGAGGTGAACTTTTGTTATTGACCAAATAACTTATTTTTCCACCATAATTTGCAAATAAATTCTTTAAAAATCAGACAATGTGATGTTTTCTGGATTTTCAGTAGTTTTGTCCATCTGTTAAAACCTTAATGGTGTAGAACTTGTTTTTTTTTCTCAATGTTGGTCTGGTTGAGAGTGCAGTCATAATTTTTATATACCTAGGAATAAATTAAACATTTTACATACACAATATAAACAGTGCCCTGTGAAAAACATTCTCATTATCAATCCATTGTGCTGTCTATATGTCTGAAATACTAGAACAATTCCAAACAGTGCCTCATTTATGATGCATAATGAAATATTGACAAACCTCCAGACTGATGGTCTATCATGTACATGTTAATTTGAAAATGAATATGACAGGTTTAATTCTGACCTGGCCTGTGATGTAACAAACCTCCATATGTAACAAAATCATTTGTTGCCTGGAAAAACTTCACTGTCATCCATTGATGCTATTTTTTATAGCGTGATATAATATATTGTATAATATGGTAGCATTTTACTTCAGACTTATAGCTACCTTAATCTGCTTATGGGGTACTGAGTGGCTAGGCCAAGGCTAATTTGGTTGTTGATGGCTGCCTGGCTTTAGAGATTAAACAACAGAGATAATTTGGCCCGTTCTGTTGGTTACAGAGGTGGCTAATGTGTGACCAATCTAAAAGTCTCAACCCTTTTTGTTTGACAATATTATAGTGCTGCAATCTACTGTGAGAACATTGAGAACTATTCAAAAGAGTATATGTGCCTTGATGTTAAGATTTCTCTGACATCGGGCATGAAATAAGACCTGAAAGTCATAGTGCACATCCGCCTTCCTCTTGCCTACCCTCTCCTCCTCCATCTTCACTTTCTTTCCTTCGGCTGCAGGGGGTGAAGCTGCACATCTTTTTGCTGCCATGATCCTCTTCCTTGTAGACAAGATAAACATTTGAAAACATTTTTTTTTTTAAATGTATACATCATACACACACACACTTGCACACACACAAGCTCCCTGACATAAATACACACACACATTCTTGTTTGTAGAGCTAAATGTACAGTTCTCAAAAAAGTCAGTTCTGGCAACTTATTTGAAGCAGGCTGGGTCCAAGCCTCTCTGTGGGAATCACCCCAAAGAGCTCCAACTTTTCTGTTTTTCAGGCTCTGGTGTCTGAACATGACATCACATTTTTAGAAAGCCCCATAGCAGGGTAGAATAGCACTATACCCGGAAAGGTTTCTCTCAGGGCAGCTAATTCACTAATTCACCTGATAAATCATGGCAGTTCAGAAATATTTTACTGCTTCAAATGGCCAGTACCTGACCGCACATTTGTGGTTAAAGTATTATAAATAAATTACACTGAGAAACAAAGCAGAAAATTGCAGTGCACTAATACACAACTACACATACAATTTCTATCATGTAAATTAGGTAGAGATGTTTTATATTACACATATCAAATTATTTTTATATTTACATTTTATATGATCAGCAAAAAACAGCAGTTTAACAGTTTCCTTTGCTCATGTTTTTCCTAATTTTCAAAATTTAATGCTGTAATAAGCCAGGAAAGTACATCTAATTGTAACACAGATCAATGCTGTTTGTGCTGCATTCCATTCAGAACTATAGCTCTGCTGTTATACTGTTTTTCAGCATCAAAGCCCACAGACTGTGTACCATACCAGCCTAATGCTCAGATATTCTTCCTGATGTTCTTACCTGACCTCAGTCTGTCAGTTAACAGATGTCCTGTGGATCTGTTCTCTTTCACACTGAAAAGGGCAGGTATGTTATCTGTCTTCACTTCACAACAGCGTCTGAAATAAAGTAATGCATGCTGTACAGACCTTTCATAGTTTTAATGAACAGACCTGTTACACCACATGCCAAGTGATGTCAGCAACACTAATTAATAATGAACATCATGGTGTGTTGTGACCTTATATGACTGCATCTGTAATAAGTTGTAAAAAAGATGAGAGGAGAAGAAAAACAAGGCACCTTGGTAAGTGGCACAACAGGAAGCATATCTGGTATAATGTAACGAATCCTTGGCTTTGTGATCCAGTTTATGAAGCATTTCTGCTCAACTTCAAATATGCAGCATCCTCTTTTTTAAAAGGTGGTCAAGCAGCACGAGGCCAAACACTGCAACATCCAGTGTGATGAAGTGCATTGGCTGGGCAGGGGCAATTAACATTTTCTTTTCACACTTTCCTCCCCCCTCTTCAAACATCAATGGTACCATAGTAAGTCACTTACTATGGTACCATTGAAATATGTCTCTGATTTAAAACATGTCCCTCTCACAAGCCCCTGCATTCTTGGGTGTGCACATTAATCTAGAAAGTATTTTCAGATCAATGTCACATGGGACCTTCTGTTCTTCCTGTTCCACCACATACTAGCACCTCTGACAGACAGACGAGGAGAGCTCGACAAACAAGTCACAGTATAAAATATATTTTTGTTTTTTTGTATGCATTTTATGTTCTTCCTCCAAAATTTTGCCAGTCATTTGGTGGGGGTCTGGGTTGTCCACGGATTCATTCATTGACAGTGATGACGCTACAGCTGGTGAAGCTACCTGCAGTTTCACTGCTATGTTGGACATGGAAGCAGGTGTCCCAGCTCTCACAAGTAAAACTATCACAGATACCAATAGGCTACTTGGCTGATATTACCAAAAAGACCCGGTCAGGCTGTTGAGCCAGAAGCAGCAGGGATTAGACCGTGTCAGGACTTTCAATAACATTAGAAAAGAAATAAATATATCTTTTTTTGGTTAACAACAAGAAATTCATTTCATACTCTAGAGCTTTCATTTATGAGTTTTCAGCTTGGATCATAAATGCCTAGTCATTGTGGCTGTAAGCGAGCAGTAAGCAGGCTAATTCATGTTATCATTCGACCTATAGGTTATAATTATGAATAAGTGTGTCTTGGTTGGAATTGTGTAGATTTATTGTGGATGTAAACGAAAAAGCAAGAACTTTATAAATACTGACTTATCCTTAAACGTGATGCAAACAATGTAAGATCTTTAGAAATAAAACTTAATATCTTGTTCATGGATGGTAATTTTTTTTAACCCTACTTGAGCAAATGATGGATTAAGGTTTACTGTAGGAGAACTGCATTGAATCGGATCACAGTGCCGTTCGTTATCACAAACCATTATATTAACTTGAAGTTTTAATATAATAGGCTTAATGGCAGTCCGTTCACAAGTACAAGTTGTCTGTAAGTCGGACGCTCGTAACCCAGGGACTGCTTCTAACTTAATTTACCACCAATATCCAATAAATGTACTGTGACACCGATAGAGGATGTATGGTGTAGACAGGGTGGCAAGAAATACCAGACCGGAGAAGGTGCCACGTTTCAAGGCCTTCGGCCATTTTAGTTTTAAAAGCCGTTAGGGAATTGGCACAAAAAAAGATGAGAAAGGTTCAGGTCAGGCTGGTGGCAGGTAGTCTGGCCAATAACCACATTCCAGGGGTATGTGTGTCCCAGAGGCTAAGCTGATTCTAGAATGAGAAGGAAAACCAGGAGCGTCAGTGAGTGGCACAACAGGAAGAGTAAAGTTCCCAGAACAGCAGCGCCATTGGGCATTTAAGGCTGATTGGTGATTTCAGGTGATTTCCCCAAAGTGGCCGCAGCCAGGGAAGAGATGGAACTTTTCATGCCATTGGGATTGGCAATTAGCATGTGGCTGCTCTCCAGGGTCCTGGAAGCTGAGGGCCGCCACTGTCCAGGGTGCTGTGCTGGAATCCTAGGGCTGTGCGCTGATTCCAGGCTGTTGGGCAGGTCACAAGGAGGCCACACCCTGCCCTGTGCCACAGCACACAACATATGTGAAAGAATGGTTTTTCTCTTTGTTTCGGGAGGGAAACCTAAGTTTGCTTCATGGACATCCGATTTCAGAGTATGAATGCTGCTCACAGTATCAATACAATGGAATGGCTGCCCTTCTGGATGTTTTTCTCAAGTTCTCAGTTCTAGCCTAACCACATTACTGTTGTGTTTGAAACTTGGCACACTGACAGATGAAGCTTTTTAGCATGCCTTTACCAAATTTGGCACCAACCAGCCACATGGTGGCGCTCTAGCAATGCTTATCCAGCAAGTCAATGGACCATGGATACAGCCTATGGGTATTTTTTAGGTACCTAGATAGTAATGCTTTTCAAATCACTGAACCATTTGTCTTTGATAATGATAGTCAATGAGGACATTTTTGAACGGAGAAGAGATTTTGTAAAATTCCTTGCACCTTTGGAAAATAACCTACCTGTTTTATGGTAGGACGGGGGAGGGACTCAGTGTCATTTTTAGATAAGCATCATTCCACTTTTAACTTGTGACACTATCATGAGTCACAGGGTGTTGTGTGCACAGCTACCTGGTAAAATGTAACACATACTTGGCTTTGTGATCCAGTTTATGGATCTTGTGGTCAATAACCACATTCCAGGGGTAGGTGTGTCCCAGAGCCTAAGGTGATTCTAGAATGAGAAGAAAAACAAGGCACCTTGGTAAGTGGGACGACAGGAAGAATATCTGGTACAATGTAACGAATCCTTGGCTTTGTGATCCAGTTTATGAAGCATTTCTGCTCAACTTCAAATATGTGGCATCCTCTTTTTTAAAAGGTGGTCAAGCAACACGAAGCCAAACACCGCAACATCCAATGTGATGAAGTGCATTGGCTGGACAGGGGGTGCGTTATGGAGTAATTCTCTGCACTGTGCAGGGGCTGAGTGAATTTTTCTCTTCCAAAGCACATGATTTTGTTCATTCCTGCACATTCCACATCATGTTTCAGACCATTATCACAAACTATCTGAAAAGTCACAATGTAAACCAGCTTATCCAAAAATTCAAATTATAATAATAATAGCCTAGCCATTTCTCAGACAGAAATGAGAAATCCTCTGATTAAGCAGTCATGCCGCCATCTTGTGGAAGAAATGGGATGATCTTTCATTTTGATCTTGTAACAAATTAACAGGCCATCTTTAGGAGAAATCCGACACTTGAGTGTAAGAACAGGAATTGATTACATTTTTTCACATTTGCAGAGTGATATTTCCTCCAAAAGCAAAAATTTTGCACAGGGTTTTTAAGCAAACTGCTGCTCAATTCAAAATATCTCTTTCAGCAGTGTGAATTTGTCTGACAGATAATATCCTGTATGCCAAAGAACAGCAGACACAATGCACTCAGTCTTCTATCTTATAGAGTCATCTTTCCATGTGCAAGAAATATACTTAGTTTACTGGTTGTTGATTTATGTAGAACTAATTTACTCTAAGGATCACAGAGGCTATGAAATGTGGACAAGATGTAAAACAATATACCACATCCAACCAGCAGGGGTCACTCTTGTTTAATAAATAATTACAGCATACATTCAAAAAGGTAAAATAATGCACATGTATGACCAAAAGACTGTACACAAAAGCTCAAGGACTGCAACATCTTCATTCTTTCAAAAATATGAAAATAAGAGCTCACACTGACATTTTGTTCAAGGATCTGGCTTTTGTCATAAAATTACATCCAGTTAATGAGTATTTCCCTTTTTAATTCCTGAAGGAAAAATTAACGCCACAATTTCACATGGGATATTCAACATCAGCAGTCGGTTTGCAGGATTGCAAGTCTTTTGAGGTGTGCTACCTTTTTTGGTTCAGTCCCTTCAAATATGAAAAAGCCCTCAATACAAGGTTGTATAAATTACTTGATTATACAATTTATTTAAAACCAAAGTAATTACTGGCAAAAGCTATAAACTACTTAAAGCTATATATAAAAATTTGCGTCATCATAACAGCAAAATAAGTGCAGAACAAAGTTCTCATTAAAAACAGAGCCACCTTTTCTCTGATATATCACAAGCATGCATGGAAGAGGCTATCGAAGCGCAAAGGGAAAGTGCATTCAGTTAGATCTGCCTAGCTGTATCCGAACATAGTGATTATTTGAAATTATATCATGTACCCTTTTAGGGTGGAGCTACACTCCAGCTGTCAATCTTTTGCCCTGTTTGAACCAATCGAAAATGTTTTTCTCTCCATAGACAATGTAGCCATTGTTCCAAGTCACTGATGCAATATGGTAGCTCCTCCCATTTTTGTTCAGTGAAACTTTACTCCCCCCATTCATATCTTGCCTTACCCCCAGTAGTGCAATATTACTATGTAATATGCAGTTGCTTGGTATTCATAGCTGAAGCATACAATCTGTCCCCAGTGTAGAAACAGGACAATTGTAAACACATGAATGCAACAGTTACAGATGCATGCATTCACTGTGTTACAGAAGGCAGGTTACAGCAGTAAGAGAGCAGTGCACTACTGAAACAACACCTAACACATGCATGGTCACAGGCACCGCAAAATAAGGCATAACACTGAGAGAGTGGGTCCAGTTTTATTTCCTCTCAACAGACCACCGGACCATTCCTCCTGCCTTAAGGTCCATTTCCTACAGCTCTTAGTTCCTCGGGTACACTGAGAGTAGATCCTTCAAAAATGGGAAGAACGCGATCTTACTCTACAGCAAATTCATGCACTGTATGCAAAATTTGTAACTCAGTATGGATTTAGCTGCACCAGAATCTTCAGACACACATACCACGTTATTGCTTTAAGTGCATCGCTGTTCTTTAGTTTCGGTCCCTGTACTTTGAAAACGAGGCCCATATAATAGCTGTACACACAAAATACAACAAAGCAGCCCTATATTCAGATTGTCACTCATTCATTAACTTATTCCTGGGTAGAGATTTCTGTCACTTTTACTTTTGGTATTTTTCTCCCAGATCATTCATTTGACATTTCAGGCCTTGTTTGAACAGCACAGCGTACTTCACAATGTGCTCAAAAATTACGATATTGTTGAGTTTATATATTTGGTGATGAAAATTATGCTTTAAAGGTTGCACATTGACTTTCAGCTTGTATGGTGGTTATATTTTTCCCATAAAAAAAGAACCATTGTAATTATAGGTACAAATTGAGAAAATCCTGAGAAAGTTCCGGCGATAAACCGAGGCACAGATGAGACGGAGCCGCACTCCTTGTAAAATGACGACAATGCTAAGCGGCTTGGCGGTTCGGATTGCGTCCGACGCACGGCGCCGTCACTCGGAGGACGTGACCCCCGCCGCCTCGGCTTTGAGAGGGGGGTTTGCGGCACCAGCGCTGGCTTGCTCGGGCCAGAGGGGCGATTCGTGCTGCAGCGGGGTGCGGCGGGGGAAGAAGGTGTGCTGGAGGTCGTAGCGGAGCAGGCAGCTCAGCGAGGCCATGTATATGTCGGCGAAGCGGGACAGCCGGCGGGAGAAGTAAGTGGGGTTGTGGTAGGTGCGGAAAAGACTCCCAAACTGGGAATTAAAGATGTCCTTCGTCCGTGACCTTGAGTTGAAAGGAGAAGGGGTGGTTAGGGAAGGTCACTTAAGTATCTTAATAGGACACAAATACCTTACTCGTGTTTTTATGAAAATACAATAAACAAAGCGCATTGTACATTTTCAGGTAAGCTCAAAATTGCAGATACAAAACAGATTTTAATAAGTACATTTGTCTTTATACATGTGCACATTCGTCAGCTTCATTAGAACCCTTGCCATTAGCTTACGTAAGGAACTCATGTAGAGAACTGTTTATCCACAGTGAAGGAGCTACAATACAAGCTTGGATATTTCAGTGAGGTTCCTACAGTCCAGAGTTTAAATGCAAAATGTTTTACTTATACTCAAACTCCCAGCATGCACTGTTGTACCTCATTTCCTCTCGCTCCTTGATCCACTCCCGGAGGACGGCTTGTGAGGCCAGGTCTCTGTGCACCTGCACGAGGTATAGCAAAGGAAGTGAAATATCACTTCTATATATACACACTCACACACACATGCATACACACACATGAACAAGGTTACACACTCCAACACAAGCATATACAATTACACACACATTTATGTATACACATACATGTATAAGCTCACATGCTGTTACACGCATTGGTAAGGCCCACATTGCGTGGCCGCTCCCTCACCTGCATACGCTCCACCAGGCTGGTCAGGCTCTGGAGCCAGGTCACTGTGTGGATGTACTCTTCAGTGTTCATGATCTTTATCTCCTTCCTCAGCTCAGGGATGATGGCACCCGTCCTCCAGCCGTGCTTCAGGGTCAGGTCCTGCGGCGGGAGGGGGTAGGGGGGGAACAGACACCCTCAGAGTGAGCGGGAATCAAAGCCAGGTACTGAGTTTTAGGGATGACTGTTGGAACTAGGTCTGTCAAATCACTATACTTGAACATGTTGGACAGATACAACACTCTTTATTTTGATTCTAATTTATCACGATTTCTGCACGCAAATTGTTTCCCTTACTCTGATGCTGTTATTTTTACAGTTCATCTCAAGATAAAAACAGGTAAATTATCCTCCATTTGTATCCTGACCAAGACTCTCTACCTTCCCGACCCAAGTGACCATTAAAATTAACTGAAAAATATATCACTTCCACCTGAGCTGAGAGGTAACATAGCAAGATCACAGATGCCTGAAAGGTGAGTTCCGAGGTGCCTGTGGCCAGACTCTCTATGAAATAACAGCAGTGCGGGGAAAGAGTGACAGAGTTCTCAATGTGACAGAATACCCCTTAAACATAATGCCATCCGCTGTGTTTATTGTGACAGCCCTTGCTGGAGCCCCTGAATTCCATACTATGAGACGCCTCGATGGCATTTAATGTGCTATCACCACCCCCCGCGTTCGCCTGTGCTAACTTGCTGGCTGTGTCGTAGTGGAGAACGCATGAAATCAGCGGTGCACTCATTCACTTACAGCCAGATCGCTGTAGATGTGATCTCCGAAGTACAGCACGCTAGACCCTCTCCAGCCAGTCAGTCGCAGGAACTCGTACAGGTTGCCCTGAAATGGAGGGAAAAAGGCTGATAACGTGGAGTGTGAGTCCTTACATTGTCAGGATTTATGTGGCACTACAATCACACTTTGAAATTACTCAGGTGGTGCCTGTGAACTAACTGAGCAACCTCCTCCCCCAGTTTCGTGCAATTCATCGCGCTTGCCTCTTTGCTCACGTAAATGCAGCTTTACTGAAAACATTTTAGAGAGTTTCCTCAGAAGCAGGCTGCCTAGTCATCACTGGTTATCTGGCTAACCATCAACCTTCCGTTGATGAAACTACCTCTATATTACTTCTAAAGTGTTCAAAATATAGCTAATGACTATCTGTCTGTGAGCTACAGCAGCTTCATGTTTAACCAAGCATGGTTGGCAAAAGTTAGCATACTAACTTGGTGGTCCAGCTTCATCCAGATGTCAGTTTTCAAATAAACTCATTCTATAGAGCCTGAAGTCTGCTGTCATAATTCTGCAGAAGCTGCAGAAGTATTTTACAGATTAGGTTTGTACCTGTTTGTAGATCTGTCCTTTCTCCAGGCGATGAATCCTGTCCCAAAGTAAAACTCCTTGGTCAGTCAGTCGTCTGAAGGG